>VZRE01000929.1:397192-484878 GCA_013396775.1 Cephalopterus ornatus
GCGGGGCCAGCGCAGCCACCTGGCGGCGTGCTGCTGCGACTGCCAGGAGCTGGACGAGGGCTGCGACAGGTACCGGCGCCGAGACGCCCCCGGCGGCCGCCCGGCTGCGGGATCCGTTCCCGCGGCGCTGTCCCCGCCCTGAGGGCAGCGGGACTGCGCCCCGCTTCCCGGGGAACTTGTCGGGAGGGAGGGCGGAGGGAGGCGTCGGTAGCGGGGCAGGGCAGCGGAAGAGCGCGGGGAGCGCGGTGCCCCGGTGCCAGCAGGCGCTGTGCTTCCCCGCTCCATAGGTGGCTGGCGTGCAAATCCCTGCCCCCGGGAGCGCTGGAGAGCATCGCCGACACCATCGCGGACCGGCTGCGGGTCCCGTGGTTCTCGGGGGCCGTGAAGATCAACGTGAGCCTCGTGCCGCCGCTCGTCCTGCTGCCCGTGCTGCTCCACGTTGCCGCCCTGCACTTCCTGCTGGGGCTCCTCGTCCTGACGTCCCTGCCCGTGGTGGTGCTCTGGTACTACTATCTCACCCACCGGAGGAAGGAGCGGACCCTCTTCTTCTTGAGCCTGGGGCTCTTCTCCCTGGGCTACATGTACTATGTGTTCCTCCAGGAGGTGGTTCCCCGGGGCCACGTGCAGCATTCCCAGGTGGTCGTTCTCACCTGCGGGTTAATCCTTATGCTCGTAGCCCTGTCTCGAGCCAAGAAAGACCCCGGCTACCTTCCCATCCCAACAGGCAATGAGAAGCCGTCGTACCAGGGCTTGCCCAGCAGGAGCGTTAGAGGGAGCTCCAGCGGGCTCCATGGTGCTGCCAGCAGTCGTGCTGTGAATGGGGAGGCCAAAGGCTATTCCAGGATGGCAGCTGATGAGCCAGAAGGTGTGAAAAAGGACTGGTGCACCAAATGCCAGCTGGTCAGGCCAGCCCGAGCAGGGCACTGCAGGCTTTGTGGCAGGTGTGTAAGAAGGCTGGACCATCACTGTGTCTGGTAGGTTTTGCACCGCTGGGGCTACATGTGTTCTCTCTCTGAGTTCCCCCCTTTTTTAAGTTAGCTTTTTTTTTTTTTACAGTCCCTGTCAAACGGGATTGCTTTTGCTATGTGCAAGACCTGGGAACATTCTTGAAATATAAAAAGCTTTGTATTTTCCCTTTTAAAGAACAGTTAGAAGCACTGTTTATTCTAAGTGGATTGGCGTGATAGCTAATAATTTCCACAGTATACTTCAGAATTGCCTTTAGTTTAGGCTTTCATCACTCTGTGTTTTTTTTGGTTATTAGTACTCTCCTGGGGGAAGGGAACCCAAAACTGCCTGTGTGCATGCAGTGCTGGCAGGAGCACTGGAGCCAAGGGTATGATGGTATGATCATGCCCTACAAGGAGCAGTAGGGTATAATGTGTCTCAGCAAAGGATAAACTTGCTAAAAATTTGAGGCAAGCAGTCTGCTGTCAGTCTTGTTGACTTGTGCTTAACTTTTCTATAAAAAGCTCTAAAGCTTCTTTGAATATATTTCAAAGTTCTGTGTTGTATGGAAGCACCTTGGAAATTAGGTTCTCTGACAGCTGGGGGAGGGAGGAGGAAAGAGAAACCAGTTTCTTTTCTTTTTTAAGTAAAGTAATCTCTTCTTTCCTTTTGGAGGATTAACAGCTGCGTAGGGGAGCAGAACCATCAAGCATTCATCCTTGCACTCTCCTTCTTCATGCTCACCTCTGTGTATGGGATTACGTTGACCCTGCACACCGTCTGTAGGGGCCGAACTCCGTTTGTGGCATTGTTCTACTGCCCTGGGGCCTATTCTGACTACAGGTGAGATGTCTGGGAGAGAGCCGGGGTGGGAACAGGCTTGGTCAGGCAGCTTAGCTGCTGTTGGCTGTCAAACCTGACCAAAAACTGCTCCCTAAAAGTTCTGGAAAGCAAAGGTGCATCACTGCTTTGGCCAAGGTAGGCAGCCTGAGACTTGGAGAGAGCTCACCATTTATTTGGAAAAAGTTGTTGGAGGAGCTGTGATTTGAAGTATTTATTTATTGTGTCTTCTGTAGATATACTTTTAAATGTGTGCCCCTAGATGCAGGTAATGACAGTCAGGAATTCACGTGCTGTCTCTCCTTCTTGTTCCTCCGTGTTTATCAAGTGACTGTCCCTCCAAGTTGTCTGTTTAGAACAGACAGCATCAACATGCCTTGCCTGACAGGGAAGGTGCTGAGAACTGTTGGACACGAGTTCAGAGACCAGCACTGTCACTGATGAGCAGAGCATAGGGCTGGTGAACAAGTGACTCCACCTTCCTCTGTACTCCATCTCATGACCTGTTGAGTGTGAGCATCTTTTTGTTCTTTACAACAGGAAGAGTAAAGAGCTAGGTTGTGAGACAGCAATGTGCAGGAGTAGCTCTGGTAGCACTAAAAGCCCTCATTAAGTGAGTCCTGAAGCTTTAATTTTGAGAAAGCCTTTAAGGATTATCTGATGAAAGCAGCAAAGTGAGATCACTGTGGCAGATGTAGACAGGGATTTGAAAGGATAGTGATTACCAGGGAAAGTCACTCTAAAACAGCTGCTCCAAAACTAAATGGCTTCCTTCCCATCTTTTTCCCTCCTGCCAGCTCTGCTCTGTCGTTCACCTGTGTATGGTACTGTGCCATTGTAACAGCTGGCATGGGATACATCCTCCTTATCCAGCTGTTGAACATCAGCTACAACGTGACTGAGAGGGAAGCTCGGCTGGCTCTGCGGGACAACACTGGGCGCAGACTCCTGGGTGGGTTAGTGATAGACACTGGCCAGTATAACAGGGGGTTCCTATGCAACTGGGGCCATTTCCTGAGCCTGGGGTCTTCTCCTCCACAGCGCTCTGCCGAAGACATCGTGTGACAGCCCTCTTTCTGCAGATGATGTTGACTGACTCTTTTTAGCAGGGGAGTGACCCTTTCCACTAGGACTCCTTCCTCTCCTACCCTTCCTTCGTGGTCGGTGTATGGGCTGCCTGTCCCCCCACTGACATCAGAGGTTTTTCGAGGCAGAATGGTTCTTCGTGTGCTGTCAGCCAGCAATAGGATGCACAAAGCAGTAAGCCATATGCACAAATGTGGAGAGAAGGAGCCTGCTGCCTTTTTCCACCATGGGAAACAGGATGAAGAGCACAAGATTTTGAGCACCTGAGTTTTCATTAGGCGTGAACCCTGGCATCAAGAGGAACCCACTGCTGGGCTTCAGAGCATGCACTGGTTCCTGCAAAGGTTTGTACCTACATGCAGGATTTTGGAGATGTCAGGAGGATGAACTTTGGATACAGATAACAGATGGACCCCTGCAGAAGCCAGGCTGTTTGGCCAAAAGAGACTGTCTAGGCAGTCACTGGGTAGTGCTCTCCTCTCTGGTGCATTTATTTATTTTTACTATCTCTTATTCCATCCAGCTGTGTACATGCTTCTATTAAGTGCCTTTGTGAGCTACATTCCCGTAGGGCTGGGTCTATGCTGGTTTGAAGGCTTAGCTCATCTCCCTCAAAGTGTTTCTGCTCTGATTGTGGATTGTGACTTAAGACAGCAGCTAAATATACCAAGGGGGAGATGTTTTGAAGCAATATGTAACAGTGAACTCTGAGGGCAAAGCAAGAGTACTGTCTGTCTGGTGTTTACTGTAGCTTTATGGAAATTACCTTCCCCCTCCATCATGGGAGAAGGCAGTCTGTGGGGAGAGTAGGTAGTTCTACTAACTGTTTTTGGTAGGTAGCATGTTGGTCAGTTGTTTTGCTAATAACATAGTGATCTGCTCTCAACCCAGTTACTGTGAAGCTGCCTGACTATAGATCTATTTTCTCAAGCCAAGAAGCCAAGGAATAGATCAGCCTCTGTGTATGTAGGGAGAGGAAGAGGGTGTGTTGGAGGTCTCTGTTTTGGGGATAGATGACCTGTACTGGCAGGTGAATGTTAACATGTTGGATGTGCTCTGCAAGAATGCCATTTGTTCCTCCTTAGCCTAGAACTGTATTATTGCCTGGACTTGAGCTTCAGCTGAAATAACAAGGTTTTGATGGAAATGGTTTCTGGTATTTTTGTGGCTAGGGTTTATTATTACTTTTTGTTTTAAACCCTTTATGTGTGCTGTAGGCCCTGCAGTGAAAGGTCTGGCTGGAAGAGCTGGGGACCACAGCACAAGAGTTACATATTGGAACTAAGATGCAGAAGCAGAGATAAAAGCCCTGTCCTGGCTACTGATATTTTTAGATGTGTGTGCAGCAGGCACAGATCATGCCTGCCCCTGACTCTGTTTGCATAGCAGGCAGCTGGGGGATGTTGCAAATTCTGTGTGCTGCTGTGCATTAGCTTTGAAGAATGGATGGATGGTACGTTGCCAAAAGAAAGCAGGGTTGGGGGTGTCCCTCAAGATCCCTGCTGTATTTGGTGTGTATGCTCTTGATTACATGTCCCAGTTTAATATAAAGCCTGTGTCCCTCTTTGCACTGTTTGGTTTCCTTAAGTGGCACTTTCCGTAACCAGCAGATAACGGATGAGTAGCTGCACTTGGAATGTGGCTGTGCAGAATTACTGACTTACTGAGTTTCCCTTATTTCCTCTTGCCACTTGTTCATCCAGTGAGCAGTCCTTTTTAAGTAGGTAAAGGGACACCTCTCTTGCTTGCTGCCTCTAACCAAACACAACAAGAGGTTTCTGACTGCTTCCCTGGCCCTAAGGTGAATAAAAAGACACCCAGCTAGACTGTCCAGACTGTTCCGCTACAACCTTCTGTTTGCATCTTGGAGCCTGTCCCTAGGAGTACAAATTGACACAAAGTCCTTGTTTCACATGAGTTTTTTTGTAAATGTTTCCATGGCATGTATACATTTTGTGATGCCTCCTGAGATGAACTGGAGCTTGGCAACCCTGGAGACAAGGATGCTGTGGGCTCGCAGGCTTGTGATCTTAGATCTCATCCTGCTGAAGCTGGGGAATATAAGGCAGAATGACCTCCTGGGCTAAATGAACCCCTGCAGTGGAGACAGCCAACTTCTCTGTCCCTGTATGCACAGAAATCAGTCATATGCCCAAGAACTGAACAGGCTCTGGGAGCGTTTGCAGGTTTGAGATAAGTGGTTTCTCAGAGTCCTGCTACTCCTGGCTGGGAGAAAGCAGAGCAGATCGCAGATCATTTCCCTGGCAGTGCTGACCCTGTGGTGCTCACTCTCTCCTATGGACAGAGTTTCCTTGCTACTTTGCAGCCTGTGTGTCAGTGTAGCTTTGTCCTTCTCTCTTAGAGATCTCTTAGTATGAGTGGGGGGTTTCACTTGAACTGCTTGCACCGAGACTCTCTGTGCTGTTCTCCCAGGCAGCATGGTTTTTGGAGTGCAGATTCGGAACGAAGGACCTGGGACTAATGTAAGCATTCCATACTGTGGTCAAACCCACTCAAGTATAGTGAGGGCTAAGTGCTAAAGTAAATTTTATTCTTTCACTCACTCCAGGGGGAATTGAAACCATTCAGGACACTTAAAAGGTTGCAAGGCTGGGGTTTTTCTAGGAGGAGAATGCAGTGCTGATTCCCCAGTGAACAGGAAGTTCAGATGGCTGTAATCTGCATAGCAGTGGTGACTTAGACGGCATGACTTTTATTTACGTCCTCTTCCTGAGAGGATTTACCTTGTGAATGCCTTGGGAGATGGGAAGCATAAAGTAACAGGATATATCTAAATGGCATCTTAAAAGGATGAATACTTGGGAGCTCTTCTTTAAACAGCCCTGAGAATTAGCAGGAAACCCTTGAAGGATAACTCTCCCTTTTGCAGTTATAGCAAGGGCAAACTGTTGTGATCTGATGCAGTAAAGGACAGGTTTTTTTCTGAGTAACTTTTTGCTGAGCTTGTTATTGACCATGCTGGTGGAAAAATGTTAAAATCTAGGCATAGTCAGTCCTGAGGCTCACTATGTTAGTAAGCTGCCTAGATCCGTGCTGCCTGGGGATTGGAGCAATTGGGAACAGCCTGCATTTGACAGGTGACTTGTGGGTCATGTGTGTGGCATTCTTGAGGGGAGGGCCAGTGTCTTACCTGTAAAACTGCATGCCTGACAGTGCAGAAAACTGTACCCTGCTGACCTTTGAAAAGTTTTCCCTGTGTAAGAGAGGACCCAGAGCTGATCAGCAGCAGGGTTTTTTTGGTAGTAGCTAGCCCATACTTGGAAATTAGTTTATCCTGCTTTAATGATGACCTTTTAAGAGGCATTTGTTTTTTCACAAATAGTGTGGACTTTGCAGACCAGGCAGCTTTTAAAGGGCCAGGGTTCTGATGTTGCTGCTGTTGTAATGTTAAACCCTCAGTGTCCAAATGCCAGCACCCTACTGTTTGGTGACTATAGTAAGAACTGTACACCATTAGATACACCCTGTAAACAGTAGCTTGGTACTCTTTAACTGTGTCTTCCTGCATTGTGTTTTTTTGTAGGCAAGTCACAGGTCCCCACATTGACTGTTTCTCCATTTAACTTGTCCTTAAATGACAGAAGTCACTGGTGAGCCCGAGCTGGTGCTGCTTGTGACTCCTAATCACATTTCAGCCTTCATGCTATGATGGTGCTTTTTTTTCCTTTCAAAGTAGTTTGCTTTCAAGTGTCTTAATGAAACCATTTGCTGTAAAATTTCTTCTGAAGTTAAAATGGATACTGCCTCACTGCCTAATGTCTTAATAATGTGCTTGGTTTTTTTCCTTCTATATGAATGTATATTGCCTCATTAGGGCAGGAAGCGTGTGTGATTATGGATGTGTTTTCATGTATTCCTTTCAGCGAAAAATTTTACAATTATCTTGGATTTTTTTTTCCCCACTACCAGGATGTTTGGACAGCAAAAATCTTTTTGTGGACAGGTGAGGTTCTTTCTGAAACGTGGGAATTCAACCTCCCAAGATCTTGTCTTTATGGAACTCCTCTAATGTTAATGTGAAGAGCAATGGGCTCTGGAGAGCGGGATGTTTTGGGGCTTTTTTTAACCTAAGCTTGAGGAAGAAACTGTGAAACATTTGTGAGCCTTTTTTGAAAGGACTGGTATGTGTGTGTGTGTGTATGTGTTTGTCCATTTTGCATCATATTCAGTGTTTCCAAATGAATACAATTATGAATCAAAATAAATTATTGGAAATTATCTGTGGAGTGGCCTGTTGATTTATGCCCACAGACTCAGCCAAGCCAAATGACCAAAAGCTGCTATCATCTCATGGCTATTTAGCTGTGAGCTGGACTTGGGAATAAGGGAGCAACAGGCTAAGGAAAAGTTAGGAAACAAGTGTTCTTCCAGTTCTGCAAAAGTTGACCTTTGAGTTTGTTGGTGTTGGGATGAAACAGACCTGCTGGCAGTTCTTACCCTGCCAGAAACCAGGCATATTCCCCTGCAATAGGAATCTGAATGGGGATCTTTCATCCTGTGAGCAATCCATTATCGTTATATGATCCAGAATCCCCAAAAGGAACAATCTCTTACTTTAAACCCTTTTCTAAGCCTTATTTGGAAATGACATGGATATTCTCCAGGTATATAGTGGGAAGAGATGTAGCCTTTAATTCTGTTGGTATCTTGGGACAGCTGCTGAAAGGCAAGATGACTTTTTATGAGTAGAGTCACAGGTGCCTTTGACTGTTCCAGAGCTCTGCTTTGATTTGTCTGGGTAGCACTTCTCTCTGCTGTTCAGCTGTTCCTCTTTGAAGATTACTTTGTGCTTGCTGACATCAAGGACCTTTGCACTAGCAGTGAACCAGGATTTTAGATAGGTGAGAGTGGTGTGTGCAGCAGTGTCAGACCTCTGACATCCAAGCAGTGCCCAGCTTCTCTAACTCCAGTGCTGTTGATGGGGATGTGTGAAACTTCTGTTTTTCCCAGCTCTTCTCATGAGTTTTTGCCCTCATGGCTTGTCATGTTGTCCCTGCAGAGCAGGGCCATGTCTGGAGAGGTAGCTCCTGTGCTGCTGTGGCTGATGTCCATAATGCATAACAGGTCTGCAAAGATGTGAGCTGTGGCTCACACTGCAGTGGTTCAGGGACCCTTCCCGGGCTAATTATTGTCCCCCCCACCTGGGGGGAGCAGAGGGAATTAATACTTCACGCACTGTTTCAAATCCAGTTTGAAACTGGGCCTGGGAGACTTTGAAGAGACTAGTATACAGATTTAATAAGAACCTGTGGTCAAGATGTCTGGGAAACTGTGTAAGACCTCTGGAGGGCAGGTGTCACCAGACGATGGGGAGTTTGCAATTACTTCAGGGTTCTGCAGTTGCTCTTGTATCAAAGTAAAAATCTTCCCCCCTCTCTCCCTGTGCAGGAGAAGGAAAGTCTGGCTTTGCAGCCACCTCCCTCTCTGCTAAGAAAAGCAAGGAGCTGACAGGCAGCAGCATGCCTGAGCTGGGAGAGTGTGGGCTGATGACCAGCATTAAAGGCATTGACATCTGCATCTATCCAAGTGCAGAGCGGGAGGAATGCTCTGGCACAGCTGCAGGCTGAAGCTGTTTCCTTGGTCTGATAAGCTCTCTCATGTGTCAACCTCCTGCTGGAGCTTCCATTTGCAAAACACTATCGTTGTGCCAGGGATTTTAGGGGTATCCGGTGCAGTATCTCAATGGTGTCACCTGGCACAGCCTTACAAGGAGGTATGAGTTGTTTCAGTCAAGTGTGGATTGAATGGAGAAGTCAAGTGGCTTCTTATCTCCCCTTTGATTCAGACCACGTTCAGCATGAATGTGCCTGATCCCTGAACATCTCCTCTCTTCCACAGCTGCATTCAACTGAGGCTTCAGCTCCGTGTAGGCAAGGGCAAAGGGTTGTCAAACCACAGCTCTTCCTGGATCTTCTTCTGGCTTCTTGCTTCTGGAACTGTCCAACCAAGGAACATCTTGCCAGGAGAATCTTTCAAAGCTACTAGGAATATAAGAACCCTGGAAGGTGAGAGTATTGGAGACTAAGATCAGTTTCAAAAGTGTTGACTGTACTTCAAGTTCTTATGGGGGAACTGTGCCCCACATAGCAGCATTACTTTCATGGATGGGTGAGTGGGCACTGGGATGAGTGGAAGCTGTGGGCCTTGAGGACAAAATGTGCATTGCTGGGGAAAGAATCTGCAGTTTAGAAGACTGGATGCACCCCTGAGTAGCCAATGGTTTCGGGCACCCTTTTAGCTGTGAGAGATGTAGATTCAACCCCTGCTCAGCCTGTTGCTGGAGTCAAGACCAGGCAGATGTGGGTCCATCTGCTCTACTGTTCCATACTCCCTTACAGCTGCAGTATACCCTCTTTCCAGCTGGCTGTAATGCTGCCTTCCTTCCTCCAGCTGAGGAAGGATGTGACCTTGCCTTTTGTCCTCTGGGTCACTATCCTGCTTATGCTGTGAATCCAGATGGAAGGTGGGCTGGAGACTTTCCTTGCTGTATTTGTTGTCAACCCTCACTAAGGAGGAAGTCAGCTTGGGAAAAGGCCACCAGTAAAATGGGAGCATAAGGGCTGGTTCAGAGGTATTCCAGGAGCTCATTAGGCTCTACATGGCAGAGGCTTCCAAAGGGGAGGACTGTACTAAGAGAAAGTGGATTGCTGTTGTTGTGCTGCCACAGCATGCTGCTGTTAGCACCAGGTGTAGCTGCTGGCTGCACTGGGGCATTATTTGGGTAGCTCAGCCCCCAGCTCTGCTTCTCCCTGCCTGTTTGGCTCAGTCCTCTGCAGAAAACACTACCCTTCTGCAGTGTCTGTTCTTCCCTGCAAGGCAAGTTATTCAGCCCTCTCTCAGCTTGTCGCTTCCTCTCACAATCTGCCTTTTAATGTAGCCAGATGGTCTGTACTCGCCCACACTCCATGCAGGCACCTTCAGCTCCCTGCACTTGGATAATGTGCTCGTCTGACCTGCTGGTGGTCAGGTTTGTAAAAAGCCTTTAGGAGATGGTAAACGTTCACGTGTTGTAGAGGATGGATGTGGGAGGGAACTTGGGGAGTGACAGTTGTTTTCAGACCTGCACCAAGAGCCTGCTTTGACAGCCTGGCTTGTGTGGGCAGGGAGGGTCTCTGGCCACGTCCCTGTGAGCTCTCCACCTGGACAAATTCCCAAAGCTAAAGCTCTGGAGCCTGTTTCTGCGCTTGGGCACCTGACCTGTCCTGTGCAGGTCATCTTCATCTGCAGTGCTTAGTGCTGGTCTAGGTTCCCGACCCTGGACTTCTGTCTAGAGCCATTCAGCCAATTTCTGACACAGAATCTGTAACCACCGGCTCAGTTGTGTTCATTTCAGGTTTGGGTTTATTGGAAACTTTCAGTGCTTATATGGGTTTTACAAATGATCTGATACAACATAATAGCAAACTGTCGTCTTCCTGGTGTTACTCAAGTGCTTCCTGTACTGCCAAATGCTTTTGGAAAGAGCTTTGCCTATCTTGTGAGGGGGAAGTGATTCCATCTTCCTGCCCTTATGCTGTTGTTAAGACATTCTGTACCTTAACGGCATTACCCTGTCTGCATTATGCTGCAGGTTAAGGTTAAGTAAGAAACCTTCATTTTAATCATGTCAGCTTTAGCTTATACAAAAAACACAATCTGCCTTTTTCTTGGATTTTTGTCTTTTTTTCATTGAAGTACTGGATCAAGTGAAGCATCCCAGACAGACTTGCACAAGACATCCTGAAATACTATAGTTAAACAGGAAGCGTTTAAATGACAAGACAATGAGGCTCATAAACTCGGAATCACCACTTGCCACCACAGTCAAAGCACTGTGCTTGTGAACCGGCCAGTGCTACCAGCAAGGTAGTCCCTCAAAAAAGAACCCAGGTTTTAGATTATCCATATGCCATGCAATGATCTGGATCATTAGAAAATACAGTTTGCATGAACAGCTCTTCCCTCTCTTCCTCCCATCCAGACTTTTGTGGCACAGTTAGCCAGACACTGTGCTCTGGGTGGCCAAGTTTGCAGCAGTGGTTGGGGGTCAGCTGACAGTCAGGTCTGTATGCTCTCTGAGCAAGCTGTCACTCTACAGAGTACTGGCAACAGAAAAGCACCAGGTTACTGCTTAAGGAAAGAGAGGTGCAGTTCAGTCCTGTGCTTCCTTTGGTGGAGGACTTGGTGCTGCAGCTCCGTGTGTGGAAATGGCCTTGGCCTCAAACACACTCCCTGCTTAGGCTATGGTTACCTAGGCTTCACAGCCACCAGCCAAGACACCTCTACAGAGGCTTCACATGAGGACCTTGCAGGGAATGACTCCTGAAGTGCAAAGTGAAACTGTCAGATAAGCCTTCCATACATGCTTAATTTACAACAACAGTGACTGCAGGGAGCTTCCTTTGGCTGTCACTTGGCAGGCCTTCCCCTTGGACTTGTGTCAGTCAGCAGGGAGATAGCATTGAACAGAACTGGTCATTCGTCTCCCATCTCCTTTGACTCCCTTTTGTCACGTTTGGAAGTTGGGGAGAATTTCAGCTACTCTCCTGCGCAGCTGGTTTCTCCTTTCTTCTCTCTCCCTTTCCTTTTGCATCAGCAATGGGTACTGCCTCCATGCCTTGAATGCATTCAGTATAAGTCTCCTTAAAGAAATGAGGGACACAAGGAACAAAGTGACAATATGCAGATGTGTACTTAACAGGTAGTAAAAAGATGACTTCTATTGGAGGGGGGAACTCCCCTAAAACAGCTGTGGGATATGGTCCTTCTACTGTTAGTCAGGGCTGTGACATGTTAAGCATCTATGTGCAGATCACTCCATTGATATGTCAATGATGCTGGGGAAAAATAACATGTTGCCCTTTTCTACTCCTCTCCACCAAGAATTTTGCTCCTCCCTCCAACAGAATTCATTAGCTGCTGTTTGCTTAGCACTCTGAAGGGGAAAGGTGCTTCCAGAAGAATAAACAGAGCCTCTGGAAGAAGCTTCTCCAGGAAAAATGCAGGCTCATTTGGTCCAGACCAACCCTTTGGGAGTACAGGCAGCTGGGCTCCAATTCTTACCTGATTTTAATCACCCCACCAAAGGTGCCCTGCCCTGGCTTCCCATATGGGTGATAGGGAATAACAGTCCTGTCTAAAGAATAGTTTGCTATGACAGTGTCTGAACTGCCTTTTACCAGTGAGTGGGGGAAGAGATAATGAGGAATCACAAGTGATTATGCTCCTAATAGGAGGTCATATGTAGAACGAACCCAGTCTCTTTCTGTGTCTGAATTTCTCCTGGTTCCTCCAGTTTAGTGGCTTGTTAATCTTAAACCGTGCACCATTCAGATCTTACTGACACAGCAAGCTAGAACAGGCTTGCTTTACCACTTAAGAGGTGAATTTAATTTTTCCTCCAAGAAGCTGCAGATCCTGTTTGGGCTATGTACAGACACAGCTTTTTCATGACTGCATGCAGCTAACATGCTCTCATAGTGAGGCAGGTGAACATGCTTCCATTTGTGGTGAACTTTAATAGCTTTCTCTTCCTGTTAAAATGCATTTTATGGGACAAGGAATGGACTGGGTGTGTCCAACTCCAGTCAAAACTGGTAGAACTGTCTGTTCTAGTTCTCACTGCCAAGTCAGGCTGACGACAGCACAAATCGAAAGACTCCTTAAGTAGGATTTATAGTTGATCAACTTTGGATTTGTGAACTAAATCATCTGCTGTGGACAAAACAGTACTGTGTAATTCCTACACAATCATTTGGCTTGCTATAATTGTACTTAAAGATTTTCCTAAGGCAGCTTTTAGCAGAAGCTGCATGGCCAGATCTGCTAATCAGCTTAGAAAGTTTCAGCTACTTATCTGCTTTCACTGTATTCTCTTTCAGCAGATTTAAAAGTCCTGTGAAGGGTACCACTACATTTTCTTTTCCAGGCTGCATGGAAACTTAGCATAAACCTCTGCTGATGTTTGTCCATATTACAGAAGCAAAATACCAGCAGCACAGAACCTGTTTCATGTGCTCTTGGGGAGCAGATGACTGACCTGTCAAAAGTAATCCCTAAAATAGTAGGGTATGTTAAACCTGAGTAAAAAGAACCGCTGCTGAGGGTGTATGCTTACTTGTTATTGTGTTCAGTAGCAATCTTCAGCTTCTCCCATAATGTCCTTTTTTCCTCCATGATAAGATCAAGCCATGCCCACAAGTACTTCCTCATGAGGCAGGCTGCATGGAAGGTACTCGCTCTCTCCTCCTGAGTGGAGAGATAATCCTTGTACTAGGGAAGGAAGACAGAGAAACAGGTAAGAACAGCTTCTTTTTTTTTTTTTTCCCCTCCTCTCTCTCCTAACCTCTGGCCCGACAAACAGAGATAGAGCAGTGGTGAGACTGTGGCAGTGAAGGGTTGTGGGCACAGGAGAAGAGAAAAATCAGCAGAGTCAGAGAGTGCAAAGGTGGAGGAGTAGCGTGTAGGAGAAAATTCTGGAAGAGAATGATGGAGAGTGAAGAGCTGAAAGGTCTCTGGAGAAGGGAATAACGTTGCTGGAATGGGGACAGTATAACTCAGCAAAAGTTGTGCTACGGGTGCGTGAAGTGAGGAGGGTGTGGTGAGGGGAAACTGTGGCAGCAGCCAGATCTCTTGGTATCATTTCGGCACTGTGGTGCAGACCAACCTTTAGCCAGTTCCTGAAGCCCCGTCTCAGTAACATATGGGAACAGAAGTCCTCAGCCTGAGACATCTTCTCCGTGAGACTCTGCTGGGTGTCCTGAAGCCAAGCCATCAGGCATTTCCTCTGCAGGCCCAAGCAGTGGTGCCTTTGTGCCACCTGAGTGGAGATAGCAGAGACAGCAGCTGGTTACTTGGACTACTGACTATGTAAGTATGAAGCTACAGAAAATTGGGTGCACTAGAAAATCACCTCAGCTTTTTGGGGCCCGCAAAATGCAGATGTCTGACAGCTGGAATACCCCCCCACACGCAAAGAGGGGTCAGCATAAGAAACAAATGCAGTCTGTGTCACTTCTAGAGAATACCCTTTTGAATTAGATGCTCAGTTTAACGTATTGTAAATGGAGCAGAGGCAGGGCCTCTAGCAGTTTAGGCCAATCCTATCCATAATGCTGACCCACAGCGTGGACATACGGAGCAGCTTGTATCCCTCTACTTCTTCCCAGCTGGAGGCCTGTGTGCATTTGGTGAAGTACTGTGAGTAGCTCCAGTTCCAGTGACTTCAATGGAAGCTTGCCATCTTAGCCCTGGGCTCTGGCTAAATCTTCAGGATACGGTTGAGTGTTAGTGTGCCCCTGGTAAGGCAGCACGTCGATCCAGTCATGTACAGAAAGGTTTCATTTGCATCCAGGTCTCAGAAGCTGTTCTGCACTGAAGGATATGGACAGGATAGAATAGACTGCTGGATCATCACCTGTAGTGTCCTGCCACTAGCAGTGGCCAACTGTGCACCAGCAGCAATTCCAGAGAGAGGGAAAAAATGCCCTGATTATAGGCTGGGGTCAACAACTGTAACTACAGTGGCTTGGTGGTGTTTTACTGAGTAGCTTTGGAGTAAGAGAACTGACAGGCTCTTGTCCATATAACTTCAGTTTAATTTTTTGGCCATATCACACTAACTTACCCTGTGTTATTGGCATCAAATCATATGGCAGTTAGTACTGCAGACAAGTGCAGGCTAACAAAAGATGACTTCTCAATAGATTGAAAAGCTTTCCTTTCTCTGTCCTTTTTGTTCCTGTTTATTCAGCTATAAATGAGGATGCCACCCTTGTGAGTTTTTGATGACTTTTCATGATTATTGTCAGATGGGCTGATTTAAAGAGCTAATATAGGGTAGGGTGTGCAGGGAGAATTTTTGCTTTTTCCATTTCTACCCGGCTTAAAAGCTTATTAAGGCTTCTGCTAAGTGCTGCATCGAGGAAGTAGCACTTCTTCCCTTCCTTCCGTGGCACCAGTCATTTCCTTTATCCTCAGCACTTACCACCAAGTTTTCCTTAGCTTGTTCCCTCAGCCTTTTCCATGGCACTATTCCCAGCTTTCTGAGCAGGACCTTCTCATAGTGATCTTTAGCCTTTTTCTGGAGCTGCTGCTCTTTCTCCAGCCTCCTCTGCTTTTCCAGTTCTTTCTGCAATACAAAAAGCAGTAGTTTTAATTCCCTCAGAATGAAGAGGATGTTAAGCAATTACAATAGATTATCATATTGGAGCTGAAGGTTCTGACCTGACAGGAAATGGGGATCTACATCATCTTTAGGAGTGCAGACCAGAGATGACCCCATGTACTAGAACCTGTGTTTGAAAGCAAACTATCTTGAAAATTCTCCTGGGAGATGATGGTGTTTCTGAACACTTCCTTGGGCCATGTATCAGCACTGCAGTTTGGTAATACTGTAGCAGACATGTCATCTGTGGCTACCAGGAGGGCTGACGTAGCAGGAACCTCCTTTTAATGGACCTCCATCCATGTGGGGCCGGGTGATTTAGCGAACTTGGGGAGTGCAGCTTTCTGTGCTTATAAAACTAGATGGAAAACGTGTCCAAAAATGATTCAGAGCTTATGCATGGACCCTACCACTTAATGTAGCCTAAACAGTAGGGGAAGGATGTGTGGGTATTGTCTAACTGTATAATATTACTTTGGACTGATACTTAGGGATTTAGGTCAAACATTCTAAAACACTCAATCCAAGTAGAACAGTAGTTGCAGATCAAATTCCTATAGGATTTAAAATGTGCTATTTGAGTTATTAGGACAGCTCATCTCCAAGTAGCAGTAATGAAGTGCAGCTATTCCTAGGCCAGCCCCAAAGTGGGGATGGGTTCTATTCTTCAGGTGGAAAGTTGCCCTTAATATAACTGTCAGGCTTGTTTACTTTTAAATTGTGTATTTGTGACTGGTATCAGTGTGTACACTGGAGGGGGAACACAAGTGAAAGGAGCAGTCTGAAAGCAGACTGAACATGCTGCCCCTGTGGAGGCTGATGTGGCTGTTTCTCAGCACAGAATGTCCACCCGCTGGGGCCTCCAGTCCTGCTTTTGAGACAGACATTATGGTACTTCATAGAGTGTTTGGTACACAGCCCTTCCCCTAATGTTGACAAAAAGGGGGAAGGGGGTGAGTCTGTAAAGTAGGTGCTGTGCTCTACCCTCTCTGAGTTCTGTGTGGAACTCTGCTCTACAAATGAAGACCTTCATGTCACATTACTCTGGCTGCTGAGCGAGTACTAGTGGGTAATGGCTCTTCCCTATCCCTGCTAGAGAGAAACAAGTGAGGTGTTTGGTCACCAGCTTCTGCTGCCTTCTCTCCTCCCGTCGTTTTTCCCGCTGAGCTTCCTTTTCCTCAGCCTTCTTCCTCTCTCGTGCTTCCTCTTCAGCCTTCAGCTGGGCCTTAAAATGGAGAAAGGTGAAATTTAATTTGGTTCATATGACCTTTACAGTGAACACAGACCTGTAAGCTTCCCTAGCACTTGAAACTTCAGAAGGAAGCGGACTTTGTCACATATTAGGCATGATCTGTGCTCAACAATGAACTGCAGAAGGCAGAGGAAGGAGGGGACTGTTCTTTATACTACCTATACATCTCTCACTAAATATATCTATATCTATTTCTATGTATCTTTCAGCTACCTATATATATCTTTATCTTTCTTTGCCCTAAGTCATAGTATTTGTCCACTCTTCCCCTAAAAAAATGTAAATCATACACCAAGTCATTAATTGATAATTTGATCACTGAAGTCAGTTCTGAATCCCTGGGCTCTGTTTTCAAGTTTCATTTCTACATGCAAAGCAGCATTACAGGTACCCAAGCATTTCTTTCCCCAAACACTGAAAATCAAAGTTGTTTTACTTCAGTACTATCATATTTGGCACAATATTCTTCTCTGAATATTTATCTACTCCCCTTGCAAACCCCACTCTGCTCTCATTTCACAAAGCTTCTGCTCTTGGTGTATACATCAAAGGCCTAAAACCCAAACCAACCATCATGCAGGATTACCACGACTGTGCTTGCTTCCTGATCCTGATTGTGGCACCTGCAGCTGAGGAAACCTAACCTGAAATTGTCTGTCTACTTTATGGTTGAAGTGTTCTGTAAGGCTCATTTCAGCCTCCTGTGCGTGTGAATATATCTTTTGTTTGGAGAAAGAGGAAATGCTGGCTGATTTAGGACCCCAGTTAATAAGCTTTCTAATCCTTAGTAGCAATGTTTTCAGTAACACTTTAATACCCTGAAGCTAAGAAGGCTCTTTTATTGGATGTGTATCACAGAATTTGTTTATTAACTATGCAAACATTGCCAGTATCTTCCCTCTTCAGCAGAGATTTGCTAGAAAGATGATTTTTACTAGAGCCTGCATGTCCTCAAGCTGCACTTGACCAGACAGGAAATGTAGGGAGGGGAAACCCACCACTGCTAGGTCCCATCAAGTGGATCTCTGCATGCACTTTCACACTTATCATTCTCAGCAAAGACAAGCTATGGTCATTGGTAGGTGTTAAAAAAATGTTGGGGGTGGTAAGGGAGGCTGCTTCTAGAATTGCAACTTCAACATGAAGTGTCTGCTCACAATACAGGATATCCATTGCCATTTGCAAAAGCAGCAATAACTACTTCTTTTGATGTGTGACGGACATCTGCTTTCTCACAAATTAAAAGCTCCTCCTTTTGATAAAGGGCTTTTTCTTGGTCTCTGACTCTGGGATTAAATCAGCCATTTCTTGTTACTGGAATGGTGTGAAAGACACTGTATTTCATTTTCCGCTTCCCTTACCAGTTTTTCCTCTGCTCTTCTTTGTTTGGCTTCCTCTAGTTTCCTCCTCTGTTCTGCTCGCTGAATTGCTCTCTCCTCCATCCCTATAGAAACAGAGGACATAAGGGTTAGTGAAAATAAGCTATGGGACAATGGCAGAAGTTTGGTGCTCAAGGATGACCACATCACTCTACTGCCAGGCCCACGCTGCCCGCTCAAAGGGACTTGCTTTCTGCTGCCTCTCACGGCTGGCAGTGTCATGAACAAGGAACTTATAAACGCTTATGAGATGACTCAGGACTACTGCAATTACATTTACTCCACCCTCCTCGGTTGACAGTCACAGCCATGAGGCTCAGTTATGAAATAAGTTGTGTTCAAAGAGTTTGTCCCTGTCTTTCCTGATTGAGGGCTAAGGCTCAGGGCACAAGATTTAGCAGCAATTGCTATGAGGTCTCCACTAAGCTCTAACTGCTTATTTAAAGAGCAATTTCATGACAGAAAGCATCCTTGTCACAGTGACACATAGGGGTATTTGGCCCCACTAGTGAGAAACTACTGCTTAATGCTTCTTTTGGGAGATAAATTGCAATGCAATAATCTTGCTGGCCATCAGCAAAGGTATTACAGTGCTGATGTGACCACTCAGAACACACAGTGGAGTTGAGAAGCTGTGCTTCCTTCCTCTGCAGTCACAAAACACAGGCTGGAGAAATCGATGACTGGGGGCATCAAAGTGTTTTGAACACAATAGGTTTCCTCATGTTCTTTTCTCCTTCAGTTGTCCCAGGATCCTCTGCCAAGGAAAATCATCCAGTGGTAACTTATTCACTGAAGTTTTGGGGATCTTTAAACAAAGCACTTGAGGGCTCTGAAAAATATGCTTACTGTCTCTAAGGTGTCTCTACAGAGTTCAGGCAAATCAGAGTGAGTGATTGGACTAGGTAGCATTGGAGCTCAACACAGGCAAAGAAAGGCAACTTCTAATGCCAAACTACCAGCTCTGATGATCCCAAAACTGTTAAAATATCATAATGATAATATTCCAGACAACCTTTAATGCAGACCACGACAACTAGTGTTGTATGTTTATTGTGTATATGCTGTTCCAGTGTGGCCAGAGAAAGGGAGATATCTCACAAAAGGAAGGGATCTGGACCTCCTTCCCCAGCCTGGTTACTGTTGTCTCAGAAAACCTTGGGTAGGTACCCAATTCCCTTTGAAATCTCAACACCTCTGTCAAAGTCAGATGAAAATGACTGGTGAGTTTAAGTGTCTCCTGGATGAAGGGAGACTGGCAGCAAAAAAAGCTGTAGAGCTTCTCTCTCTGGGTCTTGTCACACCAGAAATGATCACAAGTGTAACTTGTAACTGCTACAACATGTACTAAGTGTGGACATGAGGGTCTTGCAGTGACCCATGTTTTACATGACTTGGGCATGAAAACAGCTCACCCTCTCACAGCACGGGTCAGGCTGGGAAAGAGAGTGCTGAGTTTTACTTCCATACTATCCTCAACCGGCAAAGCTGAGGCAAAGGAAGAGAGACATTTTGAGACAAACTGTTGAGAAAAGTGGTCTGTAATGGTTTTTGCTATCTAGAACAATACCTTTCAATATTGGATGAGCTGAGGTCAGATGGCTGGAGGGCCTTCTGCCTTGCATTGCTACCCCTGTGTTTTCTGGCCCATGAGAATCAGGTGAACTGTGAAAGGAAAGAGTTAAGAAATTCATGAATTAATGTGGTGAAATGATGTCTCACACCTACCACCTACAGCCTTGTAGTTTCTGTTCTCCATTTTGCTGCATTTTCATTCTGAATCCCTGATATACCTTTCTTCTGCTTGAAATGGGATTAATGATGCATCCTTGTAAAGGAACTGAGTTCCAGGGCTGCTGTATGGTCTGAAATACTGAGGATGATGCTCTCTTTTTTCCTAACTAAAATAAATCCCTGCTGCTTCTATGTGTGACATTGGTGTTGCAATTTCTAAGTGGATCCTGTATGGATCATGGGGTGTCAAGCCATTGCAAAAAAGGGAGAAGGACAGAGAACTGTGGCTAGCCTCATACAATCCTTGAGGCTAAAACACAGCTGAGAGGAAGAGCAGATAGCACTAGCATGACTGAAATGTGCCTGGCACATTCTGGCTCAACGTGAGTGGGATGAGACATGCTGACTAACTGACCCTGATTTATTGAGGGCACATACCTCAAAGGGGTTGTATTCTTGCATCTTGATTGTTTTTCCTCTCTGGTTTGAGAAACAGAATTGTCAATCAGCTGGGTTACAGCTGTGGCTTTTGCTCCCTCTTCCTTATCTCTGCTCAGCCTCTGATTTTCCTGCAGCTTAAGGATCAGCTCTTGCTGTTTCTGAAGCTGCTGCCTCTGCTCCTCAATCAGACGTTGCTGGAAGGCATGACGGTGCTCAAAACGGCTGCCATAAGCAGGAGATGTCTTTGGATCACGTGCCTGAAACTGTTGGAGGACAGTGGCTACTTGATCCCTGTACCCAGCCTCATCCTGGACACTCAAGGCTGCACGTTTTACAGTAATCTCCCAGGCAAATTTGTGGGTTTTGCAGAAATGAGATGTGTGAACAATATCCCAACAAGAGTGGTCTCTGGTCTGATCAGGCTCTTTCTGTATGGGGCAAGTTTCAGTTGGCTGGGGGGAAAAAAAAGAGGAAAATTTGGCATTGATTAAAACAAAGCACACTTCTGCCCTTACTACATAGTGGGGTTTTTTTAATGTAAATCTAGTGAGATGCCTGAGAAGTAGGGTTATCTCAGCTATGCCATCTTTATTCAGTTCCTAGTCAGGTCAGAGGGGCCCCATTATGCACAAAATAGGAGGCTGCGGGGAAAGAACTGTTAAGGAGCTGTGTGCCATTTTACTGTGAGGAACAAATCTTGATCAGGGAAGAGCTTTGGCAGGAACATATCCTGAATATTTTGTTAGGGAGCACATTTTAGGACAGCTTATCTCTGGGGAATAGCACACTCCTTTTTGTACTATGTTGTCTCCAGTCTGCGCTCAGATGGAGAATAAAGGGACAAACAGTTGTTGAAGTGATCTACATGACTGAATGGTCCCTTTTCAAATGCAAGAGAAGTCTACACAGTGTTGCTTCCTCATGCCTCTTCTCCAGCCTTGATAAATAATACCATGAAACAGATGCACAGTGGGGAATGAGGCTGAGCCTTTTCTGACGTGGCCATTCTCTGAAGTGGCATCAGATATAACATCTGCTTTCTGGTTCCTAGGTCGAACCCCACATTCAGTCCCATTCTTCCAGCACAAATTTTATCAAAAGGAAAACATGGGCCTACTAGGATAATATAAGCACCGAAGGAAATCAACTTTTGCTGACACTTAAGCAAACGAGAAGCTTCACCTGAAATATGTGTGTGTGAGCTCTCATGCTGAGATCGGGATACTGCTGCAGTACAAGTTTTAGAGACAGAAGGAAAGGTCAGGATCCAACCTGACAAATAACAATTTAAAGAAGCAACCTCTGATTCTCTTCTCCTACCTCCTTGTGATATGCATTATCCTAAAACAGCCAGTGACAACCTTTTTTTTTCTCTACTCTTAAATGCCGGAGAGCTGCACTGGCATGAAAAAAATCTCTTGTCATGCAGTCAAGTTACTCTTTTTAAGTCTAAGCTGCCATCAGAGATGAAACTAATCTCTCAGTAAAAGTGATCTGGGGGTGGGATGCTCATTGCAACTCACAGTACATGAAGGGCTGTTCTCTGGCAGCACTAGAGATTATTTTAAAACTCATCCATTGTCCTTCACATCTGCCTCTGATTTTTAGACTTCTCTCCTCAACAGTTGCAGGCAGGTATTTGGGGGTTGCCCTGGGAAAGATGCCTTACTCTGGGACAACATGCTATTTATTTCAGACTGCACAAAAGAAGTACCTTGTAAGAGTACTGGGATGCCAACAGACAAACTACGTGGGAAGGATTTACCTTGTCTTGCTGCAAATCTTGATGATGAATTACTTCTGCTGTCCCAGGCTGGTTAATCTCCAGTGGTCTGTGCAGACCACCCTCCCCCTGTGACACAGCCTCTAGCAGCTGTGCCATCTTTCTTTTCGTCTCCTCCCTCTTGATTTGCAGCTCTCGCTTTTCCGTCTCTGCTCGGCTCCAGCGCTGCCAGGCCAGGAAGCAGCAGCGCAGGATCCGTTGCTGGTTATGCTCTGCAGCCAGTTGGTTCTTCCTGAATGAGAAAAAGCTTGTGTTATGACAGGAGTGAGGCTTCTGCCCAGGCACAAAGCCCCATAATTTCCTGAGTCTTTTTGTTGTTAACTCTGAAGTCCCTCTGAAGCTGTACAGACTTTCTCCAAGGAGGAGTGGGAGGGCAGAAAGGATGCCTGCTATTTTGAATTGTTTCTCTAGTTCACATTTTGCTATTCCTATGCCAATCCTGGGCTGTATGATAGCTGCAAAAGAGGTTCCCTGGCCAGCACAGAGGAAGCGACAGTGTCTCACCACTGAAGCCTGCCAGACACCTGCAACAGCAAAATTTTCTCTGGATGATAGGGAATTCATCCAACAGCCTCCTTAATGAAAGGCACTATCCAAAATGATCACTGCTATACTACTACTGAAATGGCAAATAAATATATTAATCAGGAATAAATCTGGCAACTCATATTCTCCAGAGTCCGGAGCAAGCCAGGGTGAGATTTCCAGGAAAAATACCTACGGAGAGAATGAGATACAGGCTTGTTGGAAAGTGCTAAAGCTCTTGTTTATATCTGTCCTCCTTTTCATCTGTGCCACAACGCCTCTGGCAGACTGCAGGCAATGTAGCAATTTTCTCCAGAAGCTGCTGTTTCCCTCCTGCTGGCTAACTGACAAGCTCCTTTTACAGTCCCTGATCACTTGCTCTGCCCAAATACTGCTGCAGTAGGAGGAATTCCACAGTACAGGGTCACTACCTGTTTTGATCTTGGAGATGAACTTCCAATTGATGTGTCTCCTGCTCTACTTTCTGGGTCCAAGTATAATTTCTCCAGGCTCGCAGGGCCTTCAGTTGGCACCTCCAGTCAGCAAGGGCTCTGGCTTTTCCCATTTTGATTCTCTGCTCCAGAATGACTTTCAGCCAAGCAGAGAAATGTCGCTGCAGGCACTGCATGGGAGAGTTTCAGAAAACCAATGAGCAAGATACAGCCAGTCACACAAATGCTTATTCTCTCCGCCCTTCCCCTTATGTGACTTTCCTTTTTGAGATTCTTTTTGGAATCCTCACTTTCAACAATTACCTTGAGAGTAAAAGAGAAGTAACGCAGAGCATGTGCAGGTCTTCTACAAAAAGCAGAAAGGGTCTAGAAAGACACGTCATCATCTGGCTCTATACTCTGGAGTGAAATGCGTGTAGTTCACCAAGTGTAAAGGAATAAAATGGGTGAGGAACATAGAATTTCTAGAGACAGAGAAGATGTTTCAAAATCTAGAAAATGTCTAAGATGCTACAGGTAAGAATGCTTCTGTGAAGAAGTGTTGCTTTTTAAAATTTTTTTTTTTAATTTAGACAAAAATCAAGACACTTCCTACAGTGAATTTATAGCATGGCCTCAGCTCATCCTTGTTCCAGTAGGAAGCCAAACCTTTCCCCTATTGTGTAATTAGACTCGCTGCCTTTGGGAGTGATTTACATTGTACAGAACAGCAATGTGCTATCTAATCTACCCCATAATTCTAGCTCTGTCACTGCAGACACTGTTCATTTTGACCCTCCAAGTGGGTCAACTCACAGGACTCTGCTGTTCCCCTTTTGTCATAGTGCCTAGTGTTAATTGTGTTCCTCTCACTCACTGACATCTTCAAATGGAGACTTACAAAAAGTCAGTGCATTAGCTATTTCTTTCTGCTTTGGGAAAGTAATCAAAGTGTCACTATTGCTTAGCTCAGCTAAGCTGTGGCCTCTCGCATTATGCCAGTCCTAAATTGTTCTGTGGTTTCATTCAGGCTTATCTTCACGGCTTAGACTGTGCTGGAGAGAGGCTGTATACTGCTTAACAGCAGCCAAGCTCAAATCCGGCAGATGGAGTGAGCCATGAGGAGAAACACTATAAAAGCAGTGAGATTCTTCTATTAAAAAAAAAATCTAGATATAGATATGCAGACATTAATGATGGTATCTGCTCTATTAATTAAAAACATTATGTGATGGATAGCATTCATACCTGCACTCAGGAAATTTATTCCCTTTGCTAAGACTGCCCATATAAAATTATTCAGTACAAAGATCACTCTTTAATTGCAAGTGTTTGATACACTGTGTTTAACCCAGAGCTGACCATGGTATCAGAATAATGAAAGCAAAAGAAAGAGGTTCCTGCATGGAATTATTAAAAGAGCTGTTGCAATAACACAGAATATTCTATTGCAACCAGCAGGAGTGGATCCCTGAGGAACCCGTTACTGCGGATGTGCTGACATGCTTCAACCACCGGAGACACAGCTCAAAATTCATCGCAGGCTGCAGCACTTCTCTTTCTTCTCCCTGCTCCTGCACCAGGGTCTGCAAGGTAATCTTTAAAATGCCTTTCCACACACGCAATAAATGCTTCCCAGGCCTCTTTTCTGCCACTTTCCCCTTTTAATTCCTTCCTTAAGGGAAAACAAATCTTGCTCTGCTGCCTTCTCTGTACTATCTGCCTATTCCTTGACTGCAGAAGCCTTTATGTTTGCATCTGTCCTGAGAGACACATCTTTTTTACAGCTGTAAGTGAAACGTCCCACTGAGTACACTTGAGGCACAGGCACACTGGGGTTGGACTTCAGGATTTCTTGCTCCTAGTTTTACAAGATACTTTTTGCCCTGCTCTCCTACTTTCCCGGTATCAGGAGGTATTGGAAAAAGTAACAAATTCCACATAACCAGGACTTTTAACTTCAGTTTTGCAAATGGTAGCCAAGAGCAGGTACCGCAGAGTGTCAGATAAAGAGAGGTGATGCTCACTCTCTGCTTACTGGTGTGAATCCTCCGTAGCACCTCCTCAGCCTTTCTCTGTTTCTCCAATCCTTGCTCTTCTTTCCTCAGGACCAGGGGTGGTGACACAGTAACGGGTACCTCCTGCGCTGACACCTTCTGAATTTTCTCTTGTCTCTTCCTCTCCCTAGAGAGTGAACAAACATACAGATCTAATATAATTATATACAATCTAATACATTCCTTTTTGGCCAATCCTAAGAGAATCACCTCTACAGTTTAGAAAGTTGCCGATTATTTAACTCAGCCTTCTTAAAAACCGCCTCTGTAATTGTTTGGGGTCCCAGAGATTAAACAGTCTGAGCATTTCCAAAATATAGCAGGCAGAAGAAAATAGTAAAGCATTTCAGTAAAGATTTCACTAAAGCACTTATATGAGAAGATTTAGGATCTCAAGGCTGCCTAAGTAAATAAATGGCATCCCTAAAACTAACATCTCTGTGACAATCCAAGCTCAGCAAAAGGAAAAAAATTATGTCTCTGCAGAATTCTCTGCCAAGAATGCTCTTTATTCTCTCAGAGCAGAGGAAGTATTGCAAGTGCTAGACTTTGAACAGTCTATTTTGTTCTTTTATTTTTTTCTGCGCACTGGCTTTCATGCTGCATTAGACACTAACAAGGCTGGATGTGGCCACGGATTTGATGGAGAGAATGCACGGTGGTGCAAACACACTCCTGCTTTGTGATTCAGTGCACATACTGGTAATGGCTGAGGGGAGGATAACTATCTTTAGCCCATCTTCCCACTGTGATAAACTCTGGCACTGATGTTGGTAACAAAGGACTAAAAGGTTTTGAGAGAGGTTTTTGACAAGAGGAATAACAGCTGTTTCCTTTGGTACCACCATTCCTCTTACATTTAACAAAAGGAGTTGATAAGTGTTCTTCATTCTTTCCCTGCCTCCCTCTCCTTCTTACATTCTCCATGCTTCTGCCACAGTGAGCCTCTTCTCAGCCATTTCTTTTCGCAGCTTCACCATTTCCCTCTGGATCTCTCCCTCCTCCTTCTTGGCCTTCAAGGCCTTCCTTTTGGCCTCCTCCTGTGCTCGGAGCTTGGCCTCAGACAGAATTGCTTTCTTCAGGGACTCTGCTTGTCTCTGAAGCTCTAACGCCTTCTGACGCCTCATTCGGTTTTCTTTCACCTGGGAAGGAGGAAATCGACAAAAGCAAACACCAAAGGCTGAAGAATTTGAAGCTCATTGTACACTGACAGGGTGGGTCACAATCACCTTTCACATGAAGCAAGCAACCCTATCTGTAGCTGGCACTGACTGGAGAGATACTGCTCTTAGACCAAACACTCCATTCCAGAGAGTGACATTAAACCACTATTACTTGATGGGAGCAAACTCAGAACTAACTGCTGTGGCAACTTTTCCTGTCAGTCTTCAGGAAGGGAGTAACCTGAACAGATGGAGTGGAAGATGACTATGCAAGCTACTGTTGACTGGTTAATATGCCCATGGAAATGCAGGAATGTTTCAGCTGAACTGTGAAAGAGTATCCTTGGGTAAATACTCGTCAAGTCAGAGATTATTGCAGGCTGGGAGAGAATACTGGGCAGGTATCACTGAGCATTTACTCTAATCCTATAACCTTCCATCTTATTCCTTTTAACTGCGCTGCCTTGCCTTCTCACCTGCTTGTGTCTGAGCTCCATGACTATTCGTGGATCTGCAAGTTTTTGTTTTTCTTTGATGTCTTCAAGTCTAAGATGTTTCATTATCCCACAATTCACATCTTCACTCTGCAAAAGATGCTGTAGGTATTTCTGGACAGAAGAACTATCCATTTCACGTTCCAGACAGCTGCACAAGTCTGAAATGAGAAGTTCCGATTATCTCAGGCTAGTCTGAAATGAATAAACCCCTCTGCATCAGATCACAAAGCCTAATGTAATTTAAGGGATCACTTCTCCATGCTGTGAATGCATTTCTGATGAACACGGACACACTGACTGCGCTCCATTTATCCCCAGTCATAATCAGTCTCCCATAGAACAGGCTAGAGCAGTAACAATGTTTCATCCATTTTTCACTGCCTTGCCTGAGCATCTCAAATGGCTGTATAAACTTGACAGGCCTCAAAAATACCCGTTCAAAAAAGAAAAAAAAAATTCTTTTACTAAGGGAGACATTCAATGTTTATGAGGTGCATTTGTGCAGCCTTACAGTAAGCTGCTGTAATAAGTGGGGGAGAAAAATTACCATATCTAATCTTGTTTCTACTGAGTCCACTATCCTAGCCTCAAAACAACTATTACCTCTCAGTGTGATAAGCCAGGAGACTCGGCCCCCTTCCCCAGCACATCCTCAGAGAGGAAACCAGGAACTGCTTTGCAGTGCTCTCACCATCAAACTGCTCAGACTTTGGAGGGGCTGCAGAAGGCTCTTCCAGAAGGACAGTATCAACTTCATCTTCTCCATCACTCAGCTCCAGCTGCAGTTTGGACTTCATCCAGTTACTGAGCAGCTCTTGGGCTACCATGAAAAAAGAGACTGATGACTTCACTTGCTTAAAAAATATATAGGTAAGTGTAAGCTAGCAAGACTCTGTCTCTGGAATAGTTATATCACATTCTGGCAATGACTGAAAGCTGATCTGCAACGGAAAATGGAATAAGGCTAATAGTTCTGCTCTCATCTTGATCTGTAAAAGAACAGGAAGAGAAGGTGGCAAACTTTTTGCCTGTCACACGTCACATATGAATTCTTCTCCACTTCATTCTTCCTACAAGATTCTGTGGACATTTAGATAACTCGTGTGATTATTATAGCATTTATGAAGGAGATGGAATTCACATGAGGTAATTCGTAACTCAGATAGCTTTCGCATGTTTTACCACTGCACTTGCAGACTATTAGATCTATTTTCCATGTGTACAACCACGGTTGTCATTTTAAATACAAAAGAACTACTGTTTGGACAAACATTTGCTTCAGGTGTACAAGTTAACCTTTGTAAGTACCACAGCTCTAGGAGCAACTGGTGAGTCTAGATTACAAATCTGTCAGGTGGCAAGCTTCACCTGGGACTACCTGTACTCAGAATTAAGACTGCCACTACAGGAATACACCCATGATAGATGTGGTACTCCTCAGCGAGCTCAAATGCCTAATGAACAACTGGGTGTAAAATTCTTCTATGGGCTACTTGCATCTCCGCTCTTCTGTGGGAAAACACAATATTCCTTTTTCAGAGTTCCTACTGAAAAGCAAGGACAGCTGCCTGTCTGCTGCCTCAACAAACCACCTGGCCTTGCTGCACGGGTGGCCAAGCCGCTCCTGAAGCAGAACACAGGGCTGTAAACTGCAAGGCATCAGGAGCAGCCCCCTGAAAAGTGGAGCCATCCACGTGGTGAGGATGGGCAAAGAGCCGGGATCTGATCTCAGCAGCCGCCAAAGTGCAAGTTATTCCCTGTAAAGGCACCCAGACAATAGACAGGAGGAAGCAGCTGCTCCAAATCTCCAGTTCTAATGCAAAGTGAAGATGCTCCCTGGTATTAGGCAATAAAGCCTTTTTCAAATTCTCTTAAAAAGGGATGGGTTTTTTTGAAGAAAACATTAACGTGTATTGTCCTTCAAATCACTTTTATAATCTCTCAGGCCAGCTCATGAACAGGGAAATATATCTGGTAACAGAAAGAAGAGAGAAAAACAACTTGTCACTTGGGGAAGGGTTACTCTTTTGACTAGGATTTGTGATCTTATCATAAGTGCAGTAAAGGGGTTCTGGCACTCCTCTTATTGATACCTTCCTTTGCAAAGTGGGCTATGTGTAGTATTCTAATACCATATTCCAGAGTAAAGAATTTCAGTTGAGCTAGGAACAACCCTGAGGGATTGGTAGCTATTAAAAGGAAAACTCTAGCAGAGAAGGACAAACAAAAATAAAAAACATGAGGAAAGCAAGCAACCTTTCCACCAAAGGAAAAGACAAAGCTTTTCACCAAGGCAAAGACAGCTCCTTAGGAGCCACTGTGCTGTGTAATGCATTCAGACAGTGCACTGTAAACAGACAGGTGTATGCCATACTATTAGTTGATACCTTGATGATTATAAGTGAAAAAGCTGAGTTCCTGTACTGAAGTGGATGCTCTTAAGATGGGTCAGTGTTCTGTTCTCTAAAGCTGACTTTTGACTCTTAGAAGAATGGTTAACTCAGTTTTAAAATCCTGTCTCCTATCAGCATTTTACACTGCAGACATACTCCTAGCACTGATGGAAGATAATTTCCCTCCTTTTCATTTTTTAAATCTACCACAGCTTTATTTTCAAACTTCAGTTTGTGGCTGCAGGCATTACAAAAGGAATATTTAGCTAATTAGTGAGGAAAATGTTGCATGGGAATCAAAGCAAAACCACACAATTATTCATACATGTGAAAGTTGCACAGAGCAACTCCATTTCCACATCTGGCCTGCTATCAAAAATATGTCAGATTATTTCACCTGGTTTCCTATGGCCCACTAACTTGTATTTGATCATACAGTGTGTCTTTAAGGGCAGAACTGATTTTTGTCTTGCCCTGAGATCTCCAGGAGACAGAAAGCTGATCCTTCTCTTAGGTATGCTATTTAAGATCTACCTTGAACTCCAGCAATTGATCCTTTTTATGCCTTTCTCCATTAGATGAAATACATCCTACTAAGAAATGTTTCTTGTGATCTCAAACTTTGCAAGAGCCTGTTCAGACCAGAACCACAAGGCTGGATCAAGAATAGTTCATTTTAGACAGCTTGTGGCAAGCAGAATTTTAGCTCACCTTCCTCACAGGCCTCATCATGATCTTCAACATGATGCTGTTCCATCGTTTCCAAGCTTGTTACAGGACACCAAAGCCCCTGTGGACAGCTTGACTTTTGACAGGAAAAAGCTTCAGAGACAGCTTGGTCCTCTCTCTTTAAATTAAAGAAAGGAAAACATTTCTAAGGATTGCTGCAGATTAATTTTGACACTTCCCATATCCATGTTTCTCCTCTAGAGAGAGCAAACATCAGTGGGAACATAGCACAAGACAGCACAGCTGTTATAAGAAATAGCTTTTGGAACACATTTCTCTGATTGCTCGATTGACTGGATAAATTTGACTTAGAAGTCATTAAGCAATAAACACTCATTTGGCAATTAGTGTCCATCATAAAGGTTGGATAACACATAGGGAGAATGCAAACACCCAGCCCCTGGGGACTGGGTGGAAACTTGCTGAGCTAGTCCCTGGCAACCAGCAAGTATGAAATTTGCTACCAGCTTTTCGTCATAGCCAGGCTGGCAAATACTCTGAGAGACTTCCTGAGCAATATCCATCTCTCTGAGATGTAAAGGTCCTGACGTGTCACTGTGTTTTCACATGCAACACCTGTACCCCGGACAGTCTGTACTTCTGCAGAACTCCTTCCCTTTGTGTGGCTGCCAGAGGCCTGGGATGCTGCCCGAGGAGGCAGATGCACATTCCTACCTGCCATAAGAAGCAGGCTGAGGGTGGGAGCACGGGTGTGCTGAAGAAAGCAAAACAAAGGGAAGTTCACCCTAGAATTCACTTTCTTTGATGTCAGATGGTTGTAGATGCAGGAGATGGTGTTTTAGGATAAATCTCTTGTATTACTTGCCCATACAACCTGCAGTACTGCTCAACAGCAAGTTTAGTGTGTTGACCCATGAGTTTTTTGCATAGCAACAAGGTCCCTTACTCTTCATAGAGTTTGGGTTGGAAGGGACCTTTAAAGGTCATCTAGTCCAACCTCCCTGCCATGGGCAGGGACATCTTTGGAAACACCAAGTGGGATGGGAGTGTTGCTTGACTTGAGGGTAGGAAGGCTATACAGAGGAGTCTGGACAGGCTGGATCGATGGGCTGAGGCCAATGGTATGAAGTCAACACGGCCAAATGCTCGGTCCTGCCCTTGGGTCACAACCACCCTGGGCATTGCTACAGGCTTAGGGGAAGAGTGGCTGGAAAGCAGCCCAGCGAAAAAGGACCTGGGGGTGCTGCTTGACAGATGGCTGAACATGAGCCAGCAGTGTGCCCAGGTGGGCAAGAAGGCCAATGGCATCCTGGCCTGTATCAGAAATGTGGGCAGCAGGACCAGGGCAATGACTGTCCCTCTGTACTCAGCACTGGGGAAGCCACATCCCTGGTCCTGTGTCCCAGTTCTGGGCCCTTAAACTCAGGAAAGGCACTGAGGTGCTGGAACATATCCAGAGAAGGACAACAAGGCTGATGAAGGGTCTGGAGGGTAAGTCCTATGAGGAGCATCTGAAGGAGCTGAGATTGTTTAGCCTGGAGAAGAGGAGGCTCAGGGGACCTTATCACTCTCTACAACTACCTGAAAGGAGTTTGTAGCCAGTTGTGGTCGGTCTCTTCTCCCAGGAAACAAATGACAGGATAGCCTCAAGTTGTGCTATGGGAGATTTAGATTGGATATTAGGAAAAGCTCTCTTCACCGAAAGGCAGGAACAGGCACTGGAACAGGCTGCCTAGGGAAGTGCTTGAGTCACCATCCCTGGAAGAGTTAAAAAACCGTGTGGATGTGGCACTTGGGGACATGGTGGAGGTGCTGGGTTAATGGTTGGACTTGATGGTCTTAGAGGTCTTCTCAAACCTTAATGACCCTGTGATCTTCAACCACCCCAAGTTGCTCAGAGCCTCTTCCAACCTAACACCGAATGTTACCACACGAGTTACTCCACCTCGACTCCACCACCGTCCCACGCTACCAGATCCAAACCCCGGCAGGGCGATAAGAAACACAACAGCGTTCCAACCACGCGTCTCCCTTCCTGAGCCCGAGTTTAAACGCTGCCAACTTTTTTGGCGCCGTTCGCTCGAGCCCTGCGCGGACCTCCCCCCCACCTCCCGCCGGCAAAGCGCACGGCCGCCGCTTGGGAAACCTCATCCCTGATCCTGACCCTGCCGTGCCGGGACGCCAGGGGACCATCCCGCCCCCGGCGCTCCCCCCGAGCCGTGCCCCGCTACCTCCGGGAGGCGCCGCCAGCGGAACAGCGGCGGCCGCGGCCCGGCCATGGCAACGGAAGGGCGGCGCCGGCCCGCGGCGCTCGCTGATGACGCCCGGCGCGGTGGGCAGGAGCGCCGCCGTCCCTCCGACCATCCGTCCCGCCGTCCCCGGGCGCCGCCGTGACCGAGGATGAAGATGAAGCTGCAGCTGCTCGGGGCGGGCTGCGGGCGGCTGGGCACGCTGGCGGGGCTGGGCAGGAGCGGGGCCGGGGCGCTGGCGCTGCCGGGTTGCTTGCTGTACACGCGGACGGGCTCGGCGCCGCACCTCACCCACGACACCCTGCGGGAGGTGCGCGGCGTGCCCGGCGTGGCGCAGCTGCCTCTGCCCGCCCTGTGAGTACCGCGGGGNNNNGGGGGGATGCTCGGGGGTCCCTCCGCTGCTTCCCCGTCGGAGGGAGGTGCAGGGGCGCGGTGGGAAAGGCGAAGGTGAGGGAGCTGGAGGGCCGCGTGGCTCTCAGCGTGGTTAGGCCAAACCCGCGGTAGTGACTTCACAGCCGTCTTCCCATCTCGGCCAGCAGGTCGAGGGAGGTGATTCTCCCCTTCCGCTCTGGTGAGACCTCACCCGGAGTGCTGCATCCAGCCGTGTGGTCCCCAACATGGGGAGGACATGGACCTGTTGGAGTGAGTCCAGAGGAAAGCCGTGAAGATGACCAGAGGGCTGGAACACCTCTCCTGTGACGACAGGCTGAGAAAAGCTGAGGCTGTTCAGCTAGGAGAAGAGAAAACTCTAGGGAGACCATATATCAGCCTCCCAGTACCTAAAGGGGGCTTATAAGAAAACTGGAGGCAAACTTTTTAGCAGGGCTTGTCCCGACAGGTGATAGGTTTAAACTATAAGAGGGTAGACTAGATATAAGGAAGGAATTTTTTACAGTGAGAACAATGAAACACTGAAACAGGTTGCCTAGGAGAGGTGGCAGATGCCCCATCCTGGAAGAATTTGAGGTAAGATTGGATCAGCAGTTGATTCTCAAAACTAGTTAGGTAAGTAGCAGCTGAACGGAAAGATTAACATCATAAAGCTTGTTAGAAACTCTTTCCTTCCTGGTAATGCCGTTTCTGAATGATGCACATAAGTGATGCTATGCAAGATGTCACACTGGGGCTGCGTGTTCTCAGCAAGTCAGTGGGCACTGGTCAGTGCAGGTAAAAGCTCTGCCTGTTTGCCACAGATTTATGAGTGCCCTGGGTTGTGGGCTATGAGTCTTGAGCTCTGTGTCTCTGGAATTTAGTTCCATCTGTCCCTGCTTTACTGCCTGGTAGCTGGATGGCAGAAATCAGTGCTTAAGCAATGCAGTTTCAGGTAATGCGTAAGTATGGAAACAGAAGCCTTAGTTATGAAACCACTGATCTTTTTTGATAGTTGTCTGCTTAGTTAATATGTTTCTGTATCTGGATTGCAGGGCAGAAATTCATGATGTCCTGGAAGAGTATAAAGAAGGAGCTGCAAAATTTATAGGTAATGTGTGTGTGTTTGCTTGTGTGTCTGGAGAGGTAATGCAGGTGGATCCCACTAGGGCATATTCAGGCAGTACAGTATGCAGAAAGATGGAGGTACAGACTTTCCACATTTAGGCATTTTCTCACTCAGAGTGGCACTAAGGAAGACTTGAAATAGTATGTTGACACTGGTAATGCCAGAAATCCTTTTGGCCAATAATATGGCCAAAAATCCTCCCATCAGCCTATAAAAATAAGGAGTTTCGGTTTTTTTCCCCCCTCTGTTTCTGTACCCAGCCTTCTCCTTGCAGGCTTCAGCACTGACTGGGGTGGGCTTAGCCCAAAAGTAGAGACTAGGACAGAGAGAGGTTTCACCATAGCCCCCAGTCACTGCTGCAAATGAATCTTGCCAGGTGCAGTTTCTGACTTCTTTTATGAGGAGAATGAGAAATTTTCATAAAAAAGGCCTTCCCCATACAGCTACTCGAATACATTTCCTGGCCTTTTTGGTTCCCTTATAATAGTTAATTTCAGCTGAAGACTTCCAACAGGAAATCTTTATGCAGTATGAAGAATGAACAGGTAAAGCACCCACTTCAAATCAGTCTCATCTGGTGGACACTTCTGTCTCTGAGCTGTTTCTGTTCTGAGAATGTGTTAGGGGGAAGGACCACACTGAATTTGTGGGAGCTTTGAAGAACTAAAGAAGCAGGTGGAGAAGCTAATTTTCCCCCTGTTCTTTGTTCTTGTCTGTTTAGCATTTGGACTGTACATGCTCCCTATATTCCTCTTTCACTTTTCCATCTAAAAGAGTCAGTTTTAAGAATTAACTGAATTTCACTTACGGACAGTCATATGAAAACCAGTCAATGTTGCCACATCCTTTGGCTACTGCACCAAGCCTTTGTGATGTTCAGCAGTCCCTGTACTCCATTCTTGGGGCAGCTCCTGAATGGAATCTTTGTCTTAACGCCTTGGTGGTAAGAATGAGTAAAGCAGCAGTTCCTGTGTTTGTGACTCTCCTGTTTTTTTCCTCTGGTTGTCACAACAGATCAGTAAAGGCCTGACCATGTGCGTTGTGCAGCTCAGATCACTGGTGCCAGGCTCATGTGGCAAGGGACCCTGAATGCACAGTGAATGCAGGGTTGGCCTCTTGTGCGAATATGTGTATCATAGCCTGCACTTATATCTGAGAAGGCAGCTCAGACGACTGAAGGATCATCTGCCAAGTCAACAGGTTTCTCTGGGATGCATTTTCTGGGTATCTCCAGTTACGCTGGGTATGGGCTAAGTCCTGTGAAAGTGATGATGTGTCTGTAATTTCTATAATTTACAGACAATTCTTTGTGTATGGAATACACAGACTTTGCAAGAAAAAAAAATCCGTGTTGATAGTGTGTTTTTTTTTTTTAAACACATAAAAATTTAAGACTTATGCTTCATTACAGAAACACAGTTATGGTTTGCCTTTCCAAAGGAAGTTTGTGCCCAGCTCTCAGTAAATTTTGACTGCTTTGGGGCAACTTATTCCTTCATGAAAAATTGAAAAATCTCTTTATCTGACACTTCTTAGAGGCTTTACCAATTTCAGTGATTGTCTGTGAAGAGAAGACTGTTATTAAGACATACTATCTAGCTTTCTGACATTTGAAGCCTCCAATCTGGCAGTGATGATACATTTCTCATTTGTGTAGCTGATATGTTCTCTCAGTATTCTGTTCTTTACTATGAGGGTGGTGAGGCACTGGAACAGGTTGCCCAAAGAAGTTGTGACTGCCCCATCCCTGGAAGTATTCAAGGCCAGGTTGGATGGGGCTTTAAGCAGCCTGGTCTAGTGGAAAGTGTACCTGCCCATGGGACAGGATCTTTAAGGTCCCTTTCAACCCAAACCATTCTGTGATTCTCTATGTCCTTCCTTTAAAGTTCTAGGCTTGGGGTTTTTGCTCAGTTTAGATTGTGTCCGATGTCAGATGTCTCCAGTGTATCAGTTGAGTGGTCGAGTGAGTCAGCTGTTGGGTCTAGAAAGTTTTAGTAGGTAAAGTATTAATCAAGAAGAAACAGAAATAAATCTCAAAGGAGCTGTGTAGGTTGCAGAACCAAAGGGTATTTTTTCATGGTTTGTCCTGATGCTGCACTCTTCTCCCTGCAGATAGTAAAACTGAGGAAGAAGTCTGCCTTTTTTGATACTGAGATATCAAATGATCGATATTTTCTTTGTCAGAATGGCTGTATTTGTGTGGGGGAGAAAATGCCCTGTTCTCTTTTGCAAACCACCTTTGGCAAGCCACATCTTTGCATTAGCTTTGGTTTAGTTCATGAAACTCTGCTCCATGTCTGTCTCTCTGCTTCCAGGTATGCCAGATGCTGTGCTGTACTGCTCCCTTCATGACCCAGTCAGTCCCTGTCCGTCTGGCTACAACACCAACAAGGTACAGTAGCTGTAAAGACTTGAAAGGGTGCACCTACCAAGAGAAAGCTGCCAGTCCCTTAATCTCTGTGGGTGTGCTCACACAGCCACAAGATTTATTTTTCTAGTCTTCGCACAAAGAGGAATGTCACTTACATGCTCATACCTCCAACTAAATAAAGCTGTACATGTTCTTACTTGTCAGCATGTTCCCTGAACAATTCCCGAGCAGTTAAGTGGCAATTCAGATAGAAAGGTGAGCTCTGGCCTCCCATGCTGTTGTGGTTAATATGGTAGTAAAAGAAAATACTTGTGTTTTAGTGTATTTGCTGTACCAGCTTACAGTGATGCCACTGATAAACAATAAATCTGAAGCCCTGTGTGCATATTTAGTCTGCTACAGGCCCACAAAGGAGAAGAACTTAGAATTTTTGCAGGACAGCGGCTCAGCAATCCAGGAGTGCATAGTGTTGCAGGCATTGTCCTGTTCCATCCCGCAGGCACACACATTCCCCATGCAATCCACATGCTACCTGCCACATCTTTGTCCTGGAGGGGCCAGTCCTGGCACCTGCTCAGATCCAGTCAGTCTCAAGGCTTGTTTGGTTATGGTCACGTTTGGTGAAAGGTGACTGAATGACAGAGGATAACTACTGCCATTCAGCTATCAGTGTATATTCTTTGCTGCTGGGAACTAGGCTGAGTCCTGCCTCTTTGCAAGGAAGGAATTATCTGAAGCTTGTCCTACCATTGTGCAGCTACGAGGTGATAGCAGCAATCTAAGCCTGGGTGTTGCAGGTTTGATTCAGCTTTTTTTTTTAAAAAAGCTGTAACGGTTTGGATCCAACTTCCTTGACGAATGCTCAAACCTTACAGTTCGCAGCCTCTCCTCTCCCCGAGCATAAAGGGATAGGGAGAAGGGAAAAGCTACTGAGAGCACTGAAATGACTAAACTAAGGCTATATAAAAGTATATATCTGTATTTACACCTATATACAATTAGAATATTATGTACACAGAAAAAAAGGACCCCGAACACCTCCCACTCCCCGAAGGGAAAAGGGAAAGGGAAAACTCAAAACAGATATGTACAGTCGAAACCCGGGAATAACTAATAAAAAACTAGCAAAAGAAAATCTTATTACTCTCCTTGGGATAGCAGAATCACGCCAAACGACTGCTGGCACTTTTCGCTTCTCAAGGTCCACAAGGCCTCACTGGGCCTCACTCCTCCACACGAGCAGAGCCGATAGCAGAGAACCTGCTCCCGGATCCACCGGAAAGGAAACAGAGTAAGAGTCTTCTCTCCCTTCTTATTTATATTCTGGTTTACGTAAAAAATCGTATGGAATACTGGAACATGACCACTTCTTTGGTTGCAACCTGGTTACCAAGGAAGGCTAGAATTAAAACTACTATATAAGCTGATGAGGATATTTGTCACCTTGTTACAAGGCTTTCTGCAGCTGAATCTGTACTGACAAATGCTTATGATAGCTTTTTGGAAGCAGTGGGACAGAAAGCTCTGGATTGTGTGCCAGAAGGTCTAGCATGGGCTGGATTTAAATAATCACAGGATAATGCTCAGTTCTCTGAGCTGCATGGCTATTTTATTTATTAAAGCCGCTTTTTTCCTCTCAAGAGCAGAATGAAGGTAACTAGATGTGATTACACTCTGCCCTTTGGCTCAGACAGTTCTGACTTTCCTCTGGCTGCCTTCACCAGCTGTTCCTCGATGCTCTCACAATAAGAGGCAGCAGGTACTATCTGATCAACATGCTGTTTCAGAACAACATACAGCTGCTATCTTCCCGTTATTTTGCAGGTACTAATTTTGGATCTCCTTCTTTTGGAGTTGCCTTTTTTTTAGTGGGAAATTTACAGAAATATTATTACTTTGGAGACTTCTGTCTTTGCTGCTCAAATTTAGTGAAATTGGCTGATGAGGCCAGAAGTAATCAGGAGAGATGGATGGATGGACGGGCAACAGGCATGTGGTGCACTAGCGCGATCCTTTTGGATCTTTGTGGAGACCAAGCAAAAAAATTGTGCTTCTCGTGTTTTTTGCATCAGCTGGTCGAATTCAATTTGCAAATTAGTATGCATGAGAACTGCACTGCTTAATCTGTCTGGCTGGCATAGGCTAGCAGAATGTGTTTAAACCCTCAGGCCCCAAAAAGTCCCTGTAACACTTCAAGCTATATGCTGATTCTGATAGCTGAACACACTTCCTCATTTAAAAAAGCGCCGACAGAATTGTAGATGAAAAGAGCTGACTTCTAAAGGGCTTGAGACCAGTTAACTATTTGAAAACCCCTTTAAAATTTTGGAGCAGCGGTGTCACAAGTCTAACAAAGTACAACAAAATACAGCGAAGGTGCACTCACAGGTTAATGGCAGATTTCTGTAAAATAGGCTGAAACATGGTATGAGGTATCATTCCAGTATCTGGTATTTCACCATACCAATTCCTTCCCTCCTGTCACCCTTAGAATCTGCTAGCCTTTGCAACTAACATTCATCTCTATTCTTCCTTGACAGGCAGTCTCCTTGTGGGGAAGCTCGGGGCGCATGGAAATGACGGCTTCCAAATTCATGGACATACAGCGGGCCATCCAGCCGGACTGGTTCCAGTGCATCTCTGATGGAGACACCATTTCTGGGGAAGTTGGTAGAAAAAGAGCCAAGAAATCTGTGGATAGGTCACTTTCCTTCCTGGATGTATGTCTTCAGCTGCAAGAAAAATCACCGGTAAGGTCCCCAAATACTGAGGCAGTAGCACCGCGTCTGCTTTTTGGTCTGTGCTGCATCCTGGGCCAGTCCCAGGATGTGATTTAATAGGAAATTGTGTCACATATGTGTATCAGAGAATGCCCAGGTGACAGTCCTAGATGAGATATAACCAGTAGCATAGTGAGTTTTCCTTTCTCTCTTTAGTAAATTATCTCCTGCACTGGAATACTCATCCCTACTAGTTAAGGACAACTACTTCTAGTGTTTTTTCCCTTACTTTTGGACCGTAGTGCACTTCTTTCACTTACCTTATTTCTATATGCATGGGCAAAGTGGGATCTTCTCATTCAGGTTGAGAAAACCCAACTTTTTGCTCTCAAGTCCCCTCAGTTCCAAGTGAGGAAGGACTTGATAGAATTAGTCAGTGCTGTTCTTAATTTCTTCCAGCAGCTTTGAAACTTCCCTCCATTTCGGTGAAAGGAGATATCTATTTGAGTGTGCACTACAAGGGAAAGAAAATGGGTGACAGGAGCTGATATCCATATCTCCTGAAAGGGAATTCATTGTGAGATCTGGTCTGATCATTATGAGATGAGTTCTGACAGCCAGGATAATGGCACCTGCTTTGTATTCTGCACTGACACTTGTATTGCTGAGGGGCTATCCATAAAAAGTCGTGTACAAAGATGGTATGTGGTTATTGCCTTCAGTAATAGGGAGGTGGGAATAATGTCATCAAAATTCTCAGTGAGTTAGTGTCAAGGTAAGGAGCAGAATCTTGTCTCCCCTAATCCCATTTCTTACACTCACACATGGACTTCACAGTGTTGCATGGGGAATAGTCTTACATGGGATTAAACACTGTGGTTCTGGCAAGTTCCTGGGAATGTGGGGCTTAAGTAGCAGGCATCTGAAGTCTGGGCTGTGAGATGTCTTGCATGTCTTTGACAGAGCATGCTCTAACACTTGTAGCTTTCTCCTGGGACAGGAGCTACAAGGAAGTGTAATGTTTGGGGCCATTGAAGGTGGAGATGTCTTGGAAGAGAGACTCAGATCAGCCAGGGAGACTGCCAAGCGGCCTGTGGGTGGCTTTCTGCTAGATGGCTTCCAGGGATGTGCCATGGCCATGGAGACCAAGTTGAAACTGATAGCTTCTGTCACAGCAGAGCTGCCAGAGGATAAACCAAGGTAAGTCATGTGGGCAACATCCCAAGAAATCCATCTGTTCTGTTATGGGGAGCATCTACAGGCTGCTGTGCAGTATCCCTGTGGGAAATAATCACTGTATTGCACAGCTCTGTGTGTGCCAGACTGTCAGGCTGCAGGCTTCAACCCTTGTTTCAGTTTTCAGCTGCAACTGGCACCGAGCTGTACACACACTGTAGGTATGAGTATTCTCCACATTCGTCATATTTACATTTTTAGGAAGAGTTACAGGTAGGATATGCCAGGGGTGCTTGCATTTGGCCTCTAACGCCATGGTTTGCTTGAAGTTCAGCTCCAACAAGAACGTTACTATCAAGATACTATGCAGGGACCTCATCTCATGATGAGGACCTTATCAAAAACTGTCATGTTTCCAGTTCTCTTTGGTCTCAACTGGAGGATGGCTCCAGAGAGCGGTGCTGACAGAACCAGACAGTGTTTACGTGATCTTTTGGCAGCCAGCTCTGACCTAGTACCTGAGACACTGAGCCTGTGAACTACCAGAGGTGGTACAGCCTCACCTAATACAATGGTGTTCTCAGACAATGTGGGGCTTATTTGTGTTTCCGAATAGTTAGTTTTGCCTGTCAGATTCATGGCAGAGACTGGACAGGGGTGACAGCTTTTTTGATGGGTGCAAATGAGTAACAGTAACTAAAGACCTCCCAAAAATGTGTGCTAATACTTGCTAGGGGTTCAGAAGTGGAGAGGTTTCTTAGCATTGGGTTGAGCTTGCTGCGTTGCTCTTACAAGAGCAGCTGCAACAGAAATACTATGAGTGCTTTTTTCATGATTTCCTAAAGAGAGTCACTGAGGCCGCATTGTCTTCCTTGCTTCCCTCTGCTAGCTGAGCATTTCTCTGACCTAATGGTGTTTAAAAGGAAATTAAATGCAAAAGCACGTGTCTGGTGTTGCAGCTTGTTCTTGCTTAATGGTGCCTGGGGTTTGAATTTTCCTGACAATTAGAAGGCTTGCTGTGTTGTTGCCATCCTGTCTGGTTGAGCTACTTTAAAGATCCCCTGGGAGCATTAGAGTCCAATCTGCTCAGCTAACCTTACTGGCTACCAGTGCATCTGCCTCGTCTATCAAATAGTTTGCTTGTCTGGTTAAGACAAGTGTTTCTGACCTCTCAGTAGGAAGAAAGCTGGGTAGCCCCAGGGGGTCTTGTGAGTACCTCAAGTGAATTTCAGACAGTCCTTGTTTCTGAATCACCCTTGCCATTCTGGCTGGAGAAGTAGTTATGCAGCTGTGTTCTACCCCAATATGAAATTCAATATGAAATTCTCTAAAAGACAAACACTTTCTGTGCTTCACTCAAGAAGTGACTGCTTTTTATGTGACGATGAAATGACCTTATCAATGTACTTTTTGAGAGTCCTTTTATGTTTGTAAAGATGCTGAAATCTCTTGATAAAATTTGTTTTCCTTTCCTGTAGCAATGGAACCCTTGCAAGAAGAAGTGTTTGTCCTTAACCGTGCAGAGAGAAGTTTCAGCAAGGGCTTTGATCATGTGTGCAGATCTGCTGTTCTGACTTCTGCACATTATTTTCTCCCTGCCGTGGGAACCTGAAACATAAAACACTCATGCTGTAAACTCTCCCCTCCTTATTCTGTTCTCATCAATCTAATTGGAGTACTTAGAAAGTGACTAAAAATGGCACCTTGTGACTTCATTTATCAGCCCCTGTGTATTTTCCTAATTATCTGTTTAGATCATTGCCCTACATTAACTTCTACTGCTGTCAGCCCAGCCCATGCACCTGCAGGAGGGCAGGCACTGCTCTACTCTTATGCTTCACCCACCATCAGCAAAGCTGCCAGCTGAATTTGGCTAACAGCAGGATCTCTGTTACCATTGATGGCAATCCAGCCGGGCTCTTCCTGGCTCTTAATGCCATGTCTCAGGAGATGTTACAGCCCAGGTTTTTGGGTAAATCATTTGAACAGCTAGAGTGTAAAGAGGAGGGAAAACTAAAGCAAGGAAGCTCTCTCTTTCTAATGACATTTCTCAGTAGTGCATTCTCCTCCAGGCAGGTTTTCCAAGTGCCATATGATGTGTTTGTCACCTGAAGGACTTGTATCTTTGACCAGCCATCTACTGCTGTCTCTGCTGCTCTTGATCAAGTCTTTTCAGACTGTCTTCTAAACAGTTAACAAGCAAAAGAGTCCATGTGTCTGGAAATCGGTAGTTCCCTGGGGCACAAACATGACTAAGGAAAATGTCTGTTCTATGGCACAGATGTTGTGAATCTTAAGTGTATTTATGTGTATGTGAAAGAAACCAAATCACTTCAAACATAATGAACAGAGTGAGTTTGTTCTGCAATAAGTGAGGGATTATTGCTGTCTTCCAAATGGCAGATAATGAAAAGCCTGCTATGTACTGGATAGGTTGGAGGTGGGGAACTGGAAGCACACAGGATTCTGAGTGGTGACTGTTGTCCCCGCTTGCCTTCTGGTTAGCAGTTGCAGAGATAAGCTGCATGAGCTGCACGTGACCTGAAGGTCTTCAGGTACCTTCTTGCTTCTACTCAGAATATTGTAGATTTGTCTTCCTGTGGGTCTCTTACAGAATCATTCATGGTGTGGGCAAACCAGATGAGGTGCTTGAGTGCATTGAAAGGGGAGTGGACATTTTTGAGAGCTTCTTTCCCTTTCAAGTGACAGAGCGAGGCTGTGCCTTGGTTTTCAGTTATGACTGCCATCCAGATCCTGAAGCAGCAGGTAGGCTTCTTGATGGTCATTATAATTTTTGCAGTTTACATTGTGGCAAGGAGAATTCATATTTTGGAGGAATCTGTATTTGAGTGTTTTTTCTCCTGAAATAAGTCCAGTAACCACTGGAAAAACTGGTATTCCACTATGAAGTGTTGCTTTTGAAGGTGGGGTACTTTGGTGTGAAACCTGTTGAGTAAAACTTGAGGCCTCTAAACGTGATTAACCAAAACATGATTAAATATTTCTTAAACACCCACTGAATAGAGGGGTTTTAGTTTGATGCCTTTGGGAAATTTTCTATTATCTTTAGCAGTGAAGGCTGGACCTATTAAGTGGAGATGTAATATGTTTGATTTCTAGAATTAACTGAATATTTGTCTGTAATAATAATAATATATTTTTGAAGTTCTTTCTTTCTAGCTGTCAGAAGTTTCCCATTTCTTTGGGCAGCTTTTCTCTTTGTCTTTGCATTCATCAGTACATATCAAAACAAAAATGAGACGTTCATAACTCATTACCTCATTACGCTGTGACATGGGAACATGCATGTCACCCATTAAAGCATCTATCAAATGTATTTCAAACAGCTGTTTTGTTTTGGCCTATTAAATGTTTTTAATACAGGGAAACATCTTACATTTTTTCTCTTGGGTAAAACCTAGTGGCTTTTCATGCCTGGATAATTCAGAACTATCTGAATAGAACGGAACATCTTGTTTCTTTGTGCTTGCTGGTATTTTTTTAACCCTTGTCTTGTTAAGATCTCTCATTTCGCCATATTCTTAAATCATAAGATTGTGGGTAAGGAGAGCGGTTTTGTTCTGTGTCTGTTTTAAAGTCAGTAGACATGGATTGTGCAGACAGTAATACTGGTATTTCCAGATACATCTCCTTAAGAACAAACTTAAAATTGCAAACCTACAAAGTTATGTGATGATTTTTTTATTTTTCAGATAGGTGAGGAAAAGGCAGATTTGGAATCTACATCTTCTGAATTAGTGCTACCAGCCTCTTTTGATTCCAGTTGATTAAAAAAAAGAAAAAAGAAAAAAAAAGAGGCATCTAAATCCCTGAGTCTTGATCACAGCATAGAAAGTAGAATGATGGAATGCAGATGAGTTGCCTGTCTACTCTAATAAAATCTCAATAAAATCAATTTGTTCAGGTGATTGCATTCTATTCAGCGTGCATTTCAGATGAAAAGTTCTTATTTTTTATTAAGAATTTAGCTCAGTAGAGCAGCAAAGAGTTATACTGTTGTTTCAGCTCTAACTTTTGATTAGTTTTAGTAGATTAGTTTTCAGTTGTCTCTTGTCATTTTAATCATTTAAAAGTGTATTTTAGTTAACTAGCCTATGGCAATTAAGGAAAATAGCTGCTTACTATAAGAAAGAGGTGGAAACCTGTGGCAGGAGAGTAGCAGAAATACCTACTCTAAAGTTGCTGTCCTTCCTTTGCCCTTGCTCTGCTTGTAAAAGGCTGTTGTCTTTTTATTTTAAGCAGTTTTAACACAAAATGGGGCCCAGGACCTGGAGAAGAATGGTGCTGAAGAAAACCAGGATGAAATCTCCAAAGCTGACCCAGAAATGACACCGTTTGAGATATGTCTGAAGGACAAAAGGTATGTGAGTTTGTGAGGAGGGTACCTGCAGCTGTATCACTAAATGTGATACTTTTGACCTCTGTATTTGGTTGTGTGTGGTCAGCAGCTGGATGGGAGACTTCATAAAACATAAAGCTGTTGAAGACAGTACTTCTGGACATTTAGTGGAGGGTGTTGGATGAGCATTCTAGCTTGTTACCAGGCAACAATGTATGTCAGAAAGCACTGTCTTTTGCCCGACCTAAAGCCAGGGACTTTCTGAATCATTTATCCAGCAGACATACTGTGGTATTAACTATGGCCCAGCTGAAAGAGTGCAAGTTACAAAGGTTGTCTGGGGATCATTTCGGTCTTCCACATCTAACTCGGGTCATCTTGAGATTCTGGATTTTACTTAAACTGTGGAGACCCTGTGCTTTCTGACTCAGTTTGGGCAGCTGCTGAGCAATTCTGCCATTTCTAGATACTTCACAAACACTTTGGCCATTGTTACTGGTTGTCCTTCCTTCTCTTTGCCACAGGTACTTCTGGGCTGTCTGAGTAGACAGTTGTGTTGCTTTGTCCTCTCCAGCATCTCACAGTAGAGGGGAATATTGTTTTGTGAATAAAGAAGTCAGTAAATTCATAGTTTTGATAGCTTTCTCTTTCATAAACAATATGATAGGTAGTGAGGGGTGTCTTGCACTACAGCTTTTCTGTCAGGGAAGGCACAGATAGGGCCTCTCTCTGCTGTTAGCTGTGATGTAGTCAGAGTTATCCTGACTTAGATGTGTGGCCTTTTGGCTCCGAAGTGAGTTCTGGCAAGATGAGGCTTGGGGTTTTGAGCAACCTGGTCCAGTGGAAGGTGTCCCTGCCCATAGCACGGTGTTGGAGCTAGATGGCCTGCTAGGTGAGGTCCCTTCCAACTCAAACCATCTATGATGTTTGAAGTCCTTTGTGCCAGTGGTGCTGGTCTTAGTTGTGAACAAATCTTACAGCATCTGGGCTCAGGTCCCTGCAAAAGGCCAGGTAGTAATTGGATACGCTTTATAAGTTGAATGGGTCTTCTAACCTTTGATGTTATCCGACACTGCTTCTTCCTTAGATACCAAGATGACTTTGGTCCTTTGCTAGAAGGATGCACCTGTTACTGTTGTCAGAGGCACACTTGTGCCTACGTCCATCACCTCCTCGTGACCAATGAGCTGCTGGCCGGTGTCCTGCTTATGATGCACAACTTCCAGCACTACTTCGGTTTCTTCAGTGCCGTACGGGATGCCTTAAGAGACAATAAACTGGATCAACTGAAAAACCTTGTCTTCAGGCAGGCACTTCAAGGCCCAGTAAATGTGAAGCTGAGCCAATGAGTTCAGAGATGATAGAGGAGTTTGCGAGCTACAGCCTTACCCATTGGAACTGTGTAAGCTGGACTTCCAGCAGGGTCACCTGGATCTGTCAGTAGTAAAATGCCTTTTTTCCTTCCTGGAGGGAACTGAAGGAGACATTTCAAGAAGATCTCACTTCCTGGTGGGGAAGGGTGATCTTGACCAAACATCAGTTTTGGTTAATTGGCTTGGTACATTCTTGGTGTATGGAACAGCTTGGACAGTTCACAAGACCAAGTATGCATAACTTTGTTTTCAGATACTCGCTGTTGGTTTTCCATGTGCAAGGAGAAAGTTATTGAACCTGTGATGGAAGATAAAGCAGGGCATATATGTAAAATTAGTCGAGCTGCCTGGAGGCTCAGCACCGTTTTGGGACTCTTGTTCCATACCCAACATTAATTATCTTTCTAGAAAAACCTAGTGGTGTGGTTATCTCATCATGTAGCTCCTTGATGAGAAGTCCCACCTCAGTTTAACACACTGTCCTTGTGGCCATTGCCAGCATCTGTGTCCTTGAAAAGAACTGACTGGAAGTGCTGCTGTGTGTTTCTCCCTCAGGCTGCCTGCAGAGCAGAGTGTTCTCTGGGCCTGGAGGAAGCCCTCCACCTCGGCCTGGCCTTGAAAACTCCTGCCTCAGGAGTCCCAGTCAGTGACATTAGAGCCAGAAAGAAGAGAAAGTGTTTAATCCATGTCCTGCTGTAGAGATTTGTTTTGTTGGTTTTTTTTTAAATTTTGTACCCTTATTCTAGATTTCACTCCCGTGTTAGCACACGGATGATAATGAATCTATCATTCCTTCCAACTCCCCTAGCACTGGTCACATAGCAAGCAGCTTTATGTGAGATGTAGCTGTGGAGGAAATGTATCACAGGAAAAGGCATTTAGAAAACATTCTTGTGGCTCTTTTTTTTAAAATATGACATAGTTATGTCCCATTCCTCTTACTCAGTTTTTTAAAATGCCCCTTATTTTGGAATCATGGATTTAATTATTTTATGTTACAAAGCAACAATAAAAGAAATTTGCTGTTTGTTATACTGGCTCCTCAGTGTGTGACAGAGGTGATGTACCAGAGAGCTTGAGCTCAAGAAGCTGTCTCCTGGAAACTTGACCTAGCAGTCTGATGGAGGACAGAGACATATCTTAGGAGTAGGATCCTGTCATGGAGCAGGGTTCCAAATAATTTGCTTCAAAAGAATGTCATAATAGACGTGGAAGTGTTAAAGACCACCTGTCCATCCCTGTCTTCATAAGAATTCTAATACCTTAATTAAGCTTGAAAAAGTAGTACTGTTAAAATTGCTGGCCTTAAAGCAAGTAAGGATTAAACTGTAGTTTGCTCTTCACAATTTCTTTAATGTTTTAAGATTTTAACATCTCCTGTCAGAATGACTTTACCGTAGAGTATAAGGAGTTTTTAGCTCCCCTGTCTCTTTGGGCAGCTACACAAGGTTGTCAGAGTCCTTTCTACTATTCCAGGCTTATTCACTGCATTGCACTAACTACGCTTCTGTTCCACAGGATCCTAAACAAATGGTGCAAATATTGCTCTACTGTTGTCTTCAAACAGAAATTACAGAGAATCATTCAGCCACAAAAATGACATAAAATGCAGGATTATCGTCCTCGCTCCAAGTAGTACATTTTGGTTGTTAAAGTTTATGCAGCACTGGGAAACTTGGAGATGGTGTCCTGGATACACAGCATGAGGTAGAAGGTCTGCCTAACTTAAAGGGCAGGGAATTCTAACGAAACAAAAATGGTTCATGCTGCTTTCAAGAGGAATGCAGGATATGATGGTAGTGTTTGGACCTTTTTTCTGCAGTGTCTGTTTCTAGTTGTGAGTGTCAGTGCAAAACCTTTTGGGAGGGGACAGGGTTTTTTCTCACTCACTGATACTCCTCTATCTGCACACTGAATCACCAAAATGCCCAAGTCAGCCCAGCACTCAGGCACCAAGATGTTTGTGTCCAAAAGGTCAGTCAGGGATGCTCTGTGAAGACAGGGAAGATAAGGAATACCAGCTGTTTTGTCATCCTCGCACATGCTCCTGCATGCTTCTTAGGTTGGTAACCTTACTGCTAGTCGTGGAAGTGCCATTTTGTATTTTTTGGGATCTACTTGTGATTGATCAGTCTCCCCATCCTGCACCACCTCTGTGAATCATTAGGATTTATTAATGTTTCTTTGTCTCCCAACCTGGGTGTCCTCAGAAGCTGCATTGTAGCTGTTCTGGCATCTTAGTGACCTTCTAAGCTAAGTGGCAGTAATGTGACATTCTCAATAACCCTTCTGTTCTTCCTCCTGGCCTTCTGGTCTTTCTCTACTGCTGTGTTCCTTTTCCAGTCCTACCCATCAGGCTTTCCTGTTATGGTTCTCTGCTTAGCTTTTATGGGAGTACATGTGTGTGCCCTGGCTTCTCAGTTTCTGTTGTGCAAGAATTGACCAGCTACATCTACTCACTATCTAACAAACACGGTAACAAACTGCACTATGTCTGGAACAACCTTAATGTGTTGTATGTAGGCAGCTTCTCTATATGTCAGTCCTCTTCGTTCACATTGTAAAAATTCAGCAGCATTTTTCATGCTAACTTAGAAAGTTTTCTATTCATTTCCAAGCTGAGATCTGATTTCTTTCAAAAACAGAATTCTTGCCCTAATATGGGAAAGAAAACTATGTGAAAATACTAACTTTTCATGGAGAAGTGAAAACTGAAATTAATAAGGAGTGGAAAAATGTCTGCGGTAAATCAACTTCACTAAGCACAGAAGACTGCAAAAACATCCTTGAGTGCCATCCATCTCCAAAGGGCAGAGTATAAAAAAGCAGAGCAGAATACAAAAGAGATGGTGTGTTACAAAAAGATTAGACCCTTGAGAATCTTTCCCTTAGCAACTTTTAGTGTAACCTTTCCCTTGATAAAGAAAAATCTTTCATGCTGATGAGAGTAACTGGCTGGGCCTCATGTTAAGGGCCAAGTTCTGTGCCTTTCTGACCATCAGTATTCTGCCAGGTAACCTTCTTCTTTCAGAGCTATTTTAATATTGCAGACTCTTTAGCAGTTTCGAAGGTATACTTTAAAATGTATTAAGGAAAAAAAAAATCAAATTGGTTTATCACAAAAATGTTTTTTCCTTGAGGTATGTAATTTCTCCCCCAGACACATTCACCCAACCCATCTGTCCTCTAAATTACTAGGACACGGTGTCCAAGAGACATATCAAGCCTTGTCTGGCGGTTTCTCAGTCTGCTCTACTGCGGTTCCGAAGGATTGCAGGAGCTGCCCAAGACTAGAAGTGTTCCAGCAGGGTGTTCAATTTATTTCTACATCTCTAAGGTTCAGAGGGCTTTCAGATCATGGGATTTTTATGCATAGAAAAAACAGTTCCTGGTGTGTTTCAGAGGTGCTTTTAAGCATTGGGTAGTTATTTTTTTTCATCCTGAACCCTGTTGGGTTTTGATTCATAACCTGAGTTGGCAGACAAAGGCCCCCAATAAAATGTTCAAACCTTCCTCTCAGTCATTTCAGAGATGTTTCCTCTGTGATGTGGAAGGCATACACAAAATAGATGATGGTGCAGGCCAGTTTAATGGTTTTATTTGTACTACATAATTCACTAGGGACCTCATCTCTTTTCTGGAAATGCAGCACTCGCTTCTTCAGACTATTAAAGATGTTCAAGCACATGTTACCATCCTTTCATATGCACCTTCCGGAGGCATGACAGGACTTTTCAAAGAAAAAGAGAATTAATTTAAATTCCTTTGAGAAGTTGGATCTAGATTGTCAAAGCTGGTGCTGGCACAAAAGTGGCGCAGCAAAATGTTCATGCTTCCCTGTTGATGTTGCACATGTGATGGTGTCTGTCAGACGCTCTCCGGTGGCATATTGGCTCGGAAAGGCAATACCTTCCCTGCCTCACAGTGAAGCCATGATGAAGTGCCTGGTTCTACATCTGTCATCTGTATGATTTAATTACACTGCTCAGGTGAATGTGCAACAAAGTGGGATGCTCTGTCATGTTTCTGACACAGCTCCTCCAGCTCCTGGCCTTGCTTACTCCCCGTCATTACAAAAAGTTTGGAGAAAACCTGCTCTGTTTGGCAGCTCTTTGTGTGTCTGAATATCTTGCAGAGCTCTTTAGGAAGGAGGTTTGTATGCAAAACGGTTATCTGACTACTTGAAAATTCAGCCTTAAAATTTAGGAAGCTGTGTAGTGGGGACAGTGCCAACAGTAAAGAAATTATAACTAAAGGCATCTGGATCTGCTAGGCAGCTCAGGATTAATCAGCTTTCTGTCTTCGATATCCCTCTGCTACAGTGTAAAGCATTTTCTGGTCCAAGGGGATGACCATAGCACTGTGAAGGACAATGGCTGTGGTTCATACCTGCAGATCCACAGGACAAGGTGTATCTCACCTGCCCACACTTGCAGAGCAGATTGATTTGCAGGTTGGTGATCACAAAAAGATGTAAAATCTTCAACCCTTACATGTAATGGCCCAGCACAGATTTTCACAAAAGAAAGTAGTGGTTTCAAGGTCCTTGGCCAGAGTTCCTGGACCCGTTCCCATGCTCTGTGTGTGACACTTTGGGCTCTTGAGCTGACTGCCTTTCTGGGCTGTTGGACATGTGTTGCAACACGTGACACAAAGGCGGCTTTGTAGCAATGCTTTGTGCTCATTGCACAGGAGAACATCTGGTTTGCCTTTTGATGAGGTAATCAGGGGAGGTACTGATTAGCCAGCATCTTGCAAGAAGTCAGCAGAGGCTGCAAATCTGTCTTGAGCTGTTTTATACTGCCCTTCCCAGACCAGAATGGAACTGTCTACAATGTAATGACAACTTTAATGGTACCATGTGCTGAAAAACAGCTGAAGAAACCAGCCCTTAGGAAAGCCAGATGCTTTCCTAAGACAACGTTGAGTGAACTGGGATGGGAGAGAACAGAGACTGGCAGGCAGCCGAAGCCTTCAAAGAGATGCAGGATCTTCAAGGAAGGAACAGGAGATGGAGCATCTGGGAGGAAGGAGCACAGGCAAACAGGATGATTAGGATTTGGCAAGGCCAGCGAGGAAAGGAGTGGGAGTTATGCAGTATGTCCATGTGTAGCACTGCCAACATCAAGTCGCAGAAGCCACTGGAATGTGCCTTTTTACATCCCTTGTTTTGCGCATGTCTTGAGGAGGAAGAAGCATTCTGTTGTTGTTCAGGACGTTTAGTAATGGCTGCCATATTGCTCACAAAGGCAAAAGGCAATGCTTGTGGCCTTCAGACCTGAGGCTGACAGGGGGACTAAGTGCTGGACTTACCACTGGTACCTGGCTCCCCTCTTCCCCGCAGCCAGTGCCATCAAAAATATTCAAGGAAGTCCTGTTGCCTTAACCATCTGCTCATCTCCTTTGACCAGTCCCTCACAGAGAGACAGAAGTGCTGCTGCCTCTCAGCTGAGGCAGAGCAAGGTGAGCAGTCCATCTGCATCACGGCCCTTCTGCCATGGCATAGTGTGGCAGAAAGAAATGTTAAGTCCCGTAGTAAATGTGCTTGTGCCCAGTGAAAAGTAGTCTTTATTTGGGCTATTCAATTTGCCATGTTCACAGGTGCAGGGTAAAACTTATTGAAACTGACAAGGGTCCACAGGGCAGGGAACCAGAAAGGTCTTCCCCACATCAGCAAACAGGCAACAGCCTGGTGCTTGTCTCATGGAGATGTTTAAATTATTACACTGAAATTAATTTTTAATTATGTTCGTTTTCTTCTTTGGCTCTAGGGGTTTTCTTTGCCTCACATTTCCAGAGGCATTCAAGGATGAGATGAGCCCAGTGTCTGGCAGGAAAAGATTCACTGATGTGTAGCCAGAATTATGAAGGAGGCTCAGGAGAATTCCCTGCCTGTGCCTGGAGGAAAGCATATCCCTGTTGGAGAAAGGTGTGGTTGGCATCAGAGCTGATGGGCTCCTGATCTGACACGTGAGGCAGTATGAAACCAAGGAAGAATGGCATGAGCGATGCCGGGAAAGCAGAACAAGAAAGGTCACTGCTCTGTCTTGAGACTGACTGACTGGAGAGTAACAGAGCACAGCTGGTTCAGTGGCTTTTGAGATTGAAAAGCAGTATTGGTCTGGGATATGTCTTCTACATCCTGTTCAATGTCATTCAGCAAGAGGTATGTAGCAGCTGACGCTGACTTTGAAGAAGTACAGTTTTGAATCCCTCACACCTTGAATTGCCTGCAGCCTTGTGAGCCTTCCTTCGCTCCTAAGGCAGCAGGTCAGGTGGTAAAATACTGCCAGGAGATGACAACTATGTTAATTCATTATTAACATTAGATAAGGAAAAATTCACTTCAGTGGTTCTCTCAAAAGCTAATGGAGATTTGGGGTACTTGCATTGGTTGGAGAAAGAACTGATGTGCATATTCTTTTTTGGGAGAATAGACACCTCACAGCCAGGAGTGTTTGCAGTCTGAAGGCTGCCAGAGTGTGTCATCACTTCATGAACAAACCATCACACACTTGGCTGAAGCTAATCAGAGTGCTACCCATGTCCTCTGGGTTGTCCGCAGTTCCTATTTGTAGTTTTTTAAGTGTCACCATATCAGCAGCCTGCAGTCTGTTGATCCGTCCTTGAAATGCTGGCATTGATTAGATACTCTTCAGAAAACATCACATCAGTAACAAGAAGCAATAAGCTTTAGCCAAGCTCTGTCTGGCGTAAGGCTGCCCCTTCCGGAGGAGCTGCTAACCTGAGACAGTTGTGCTGGCCCCAGCTGTGGACAGAGGATCCCAGGTCACTCCAATCCCCCTCAGAGGCAGACTCCATGTGTACACCTCACTCTCTCCCCAAGGGGGAAGCTGCTTGTGCTTAGCCCCACAGCAGGGTCCAAGCTCAGCATCTGGCCTGCCCATCTAATGAGGCTAGGGAGGATCACCTGGGGAAGGAGATTTTCCACAAGGCTTTGCTTTGCCTTTGTTGTAGGCTGACAAATGTGGATTTTAATGTCTGGCTGCAGCTGGGATTGTTGAAACAACATGTTCAACAGCTGCTGGAAGGTACACTGGAGCATATCAGTTGAGCAGTGTCACCTGCAGAGCATTGGGCTGTGCTAGCAGGTGAAACCCACCTCCTCTATAATTTCCTTGCCTTCTCAGTAATCACCTTTCTCTTGTGGAAGATTGTTTTACCTTCTGCCCTGTGGGCCTTCGTGCTTTCTTGCTTAAAGACTCCTATATGATCCGGTGCCTGCTGCTGCCTCTGACAAGGTAGAGTGTTTTATGGTTTCTTTTCTGTTTACATTTTTACAATATAAAACTCAACATAAGAGCTCTTGTTTTTAGCTCTGGATGGCTTCAGTTCTGTGCCTGGTACCATTTAAGGTTTTAGTAACTTTGGTTACCAGTGGTTTTGCTGCTAGACCTGAGGTTTAACATGTGCAAGGTGTGGCACACCTATCACAGGTGTACCCCTGGGGAGCCCTAGGTACCTGTGGAGAAGCAACCTGTGGGGATATGTGGGCTTAGTGGCTCATTTGTCTGTGCTCCTGCAGCTCAGTCAGAGCCTATAGCTCTGTGGAGTGGGACACTCTGCTTGGAGAAGGTGGATGCAGGGGATAAATTGTGTTTTTCAGTCCATTTCTCAGGCGCGCTGTAAATGCGTCTAGACAGGCAGTACTTGGATGGTTGCCTTGTACCTTGCAGCGGGGGCTGCTCTTCCCAGTGGATTTTGCCAGCTCTCCTTCATCTCCAAAGGGTCTTAACTCTCCTTAGCTACAGTAGAGATGCTTCCTGGCTATTCTGTCTGCTGGCTCATCTACAAATAGTGTCCAGCACAGGGGACCTGAGGTATCCTGTTCCAGCTGCCTGGTGAAGCAGAGTGAAGGTGAGCAGACACTGTAGGACCCCTTGCTGCACCTGCGCATCTGCCCAGCTGTGTTGTCAGAGCAGGTCTCCTGACATTGGGAATTATTTACAGCCTTCGACTGTCTCTGAGCTCTCTGCAGTGGAGGAGATTTCTGCATTCCCCATAGGCTCTTCTAATGTGAATATCAGCATGTAAATGAAACCCTGGAGAACGCCTGTGGTTCTCCAGAAGAGCACAGTCATGGCTCACCTCTCCTCTTTCAGCCTGTCGTGGAGCCAGGGGAAACAAAATAGCAAAGAGGAAAATGTTGTAGAAAATTAAGGTTAGGAGGAGGCACTGAGGAGCTGAAAGAGGAAAATGCAGATTATTCTACTGTAAATAATGAATGGGGAAGTGTGAAACACAGGTCTTGGGGGGGTCCTCAGCAGTCACTCTGGTTTGCTGGAGAGGGCAGAGAGGCATCAACCGGTTGCACATTTGAATGCTTTGGTTCTTTGGACTTTTCTGTGGGGTCACCTATAGCAGCACTTGAGGGAGCAGGAGAGAGATTATTTTGTTTTGGAGTTGAGTTTTTTTTAATTGTGTAAGGGGCCTGTGGTGCCTTTTTTTCTTTTTTTTGGTCCATGGCAGGTTATAGTTCAAGAGGTTGCAGTCAGTTTTGTGATCTGAAAGGTCAACTCTTAATTATTAAAGGAAGTACTATATGTTTAGATATAAACTTTCCCCTTCCTTTATAGCTGCGTGGATACAAAAATACTACTTAGTTTTTGGCCACACCTCCTGTTCTTACCTCTATTTGGGATCACCTTGGGGATCACTGCTCGAAGAACAGATTCAAATTCAAGTAAAATCAAACTAAACACGGCCCCTGAGTTAGATGCTATGCCAGGGCTTGAAATGGACCTAATCATTCTTTGAAAGACCTTTCTTCTTGTTTCCTCCTTTCTGACAACTGTGTGTATAAAGCACCTGAAACTGGTCTCTGGTGATCTCTGTTATGATGCTTCCAAATGAGAATTACTTGAGCGGGTTGATTCACTCAGCTGATACTTCCAACATCCTGTGTGCCGAGTGCCTCCCGTGCTGTCCGGCGTCTTTGAGCAGATGGAGCAGCACTACTGCATGCCTGCCTGGCATAGCTGGCAAACGAATTGAACTTATTTTCAGAATTCATCTGCTGGAAGTGCTTACAGCAGCTCTTGATTTCTTTCCTAGTCGCAAGTAATGTGCAAGTAATAATAAAGACCTCTCGTGGATGTCCAGGCGGATGATAATTTTTTACAAGGAAAGTGTTATGAGGGCTAAAGGTGAGAAAAGGCTTATGGAAGGGGGTATGTTCAGCACAAAGGTACCAACACTTCAATTACACTTGTGTTTTATTGGATTAACACAGTTACAATGCAGTATGGAGGGCATCTCCCCACGCAAATGACACATGCTGTCCGCAAGATCCTCTTCCCAAAACCCAGACAAACCCAAGCAACAGCCAGAGCTCTGCTATGTGCTCCAGAGGCAGGACAATGGCTTTGGCACTATATTAGGAAATAGAGGAAGCCCTTCCCAGATGGAGAAGCTGCGGCATTGACACAGGCAGGGACAGCACAGAGTTGTGCCCAAAGCTGTCAAAGGAGCATGGCTAACAGCACAGCTAAGCCTAGTCTTGGGAGTGAGAGCTGAAGCCTTCATCTGGTAGAGCAAGGGGAAAAAATGAGAGAAGTGTGTTGAGGCTGTCTGTCCCACGTCAGGTTTGTCTGTACAGGGAGAAGAGCATTAAAGTGCCCTGAAATGAGACCAGCTTACATGGTGTGTCAGGGCTTGTCTGGTGTTTTCATCTAGGAACTACTGGAGATGCTTTGTAAAATGCTGTTGGGAAAGGACACCATGGCAGGGCTGTATTTGTCCAGCTCCTGGATGCTGGGATATACAGATGCCATATGTGATGACAACACCATTAGCAAGAGGAGGCAGGGAGAGTCCTGGGGCTGATCCCAAGGCACATGCCTGTTCTTACTGGGAGGGATGTTATGAAACAGCTCTCCCCTAGGAGTGGGCTGTAACAGGATTTATTTCAGCAGTCAGGTGGTACAAACCCTTAATCTAGCAATGTTCCTCTTGAAGAGAGGAGCACAAGTGAAGATTGGTTCCAAAGAGACCACGAACAAGTTTTGAGATGAAGTGCATGCAACCTACCCCAGCTGAAAAAATGAGTTTGAATCTACTGCAGGCATGGCTGGAGCTATCATAGGCCTTGTTCACTTAGTGGCCCCAGTAGATCACTGGGGTGTATGGTAGTTAAGTAGCAGCCAATCTATCTGGTCCTTGGGTCAGGAAGAGAGGGGACAGTAGGATAATGTTGCACTTCTCAGGCAATCTGACCTACCAGTGGGATGGCAGCCACCTCTCTACCTTGCAAGGAGCAATAAAACACAAGCTGGCAGCACAAGGGAAGATTTAATTTGCAACTAGGGTGATTTTCTCAAGCACTTAGACTGACCCAGTTTTACAGGCAAACCTTTTGATTGAAACAACAGGAAAGTTGTCAATTCTCCATCAGTGCTCCTTTTCCAAATTTCCTTCTCAAGTTTTTGCTCTTGGCTCCTGATCAAAGGGATCAGGATTCTTATCAGAGGTCATGTTCTGCCCTCTTATTAGGACTGCTATGCATGAGCTGGGTGCCTTATGCAGGCTGAGGCTACAGCTGTGGGAAGGCAAAGGCGTTTTCAGCATGTAGGCGACAGAGATGAGAGATGCCATCTGCATTTGGGTCCTGTGTGCTCTGTGAGCCTGGCAGCTCCCAGGAGCAGTGCACTGTGGTGGCTGATCTACTGCTGCACACCCAGGTCTGCCTTTCAGCACCGCTGTCCCTGCTAAGGGACTCACTGGCTTACCACTTTTTCTTCTTCTCCTTCCTCCCTCCCCAGAAATCGGAAGAACTTGTACTCTCTTAAGCAGGAGTGCCGAGGCTTGGTGTGGGAAGCCAGCTGTGCAGGTGGGGCATATTCCTGCTCTTCACTCTGATGCAGAAGGTGCCTGGATGTCAAAAATTACCATGTAACACTGACCACCATTGCTCACAACTGAGGGGAGCACATCCCTCTCCACTGTGTGTAAATCAGAGGGAGGGAAGGGCACTGTGCCCAGGAGTCTGCTGCAAACCCGTGCAGCCCGGTGCCGGCCCCGCAGTCAGCAGCACAGGATCTTGAGGAAGGCTTTGCGGAAGTCAGTGTTGAAGGTTGTGTAGATGATGGGGTTGAGGGCACTGTTGACGTAGCCAAGCCAAGTGCTGGCACTGTAAAGCCTTGGAGGCACATGGCAGGATGGGCAGTGGGCATTGAGAATGTGAAGTAAGAAGAAGGGCAGCCAGCAAACTATGAATGTGCCTGGGTTTAGAGAGAGGAAGAAAACAATCATGAGTTCAGAGGAGCAACTACTTGGAAAAGGGCCTGCATTTGTGCCTTTTCCCTCCACCCCCTTACTATTTCCTTGCATGTGTCTGTATTTCACAAACACTGAAGGCAGCATTTATTCCTGACACAGAGGGACTTAGCAAAAGCTTGGGCTCCTCGGGACCAGCTTTGTGAATGGATGGATGGGGCTTCAGAAGTGGCCTGGTGACAGACAAAAGCAAGTGGCCAGCACTTTGAGGGAAAGACTGATGCCTCAGCTGCTTTAATCAGTTACAGTTAGGGTTGAGTTATTTCCCTGCTACTACTGAGTTAATGAGGGGAAACAGTGAGTCTGGTGACCATAGCAGATGACTGGGGCACCAGTCTGCTGGCTCCTCTATCCAGCTGTATGAAATGGTTCCTCTGCAGCTCCTTGTCTCAGTTTCCACTTCTGGAATTGAGCCTACGAGCTTCTGCATGTATGGAAACTTAGGATTGTTCCAGCTTCATAACAGTAAAATAAAGGAAAAGCAAAAGGTGTTAGCTGTTGCTTCCTCTAGCAGAGCTTGTTAGCCACTGATTTAAAACACAAGGCTAACAAAACATAGCAAATAATACACTAACATACTTGGCTTTCAACATTTGGGAGTAGTACTCTAGATCCCTAGATGTCCCATCACTGTCTCTCCTGTGTTTGTGGAGCAGTGACAGCTGAAGCCAGGGCTTGGTTTGTATTTATTTAAATCTCAGTACTATATTAGGAGCTTCTGTGCTCCTGAAGTCCCAAACCATCACCCCTTGCGTGCCACCAGACCGAGTGGCTCTTACTCACCCAGGACAATCGCTAGCATCTGTGTAGCCTTCCTCTCCCGGAGCTGGATCAGTCGGGGCTGCTGCTGTGCCAGCTTCAAAGAGCTGATGGTTTTGCCATTGCTGAGCCTCTGTACCTCCACTCCTGGTTTCACACACTTTCTCCTCTCTTCCTGCCTTCTATTCTGTGTAGTCCCTGGTGTTTTGGTGAGGGATGCCTCATGGCAGAAGCTCCGGTACCGCTGCAGGCTGAAGACAGTCAGTAACTTCCTTTTGGTAGACATCTCCTGGCCTGTGCATTTCAGTGGGAGACAGGGGGGAAAGGTGCCTTGGCATCTGTTTGGCAAAGCTTTTCTCTCCATGTGTTCCTGCAAAAGAGGATGCCACAGAAGAACTGGAAACCATCCAAACTGTTCAATGGGTCAAAGGATGATGAAGAAAGTTGTAGGAGTCATCCTTAGCCCCACTTGTCTCTTAGGTTTGCACCATATCCTCCGGACTGACCTGAGGGGTGAACCAGCACTTGAGAACTCCATCCCACCAAGGAGAAGCATAAGAACAATAAGAGCAGAAACACCTGCTTGCTAACCTTTCTTCTGTATTTTTGTGTTGGCCCTGCTCCCCTCAATATTCCCACCATTTTAATGTAGCTCCCACCCTTTTAATGTGCGAAAATGGGTAAAAGGAGTGGAAATGCATGACCAGATAATTCCTTTCAAACCGTTGTGCTGGTTCCCATGGTTGCAGATATTTCATCTAGAAAGGTCAGTGGAACAAATGCTCCATGCACTGTGAGCATCTTGACCTCTTAAGTCTGTCAGATGAAGAGGGCTTTCTGTTTTAATAACGTAGGTTAAAGCCTGTGAAGCCCTGAAAATGAAGCTTCATCGAGCAAAAATCAATAAATGAAGACATTAAAATCAATAAATGAAGAAATTAGCCAGACTTATGCACGGCTGAGAAAGCCCTGCTCTGAAGAAATATTGAAGTAGGCTGTGCTCTTTTCTAGTTGCCAGTTCTAGAGGGCAGAGATACACAAGGGAGTATCCTCTTTCTAGAGGGCTGAAATGCAGCTTCTGCATCTCAAATATCATGGTGTACAAACAAGGGACGGGATGAAAACATGTCATGTCCTTATGCTTTCTGTTCTATGTTTTGACCCTAAGAGGAGAAGAGACGATGCATTCCCTGTCTTTTTTGGCAGCTCCTACTGCGTTCATGTGGATCTTACTTTGTGTGCGTAGCACGGTTTGGTGCTGGCGCTGTGGCTGCCCTGCCGGGTGAGGGTTCTCTTCTTTTGCCTTTGTCTTAGCACGAGGTAAATCCGGACATAGAGCAGCAGGGTCACCATGAAAGGGAGGTAGAAGGACACCAAAGAGGAGTAGATGACGAAACTAGGGTTGGATATGGAACAGACACTGGGATCCCCTGGGAAGGAGAAGAGAGAGAGAGAGAAAGGAGTGGCTGAGCTGCTTCGGTTTAGTACAAGGAAGTTCTGATGTGTTGGTAAAGCGAGTCAAAAGGTGGGACAAAGGCAGTCTAAGGACTGCAGATTATGCCGTGGCTTACCCACTCACCTAACTGATACTTAAAATTAACTCTACATAGGGCCATCTAGCATTATTAGCCAGCATGCATCTGCCTGCTTTTCTGGCCAACAGCTCTGTTCTCTCACGCCTATTCCCATCCTTTCTCATAGGATCCTATCTCCTTTTATCCTTTCTCCTATTTCTTTGACAGCCCCTGAGCTATTTAGATGCAGAGATGTGCCTTCACCCCCATCGGTCTGGGGTAGCAGCATTTCCCATTCCCATCCCCTTCTTGCCTCAAGTACTGCAGAAAGGATGGATGGGGAGCAGAGGACTTCTGCCTGTGGCTCGGTGGGAAGGAAGGTTCTGCTGCTCCTTTGCCTCCAAGGAGAACAGGTTCTAGCCCTATCTGAGGGAACAGAAAAAGACCAACCTGTTTCCAAGGTGGAGGATAAATTGTTTGCTCTCCTCAAGGGATTAGTTGAGGAAGCAGACAGCCAGTTGGATGGGAAGGAGGTTTCTCACAAGCAGTGCTAATATGCAATCCTTGCTGCTTGGAGATGTGTCCTGTATCAGACTTAAAACTGTGTGTCTGGACCTGTTGATATCAGCAAGGTGCCATTAAATCTGATGTGTGTGTTGTATGTGCCGCATGTTTGGAGATTTGCTCTGTGTGCTCCAAGTGATTGTTTGACTGGAATCTGTAGACCTGGACACCTTGATGGGCATTGATTTGGCAGTAGAGCAGGTAGGTCTGCCCTCAGAGCAATAGTCAGTGTCTGTCTGAGCAAGTGGCAAGTTTATGGACAAGAGCACATGGAGATTTTTTCTCACCCTTCATAGCGTGCTTTCCAGTTCCTTAAAATTTCCTGTAACTTGGCAAGTCTGCAGGACCCACATTAAATGACCTGGCCGTACACAGGGCAGCTCCATTTCCAACCCCTCCCTGCATGCTGTTGTCCAGGACATCACCTACCTGTAGTATTGAAGCCAAAGAGGAGAGGACATGACACTGCAAATGCCAGCATCCAGACTATCACGATCATGAGAGAGACTCTCCTGCAGGAGCTCTGCCCAGTGCTGTACTGGTATTGAACTGGTTTCACCACTGCAGTGTATCTGCAGACCAACCCAGCTCCAGGAAGAGGAGAGGTAAGAATGGAGGGTGGAAAAGGACCAGTTTTTTAGGAGGAGAAATGAAAGCAACATCGGGAACATGACGGTGAAAGTGGTGAAGAAAAGGAAGAGGAAAGAAGAGAGGATCAGGTGACGGGATCAGCAATTTGCAGAAATGGTAAGTGGGGCATTGTGGGGAGGAATAGAGGAAATCAGAGTTAGTTGGCAGCACTGTAGAGAAACTCTCCACAGAACTGACAGCATGTGAAGCTACCAGATGGATTTAGAAACCCCAAGAAACCCACAACCCTCAAGCCCCAGAAGTTATATGTGCACTGCTGGGAAAGAACACTCTCTGGAGCAACCACAATCTCCTAAACTCTTTTTCTTAGCTGCCTTGTCTGGTGTCAGCCTGACTGACAGACAGCGGATTGCCCATGGGCAGGTGTCCAAGACCTTCAGCTGCTGGGGTGCCCCAGAGGATGCAGCTCAGCAGGGCTAGGATTTGGAAGGCCCAGGAGTCTCACCTTTAGGATAGCCTGGGGGCTGCTCCTTGCAGACAGAGCCAAAATGAAATGGGGATAAAGATGCCCATGAAAGAACCAACCCAGCACTGAGAGCTGCCTTGCATTATTACCCTTGAACCACATATTACAAAGGTACAGCATGCAGTATTTTTTCCTTTTCCCACTCCTTGCTCCTAACAGCACCATGTGCACCAAGATCTTGGCTCCCAACCCTCAGCATTGCTTAAAATAGGCTCAGTCTTAATATGCAGAAAACAAGAGCAAAGCTGAAGATTACAGAGCAATAATCTTTACCTCTCCCTATGTCTATGGTAGGATTTTCTTTAGTAAAACTTAATGAGTAAGATCTCCAGAAGGAGAAGCCCTCTTTGAGACTCAATTCGAATTGGATGTTCCTGCCTTCAAAAAGCACAGGAATGTGGTTGACTACCTACTGGGGATGTCCTATTGCTTGTGTCTCTCTGCCCTCCAGTGCAGAGCTCTTCTAGTTCATGGTGGGCAGACCCACATTATTAGAAGTAGTGTCAGGGACAGACTTACAGGGAGATTTGTGGTCCTGAAGACACCACTGCTGCCTATGCACACCTCACTTCCTTGTCCCTGCCACACTGGGGTACACGGTCGACCCCCCATATCCAGACTATCCCCCTGGATGTTGTTGTCTCTCACCTGTCGATGCTGATAGCACAGAGGTTTAAAATGCTGGCTGTGCACATCATTACATCCATGGTGACAAAGATATCACAACAGATACGGCTGAATGTCCAGACTCCTCCGGTCACCTGCACCAGCAACGACAAAACTATCAGCCTTGTTCTTCACCAAGTCCTGATAAGTTACCTGGAGGAGAGCACCTCCTTACATGTATCTCAACAGCTAGATAAATTCATGTCCACAATGATGTGCAGAGGGAAACTGAGGCACCCACGTTGTGTTCAATATAACATAGCAGTAGGTCACGGAAAATGAGCCTCACCTTAATTTCACTCCTTTATTTGCTCTTGCAGAGGGAGGCAGGGTGAAAAAATAGGAGCTATTCCTTCTCTCAAGGCATAGCATGATAAATTGATTTAAATTTGATATCACTGCACATACCCCTTGATTAAGGATTATCTGAGAAAATCTAAGGGCTGAAGTGTTTCTCAGCTGATGGAGTGCTTTTGCAGGCAGTGAGCTGGAAAAGCACTGCAAATTTTATGCATTTATGTATGAAACAGGGACTTGAGACCTAGGCTTCTCTAAAACCTTATTTGGATTCTTATCTCAGTTAAATTTTGATTATTAGATCTGAGTGAGAACTCATAGGCTATTCAGATAAAGGGGCTTGGGTTGCTACCATGTTGAGCTGTTGTTCTGGTTGTTTTGGATTTTTAATCTGAAGTGTGAAAGTTGTGAAAGCTCAGATGCAGCCAGTCTTTGTGATGGATAAAAGTGTTTTTTGGACCAGCCATCAAATTCTTGACAATTATCTTTTTGGTTGAAAATTATACCGTCCAAGTGCCGTGTGGCCCTGTTCTCCTTGGGGCTAGGATGAAAGCCTGACTGAGCGAGGTCGTCTGTCTCAGCACCCACTCCTTGTAGGAGATGAAAAAGGAGGCATCCTGGCCTCCAACTGCAAACAAACCCAGTGCTGTGCTGGGTGGGGAAAAGGGGGTAGGAGAGAAAGAGGGAGAAAAGTCCACGCTCAGGAAAGAGCCTGGATTTTAGCCTGTGACCCCATAGATTCTGCTGTTTCAGCTGGATCCTGGGAAGTTAGCAGAGACTGGCACTAGTTCCTGGTCTCTCTGCTTACTTTTAGACAACATCAGGAATACTGCATCTGGTTTTGAGGCCCCAGTAGAGGAAAAACATTGATAAACAGAAGCGAGTCCAGTGAAGTCCACCAAAACAGTCCTTAGGGGATGGAGCAGCACTTGTCCTGTGAGGACTAGCTAAGGGAACAGGACTTGTTCAGCCTGGAAAAAAGATGGCTTTGAGGGGTCGGAGGCTAACAGCCCTCTAGTGCCTAGTGGGAAGTTATTGAGAAAATTGGAGGCAGGTTACTAAGATGCATCCAGGTTTTTCACAGCAGTGTGTGGTGGGAGGACAAAAGGCAACAGGAATGAGCTGGAAGAAAGGTATAAACTGGTCATGAAGGTAACTTTTCTGACCACAAGGACAGTGAGACAGTGCAGGCAGTTGCTTAGTAAGTCTTTAAGACCCACTCAAAAATACCCATCCCAGATCAGGCTGGAGAGGGTGCCACAAGTAGGCTTGGCTTCTAAGGCAGTGGATCAACCCTGCAGCAAGTGTCGATGCCTAGGAAGGATGCAGGTTCCTGCAGAGAGAAGTACTTATATAAATACAGAATTCATTCTGTGAGAATTGTTTAAGAAATAATCCTGAGAAATTTAAATGGCTTTGATAGCAGCAGCATTCCCACACATGGGCACAGAAACCTGCTGAGGTGAGCTGTGTCTTTAGGGCATTCTCTGCTGGACCCAGCATTTCAATATGTTAGGTTCAATACCTAACACTTCAGAAGTTAGGTATTGAACCAGGCAGTCTGAATGAAGGCAGGGAGAGAAATGGGAATTGGCTCGCAGAATGCAGAAAGGAACTGTGCTTTCCTCTCCAGTTCTCTGATACTGGTGGGGCTCCTTTGTTTACTTCTAAAAAAAATGTAAGCAAAGGAAAAAAAGCCAAACCAAACCCATTGAGCTTTTCTGCAGTTAAGTGAGCTACAAGGCATGCAAACTGAAGACTGAATGAGGGATTTCAACAGGTAGGTTCAGCATCCAAAGAAACCCCCCTCACTGGTTTTACTTTAGTTTCAGATTTTGAGATTTGCTTGACCACCTTAAAATATAGATATAAAAAAAAATCAGTGCAGGAAGCCTTTGCAGTTGGACCCAGTGAGGGATGTTTCTGCAGTCTCAGGCAAAAAGCAATGCCGTTTCTATGGGATCTGTAGAGTCTGAAGAATCTTTCACCAAGAGTCAGTGACAGGTGTTTGCACAAAAGCCAGCTGCTGCTAGACCAGCAGATGTGCAAACACTTAAATGAGGGAGTTTCCAAGGTCTTGAGCACATTAAAACACTAAACCCAAGAATGTGAACCATTAAAACTGAAGAAGGTGCTGGTGGGAATGGCTCTGAAGTGAGCCCTCTCAGGATGATGCATTCAGATCACACCATCTGCATACTAGACTAGCTTATGTTAAGAGGATGCTCAACAGATCAAAACGTTTGGGCTTAAAACCCATCCTGACTTCCACCAGCCACAACTTCTAAAACAGGGAGTAGCTCTGCTGCAGTCAGTGAATTACCCACGGGGTATGTGAACCCAGAATTTATTCCAGAATTTAACAATGAAGAAGAGTATTTATATTATAGGCCCAGCTCATAGTTTTTAAAATTCTATTTCTGCTCTTTCTTTTATTGCTCTGTTCCACTCATCTTTGCTACAGCAGCTAGAACTTGCTAGTGTGCATTTCTGGTTGTCATGTGCTGGCAGGGTACCTGTTCTTTATCCCTAGGGCGCCTTTTGTCCAGGAATCTCAAAGGACATCCCAGGTATTAATTGAATGAATCCTCACATCTGCCTGGGTGAGGTGGATGGCCAAATATTATTCTCTTACAGCTGATGAGAGCAAACCACAGAGAGATAAGCTGATACAATCTCTCATTACCACTCAGTGACTGTGCAGCAGAAGTGGGAACAGTGTCCAGATGAAATTCTGACTCTGTCAAATGCTAAAGCTCTCTATAGACTATTCAGGTCAGGTTCTCACCTCATCTTTCTTGATGACCAGTCTGCTTTATCTACAAAATTGTGGTGTTATTATTTTTACCTTCCCAACTCTATAGGAAGCTTTCCAGTTTATGAATGCACAATGATATTTTTTTTAAAAACTTATGCCAATCCATCACTTTCCTGAATTCTTAAAATAAAAGAATCTCTACAATTCAGATATGAATGATCATGGCACAATGAGGAGCACACGGATGGGAAAGTAGACAACCAAGTTGCATCAGGCAGTGATTGGCACGTAATGAGCAGTGCCTCTAAGCACGCTCACTGAAGGATTTCTTGTTTAGGAGACCTTCTTCTTGGGGATGCTGTTAGCTCAGCAGCTGTGAACTGGCTGCTCATGGTTTTGCACAGCAGGAGAAATGAAGAGCATGCATGAGGTCAGGACTGCTGACAAGTGGTGAACTGTTGGGCTGCAGTAACTCAGCTGTCTGTCCCCCCGTTGACAGCAGTCCAGTCCTTGAGCTCAAAGAGTAATTATAGGTCTCGCTCCTCAGGTGCGAGAGACATAGACAAAGAGACAGTGTTACTCTCACGCTCTGAACAGACTGGATCTCAACGACAACCACCTTCTGAAACTTTCTTCCCCTTTGGAGGTAGAACTGGATGTTGCGAGAAGACTAAGAAGGATGTTCCCGGCCATGCTGCTACACGTCCTCCTCCATTTATACAATGCCTGTAAGGCACGATGGTGTCTAATGCCATCAAACTTCAGTGGGCAGGATACCCTAATGCCACTGTCTTAGAAACCTTGGTGATCTTCAGCAGTCGCGGCAGCCACAGCATCAGAGATCAATAAAGAACCAGGGCAGCAGTACTGGCATATGAGACCTACCTGTTGAATCCCAGAAGACTGATAGACACATTGCTGAACAGCATTTTTGTGCTAGAAACTTTATTTGGTGGAGATGAGGATTTTGAGGCTATAAAATGTTTCTATTGCTGCTTTGTCACAGCCTTGCCAAAAGACTTCTCAGAAAGAGACAGTTCTGATCTGCATGACTGATGAAATAACATATTTCATGGCCAGAGATGACTCTAAAAATTGAGTGTAAAGCACAATGTTCACAAGAGGCATTCATCCACCTTCAGTTTCCCCATAAATAATGGCCAATTCTCAAATGTCTGGTTTGGCAAATGTTCAGTAGGTGAATAGATATTGTACATGGTTTAGGGGACTCAGTGACTTTTTTTTTTTTTTTGGCAATTTCCAGGCTCATAGTGTATTGAAGCATGATGCCATTTCTGCTTCATCAGTAGCATCACTGATCCACAAACAGCAGCAAATATTGAAACAACTTTGATGCTTTTTGGACTATTTTTTAAACCTTAGTCTTGCTGGAGTCCTACAGCCCAGCTGCCTAGGAGACACTGTGTAGTGCCAGCAGTGGTAGTTTGGGATGTGTATGGGTTCTTTCCCTGTTGTTTGGATGACTCTTATATCAGCTACTTTGATTATCCAAGCTCCACAGATGGAAATTAGTCTTGAATGGGTCTACAAACACAACTAGGGAACAGACCTACTGCTGTGCTCACAAATCGTGATCACAGCACTGCATGGGGGCAGAGGCTGCTCTGCAGATGTGCCTCAGTCCCACCCTGTCCATACCAAGAGCAAGTGCCAAATCTTTTCTAATGCAAAGCATAATGTGGTTTCATTAAAGATTCTAATGCCCTTGAGCTGATAGACTATTCCAGTCTGAAATAAAATTAGACTTTTAATAAAATTAGACTTTTAATAGTATTTTTTAGTTGCAATCAAATTGCAGAGTCTAATGGGATGGCTTCCCACACACACATGTGCTTATTCCTTTCTTTTTAATCATTTGATGTAACACACTCAAGCTGTATATATCCTGCAGGCCAGCTCCAGAACTGCTCCACACTGGTTAGTCTAAATTTTGCTACTGACTTTGGTAGGAACGTGATCGTGCATGCTGTGGTGTGGTTAAATTCTGCTAATCTTTCCAAAGATGCACTCACCTCTAGGTACACCATCCATGGCATCACCAAAGTAGCCACCAGCAAATCTGCCACTGCCAGGCTCACCACAAGGTAGTTTGTTGTGGTTTGCAAGGTGCGTTCCCTCAGCACAGCTAAGCAGACCAGCACATTCCCAAAGATGATGGCCAAAATCAAAATGCAGTAGCAGAGGGCATAGTAGGCATGTGAGTGTGGCAGGTCAGGCTCTGTAGTGTTGTTTGCCCCACAGGGAATGGGGTCAGTGGTGTTAGGATGACTGCTGGCTCTTGTGAAGAGGGCCATGGGAATGCCACTGCGAAGAGAAAAGAGAGAGATGACCAAAAGTTAGAGCTCTACAATAACTGTGGAGAAGAGTACCCTCTGTGGGTGGTGTATGATTTTCATACTTCCTTTAGGAATGCTATTTCAAGCCAATCGTAGAGGATTTTTTTCTGCTCATATATAGGCAGAGCTTTGCTTAAAGACTTGCTTGGCCTGTTTTGTTTTTCACTGAATTGAAGCAAAGAGAAGAATGCAAGATTTCACCTCCTAGGTGCACCTGAAAGGTGCTTCTTACCAACCAACGCAGCTGTATGGGATGTGGCAAGTGTTTTAAGATGCACCCAAGTCACAGCACAAGGCAGCTGGGCAAGAGTGCAGTCTGAAAGGCAACAGTTTGAAATGCTGAGGAAGACCCAGCACAGTTACCCAAACTAGGGATTTAGCCAGAAGCTTGGACCTTGTATCTGTCTTTTCTGGGAAGTATCCTCTGTCTTCCCTCATTAAAAAATGTCTTCAATAACTTCACACTCTTGAGTGCTCGGCATTCTGGCAGAGAGGCTGCACCTGCAATGTTCACATAGCCTCTCGATCCCAAGCTGTCCAGCAGCACAATCTCCAGAATTTCTCTTTTCCTGCAGCTTGTTTCTGTCCCAGACCCTGCCTGCCTTGCCAAATCTTGACTGTCAGTGCTGCTCCCATTTCATGCCTACTGTGCTCTGTGTTTTCCATGCCTGGCCAGAATATGTGCTTCCTATGCTGAAAAGCAAACCAACTTGAAGTTTGGGATGAAATAATGGAAGGATGCTTGCACGGTACTCTGCATTTCTTTTTCTTACAATAGATTCAAGATTGTGCTCAGGAACCTACCCTTTCTTGATTTAGGAGAATGAATTTTTCCACAAATATGAAAGCTGCTGTCCCAAGGTTGTTCTGTGACATTTAATTGCTTGTATCTGATTTTTTTTCTTTTCTACTGCTCCCATTGGTGAACTCATCATCATTGTGACAGGTATGAAAGGCAAGGGCAAAACACTGCAATAGCAATGGAATAAATATTACTCTGTTTCACCTCACCCCTTGAACAGCAGCATCTGTGATGCATAGCTGCTACACAGCTGCACTCCTGGAAGAGTAGCTGTGCAATAGGTATAAATTGCTCCAATCCCTTGGGATATACTCATCCTTGAAATTGGTGCCATTCTCCCCCGCTGCTTTTTAGCTGGGAGAGGACAAGGGTTGAATGAACTTCCCTCTGTCCTGTGGTATCCTCAGGATACCTCTTATGGTATATGTTTTGTTTGAAAGTGCTTATGCTCTCCTCTCTCCTTCTCTTTCTTCTGCCTGATCCTGACAAAGAAGTTAAGCCTTCCACTGGATCACAAGGATCTCTTGGAGCATGAGCTGAGTCCAGGATTGTTTGTTCATAAAACAGTTGAGCTGCAGCCACTCCAAACAGGACTCATTTTGTTGCATCCCTTGCACCGACACAGCTCCTGCTCTGGGAATTCTGTATTGTCAGGGGCTAGGAAATGCTGGTTCTGTAGTGCTGGAAAAAAACTACATTAAGCAGCTGACTGATAAGCAAAGCCACAAGAGGGAATAAATAAGGTGCATTATGCATAATATAACCAGAAGGCTTAAGGCACCACATAACCCACAGACGAACTGTGTAATCTGTCCTGTCTTCCCCTTACATCCTTGAGCACTATTTCTGACTCTCACCTGGAGGTCAGTCTTCCCTACCAAGCTCCCCAGCCCTGCCCATCCCTGAACTGCCCCTCAACCCTACAGCCCTGCTCACTCCGCATCGGGCCAGGGTGCTGCCAAACCAGGCAAGTACCAGCCTACCTGGATACTCGCATACGGGGGTAGCAGGACACCCACCACCCTGGGCAACAGGCTGGCAAGCTGCGACGGGGACAACAGTCGCAGCCGTGGGGACGCGCAGACGGAGAGGAAGGGGAGAAAAAGGGATGCTCCTCCCGTGGGTCTCCGCCTCGGAGGGGTCCGGGTGTAGGTCCTGGCCCGGATGGCAGGTCCAAGCGCGGGATACAGGGTGCAGGGAAGGGTCTGGTGTACGAGCGCAGGGTCCAGACGTCTTAGGGTCCAGACGTCTTTGGGTCCGTCTCCAGCTGCGGGTGCTCTCCNCCGAGCGGCGGGTGCTCTTCCGCCCCCGCGGGGCAGTGGCAGCGACGCCGCTCCCGGTCCTGGCCCCCGGCTGCCGTGAGCCCGGCGGGGGCGAGGGAGGCTGGGGAGAACCGGGGGGGCCGAAGTGAGGGGCGAGAGGGAGCCGGAGGGGCTGCAGAAAAGGGCACCTCCGGCAGCAGGCGGGAGGGCAGCGGAGGGGCAGCAAGCAGGACTTACCCCCGGCCCGTCGGGCCGTGGCGCCGCCGCTGCCCAGCAAGGTTCGGTCCCGGTCCCGTTGACTCCCGGCCCGACCCGTTCCCTCCTGCCGCCTTCCCGTTGCGGAGCTGCGGGGCGGGACCTTGCTGGCCACCTCCTCCCCGCCCGCCCCCTGCCCCGGGACCCCGCGCTGCCCCCAGAGATCGCCCTTCTCCCAGAGGGACCTGGTGAAACGAGTCCGGGCGAATTTTGGAGCCAGGGGCCGCAACAGCGGTGTGCTTTGCTGAGGGGCTGGAGGCGAAGCGGGAGCTGGGAAGCCGAGGCGCCCGTGCTGCGGCGGAGCGCGGGGAGATGCCTCGCCCAGCGGATAGAAAGTTGTCAGTTAAAAAACAGTTACTTGAAAAAAATTATCGAAGCAGAGATGGTTTTGAGAATGGGTAGATTATCTATCTATCTATCTATCTATCTATCTATCTATCTATCTATCTATCTATCTATCTTTAAATAAACTGCCTTAAACCTGAGATGAAAGAGTGCAGATAATCCGAAAGGAGAGTGATATTGGGAAGTATCCTTCTCCAGAGACCACTGCCAGCAGGGACAGCACACCACATCTGCCGTGGCCAGAGCATGGCTGCAAACCCTGTCTTTGAGATGTGGCTTCCTCTGAGGTCTGAGATCAAGTCTCGGAGGCACAGTTCTCCTCCGACTGTGGTCACTGGAAGAGCTCTGTGGGGGTACAAGTGATCCTGGTGGGCCTTTTCTCTCCTGGTCTTCGGTTGTGCCCACCACCCACTCTGGCACAGCAAATGTGGCATGCAGTGGGTTGTCGTGAGGGTGCAGGATACTGAGCTGCAGGGCTGTGCATGCAGGAGTTGTGGCCCCATGAGGGAGGAGGAAAAGTGCTGTTCCCCTTTATGTACCCACTGGTTAGGGTGGCTACAGGTTAACTTGTAGGTGGGCAAGCAAAAGAGAAAGTACTTTGGAGAGCAGAGTTTATCTTTAAGAATTTACTTATCTTAAGAAGTTTGCCTTGGGGCTCTGGCTGCCTGGATTATCTCTCTTGACTGCAGCTATCCAAGCTAATCTCTCTGTGGGTAAGGGTGGTAGGATGGAGGAGTGCTGTAGAGAACACTCATACCTATCAGGTGTGAGGGTTGTGAGAGTGTCATCTTTAGCCTGGCTGGAGATGGTGGAAGTGCCCATACTGGATTTGATGAGGACTTTAACTAAGGCTATGACCCTAAGGCAGGTCGGTGGATGGCGCTGGTTGAGTGTGATGAGTCACTGCTTAGTCCCTATGGGCAACACATTCACACATGTCCTTGCTGGAGGATATAGCTGCCAGACTATTAGACCAAATGACCTATGAAGGGCTCTACAGCCCCTTTGCTCCCTTGGGAGCTCCAAAATGGTGTGACATGGACTACATTTACTGTGCTTATATTATATGCATACAGTTGAACTTCTGCTGTCATCCATACTGTACTGCTCATCTTTGGAGAAATGCATTTGCTAATTGTGCCTGGAGCAGCCAAGGAAGGGGGGAAGCCCTCCTGCCCATGTCCAGTGGAGGATGTTTAGCTGTGAGCTTGAAAAGAGTCCAACACACCCACACTTGTGTGGTTAAAACCACAGGGGAAAGCACACACTGTAATGCTTGTTCTTACTGGTGAGGGCTGTGCGAGTCACAGGCTGGGTGTGAATGGCTGGTAAGCACAACTCCTCGCAGTGGGGCTAGCAAAGAGATGGAGGCATTTTAGCCTCACTTTAGCAGTTTTTAAATGCAGTTTGTTTGTGGGCAGTTCCCAAAGGATTGTGGCCATCAAGGTACTCACATCGACTCCAGGATGATGGGACCACAAAGCACTACAGCAACACTTACTGCTGTTATCTGTCCAATGTAGTAGCTAACCACAGACCGATAGAGAGACACTGCGTTGCCCTCCTCTAAGATAAGGGGGGTGCAGCAGGGGGAATTCACTGCTTTAAGCACAAAGGCACTGTTGTTCTGGTTCACATCTTTATCTTCCAGTGCTGAAACCTTCTCTTTTGCTTTGCCTTTTGTGTCAGTGGATTCCCTCTTGTGAAACTTGTTTCTTGCTTCAATTACTTTTATCTCATTTCTTAATATTACTCTGACTCCAGAAACAAAATAAATCATAGACTCATAGAATCATAGACTGATTTGAGTTGGAAAGGATCTTAAAGACCATCTAGTTCCAATCTGGCCTTGAGCACTTCCAGAGATGAGATATCCACAGCTTTTCTGGGCAACCTGTTCCAGTGCTTCACTACCCTCAACGTAAAGAATTTCTTCCTAATATCCTAATATCTAACTTAAATCTACCCTCTTTCAGTTTAAAGCCATTCCCCCTTGTCCTGTCACTATGTGCCCTTGTAAAAAGTCTCTCTCTGTCTTCCTTGTAGGCCCCTTTAGGCACAGGAAGGCTTCTCTAAGGTGTTCCTGGAACCTTCTCTTGTCCAAACATAATCTAGTTGGAAATGTTGCTGCTCTATTGAAGCTCATTCTTCTCGGTGCTCCCTCACCACATTATTCCTGGGATGGCTCCCTTCACGCCCTCTTGTAAGGTTTTCTTGAGACTGGAATCTCTTTGGGGTAAGGACTTAATGACTTTCTTGTGTTTGCTCTGCAGCGGAGCTCTTGTGGAGCAAGATAATAATCCATGGGATCATTTAATTTAGAATAGATTGTACCACACACAGAGGAAGGGTTGGATTAAAATCGCATAAGCAATCTTGTAGTGCTATTTGCCGTGATTTTTTTTTTAATAGTACAACTTCTTTAATACAGTGTGTAGTGCAATATCTCTCTCATAAACTCTTCTCCTTCCTCCTACCCCAAAATCAAGTGTGTGGTATATGTTTGCCCCAGTTAAATATTGGACAAGTGGCAGGCCTTAGGTGTGACACCATAGTATCACCGGAGCATGGCAGAGAAACAGGTCAGTGGTGAGTTGTGAGAACCTCAAAATCAAAGAATGAGCCAGCAAGTTTCACTGCTCAAACTCCTGGTTCTCCAGCTCCAGCACAGGCTTTCTGCCCCATGTGCAGAAAGTTGAGAGGCCATAGTTCTTAAACCTGGTCCATTCCCTCTGGGTCCCCTCCAGTATGTTTCTTTGTCTTCATCTCCAACACCAACTTCTTTACTTCTTCTTTTCAGTCCTGTGTGTCCACAAACTCTTTGGTAAAGATTACAAATAACTTGGATAAATGTCAGTGTTCTCTATCTTAATTTTCCCCACCTCTTTGCCCACCAGTCCCATTATTCCTCTGTACTAAGTTTGTCCAGTGAGTGTTGGTGCACTCCTGTTCCCTTACGCCTCTAGTCTGGGCTCCTGTTTCTTCCTTTGGTTTCTGTCCACAGTCTCAGCATCCTGTCCAGTTCCTAAACCTCTGGTAGCTTCATCTAGCCTATCTGTCCTTCCCTACTACTTCCGCTTCCCAAGCTCCTCACTCTCCACCTTGCCATCTCTGGCTGGGTTGCTAGTCCCCTCCACTCCTGCAGCTTAAAGGATTGTTTGCAAATGGTATTTGCTGTGCTTTCACACCTCAGTTGCTGTCACTACAGCCAGTATTTGATGTGCAGTGTCTAAAATGTGCCACTCAGGTGGAATAAATCTTCCATCATTCATTTTGCAAGTAAGGATGCCCTCCTGACAGTGAGTATTGCTAAAATACTCTGCATCCAGGGAGGTTTTCAATACCTGACTGCATAAAGCCCTAATCTGACTTCATGGCTGTCCCTGTTTGGAGCAGGATGCTGAACTAGATGCCTCCGGGGGACCCTTCCCCACCTGAGTTATCCTGTGCTGCCATGAAAATAACCTTGCCTGACGGTTGTAAAGTAAACAGAACTTTCCTGGCTGGTATAACCTGCAAACTTCAGATGAAACTCAAGTTCATACCCATACTGTCTAAGCAGGATACACCTATTTGGCCTCAAAGCTTTAAATTTTTTACAAAACTCACCTGTTTTCACAGTGGTGACCAAAAAGGAACTCAATCAGCTTCAGGATTATGTATGCAGAGCAGCTTGCAGAAGCAGGGAAGATTCCTTGAAGAAGCTACCACAGCTCATGTCAGATAAGATTCACAGGAGATTCAGATCCTGCCGATATTGATTCCCTTATGCTCAACATTTACCTTTCCTGTTTCCTCTTCTGGCAGTCTGGAAAGGGGTGGCACAAACCTGCACAGCACACAGAGATGTGAGCTTAGCCCGCACGGAATGTTTGTCATGCAAATCACATCTGCAATAGATTTTATACAGCTAAACAATATAAGACAGTTTAATAGTGGTAGCAAAACAAATGTCTTTCTCATCCACTGCTTAGGTATTAAGCCGGGACTTTCAGGTCTAAGTCCTTCTTTTGCTTTACCTCAGGCATAATCTGGTGTAGAGGAGCTCTCTCTAATTAGGCAGAACTGGGACTTCAGGCACTGCATCCCATAAAGCAGGCTGATCGGATAAAGCCAGCGTCCTGCCAAACTCCTCTCTAAAATTACTGTTTTGATCCTGTTTTCCTTTCATTATAATTTGGTCATGTTAGAACACGTTTTGCAGTGTGTGAGTGAAATGATGGATCCTGCCACAGTTAGTTTTCTTCAGCATCCAGTACTGGGCAATTGGTGCTGCTTGTGAGGAGAGGAGATGGAGCTTTTAAAAATGAAGGGGGCGACTTCTGCCTGACAGAGGAAGGGCTGTGGAGAGGGTCAGGGTATCACACTGCTACACCTCACCTCATGGTATCTCCACACAAGCTTCACGCTACATGCACAGTCAGCCCAAGGGGCTCATCTGTGTGAAGCAGTTTCAGGAGATAAGAGAGGAAAAATACCTATTTGAGAAAAAGGGCATCAATGTTCAAAAATATCATTATGCTCTTTAGAGAAATCGGTTCACATTTTCATGCAAAGAAGCCATGGAGCAGCAGGACTGTCTTTATCCTGTCCCTTTTTTGTTCCTTGGAAAATGAACCTGTTTGTTCTGTGATGAACTCTGCTGCTGGGGCTCTCTCCATGCTCTCTCATGAGGCACAGCCTTTCAGAAGCAGGGGCAGTCAAGTCATTTATTGAAGTGGCCCTAAATCTCAGAAAGGCTGGTTATGGTTTAGTACCTGCCACAGACACGTCTGGGGGCAGGGAGGGGGTGGAGTTTTTTTTCTTTCCATATGGGACAGCTCTGCATTGCTGGAAGGGAGTAAAGCACTGCTGGAGGCAAGACTGGCTGTGGGGACAGTTGTTCAGCTTGAATGGGAGGAGGGGTTCTATGTGCCAACACCAAACGCTAAAGCTACATTCTCTTCTCAAGACAATGCACTTCCTTCTCCCGTTCCTCCCCATTGCCTCAGCCTGAGGAACCTCAGCAAACAGGATCCCTTCTAAGAAAAGGTCTTCTCTGGCATCAGCTCTTTCTGTGGTGCCTGTGACCCTCTTCTTCCCTCACACCTTCTCCATCCTGAAAGGCTTTTGGGGTCTTGGCATCATCAGTAATAGTACTGATGCATTCTATCCTATACCTGGGATTCCTGTTCCAATCTGGCTGTCTGGCGCCCACAGCTCTGAGGTGTTCTCACTGCTGGTCACAGCAATAAGCTCATCTTACAGCTATCAGGCGTTTTTAATCCTCTTTGCCTGTTCGAAGTAAGAGACTGCACGCACACACAATGTTTTCACTAGGCAGTGGCTCTGGATGCCTCTCCTTTCCAGACTGTGGTGTGTCTGAGTGGCAAAAATCCATATCACTAGGTAGGATGCTCACTGGGGAGATATCACGCTTCCTAAATAGACTTGGGCAGTCCTAATTGCCTCTGACTGATATGCCCATGTATCCTACAACACATACCAAACACTTAACTGTCATGCAGGAGTGTTACCTCTGCTAAATTTTGACTTTCTAGCCTGAGGCATGTCCCATGAGTAGAGCAAGAATGTTCCAGGACACTTAGTTTCTACTTTAAAAAAGACAACAGAAGATCCCTTTTCCACTTCTTTTCAGAAATTAGTTGTTACAGGAGAAATGGGAGGAATAGGGTCTGCCCTTCCATGAGTTTGAGACTCCTGCCTTCCTCCCACCACTGTAATTCTGTCTGTTCCTCTTTTACTCCCTGGCTGAGAGGGAGAGTTTTCCAAGTGAGCACAGCAGCACACTCAGGGAGAGCAGGCAGCAGTGGAGCCCGGGCTGCTGCCTTTTTCCTCCTCATGCTGCTAGCTTGCATGGGGCTTGAAATATTGTCATCCTCTTTAGACTTGCTCCTACTCCCCCTGTCAGACTTGGGTCACTGGGCTCAAAATTTTTGCTACTGCATGATTGAGATGGTGTGATTGCACAAGTCATGTTTTCTTCAAAGAGCTATGAAGCTAAAAACATCTGAACCGTTTTTACTTAAAAGCACTGGAACACTGAGCTGAGGCAAGGCCCACAGAATTATAGCCCGAACAGTGAGCCAAGAAATTAGGCTGCATTCTGGTACTCTTCACTATAGCTTTCAGAGGTACTTCAAATGCTATATACAGACACACCATGAAATCATATCAAGTGAAAATTGCTGGGGTGGATGCAGCATTTATGCATTTCCCTGGCTGTGAACTATCTCTCTGCTTTCTATCTGCCTTGAAGTCATACTGCCTCACAGACCTCCCCTTTCTCTTCTGCATCCCCTCAAATACCTGCCCTGAGTCTTACTCATCTACTTGCCTCAGTGAACTCTGATTTACCTATGGTTTCTTGTGAACTTTTCAATGCAAACCTCTATTCTGGACTGTCTGCTGGGACAGAAAATGGTGAGAACTGCTACACTGTTTTTCTACTCTGCATCCCTGAAGTGCATTAGAAGATGAGCAGCGGTTTAAGGTGTAATCCAAACCAGCATCTTCTTATCTCACTGCTATTTGCATGCTGCTCAGGTTTCAAAACCTGTCTCTAAGTGCTTTTTCCTGAAGATGCAAACAACAGCTCCATCAGAGTCATCTGCAGAGCACTTGCAGTTGCACAAGTGTTATGGAGCTTCAGGCTAATTTATTTTTTTCTATTAAGCCAAGTCTCCGAGAGCTAGAAATCAGGAGTTCCTGCATGCACTTATTTTAAACTTTGGGACCCTTTTCTCCCAGATTGAGTTGCAGAGAGAGTGCTGCGGGCCTGGGACTGTGAGTGCCGTGGGAGCTGGGCCGCCACAGCTCCTTGAAGCCACAGAGTGGTTCATTGTGGCTGGTGGCTGGTGGCAGGCAGCAAAGCGGTTTTGTGGGGGAATGTCTCACCATGGGAAATGCCTGAAAGCCAAAAACCCCATAGCATTTGGCTTGCTAGATCTGATGAACAGATGTTCTGTTTAACATCTGAAAGCCTGTAATACTTTCACTGCCCTACTCCTGCAGCAATGCTTACAGATCGCTTGCTCAACACCACTGCAGAAGGCAGCTCAATGACCTTCTGCTTCACTCCTTTTAATTGTGCTACACATAGCAGCTTTCCATGCTAGTGGCCTGATTCCTGCTGAACATTTGCAAAAGTGTTAAATTAGAAGTAGAACACTCGGGAATAAAATGCTGTTTTGCCTTTGCTGAAATCCTACCTCTTAAAACTGTAATCTCCTGTGGTTTTGAGCACAGACTCAAAATTTGACAGGGAATTGCTGCAGGAACTTTTCTGCTCATGTAGGGATTGGTCTGATGTGCCCCAGCCCAGACCTGAGGTTGCACATACAGGTAACATCTCAAGAACAGGTTTGGGCTGAGTGCTCTGACCATCATATCTGCTCTGAGGGTGTGTGGGCTCTGCTTGCTTGTATGACTTGTACCGATTTTTACTGTTTTTAATTACTTGAACTGAGTATTTTTATTACTTCAGCATTTAGGAGACCTGTCTGAGGTGAACACCATCCTAAGCTGGGTGCTGGGCATACCTGTAGTAAGAGGAACCTATTTCCCTGTAAACAGGCAAGACCTACATCACGGGATGACTGCAGCTGGAGTTGCAGAGACTTGACTCCTGCCAGTGGAAGGGCTGTTGAGGGAGGTGGGGTGCATGGGAGGCTGCCACAGGGCACATGGGGTTTCAGTGACAGAGCGGTGACGGCAGCCCACAGGCCTGTCTGTGGGATGTGAGGGGACAAGGTGTTGCTACCCAGAGTGAGAATGGATGCACAACTGGCTCTGAAAACGTACTTGAAAAGAGATTTTTCAAGTAGTAGGTGCTCAGTTGAGTTTGATACATTCCCTGTCTTCATCCCTCCTGCCAGTGGCAAGGCTGGATGTGGCCCACAGCAGTGGGTGGCACTGGAGCAGCATCTCCCCATTCCCTCTTGGAGCCCAGTCCTGCTGCAGCCTGTGGCTGTAAGCTGGGATGCTGGGAGAATCTGAGCACCCATGGCCCCACGTGGGGCTGTGCTCCCAGAAACAGCCTCTGCTGGAGGTACTGCAGCATCCTGGCATCAGCACTAAGCCAAACTCCAGCCCTTTTGGGTGGAGCACCTCAGTGGCTCAGCCAGAGGGGACGACTCAAAGAAAATGTAGAACTGAAGAAGAGCTTGATAATCCTACTCATGACCGATGCTCCAAGGAAAGAAAGAGGTATCCTGCATTGGCTTCCCTGTCTAACACAGCTGTATACAGTCTTCTGACTCATAAGAACACCATGTGTTTTTTTTCCAAAAAATCTATATCTAACTTCTTGGTAGCAGTGATAATGGTGTGGCAGTGAGTCACACAGGATAATTACAGTGTTTAAAAAACAATCTTTGTCAGTGCTGAGGGTTTTCTCTTCTAGTTTCACTAACTACCTTCTTTTGAGTGAAGATTAATGAATGTCATTAATGTTCAGGAATGGGTTCTGTGTGCACAGCTCTGAAAAGGTCATCACTGGATTACAGTATGAGGGGTCTTTTTCCACTGCCATGTTGTGGTTTAACCCCAGCCAGCAACTAAACCGCAGGAAGCCATTCACTCACTTTTGCCCAGTGGGATGGAGGAGAGAATCAGAAGAACAAAAGCAAGAAAACTCATGCATTGAGATAAAGACAGTTTAATAGGTAAAGCAAAAGCTGCTCATGCAAGCAAAGCAAAAGAAGGAATTAATTCCCCACTTCCCATGGACAGGCAAGTGTTCAGCTGTCCCCAGGAAAACAGGGCTCCATCACATGTAACAGTGACTTGGGAAGAAAAATGTCATCACTTCTGATGGTCCCCCTTCCTTCTTCCCCCATCTTTATATACTGAGCATGATGAAATACAGTCTGGAATACCCATGTGGTCAGTTAGGGTCAGCTGTCCTGGCTGTGTCCCCTCCCAGCCTCTTTGCACTCCCAGCACAGTCACTGGTGGGATGATGTGAGAGGCAGAAAGGCCTTCACTCTGTTTAAGAGCTATTCAGCAATAATGTAAACATCTCTGTATTATCAATGCTGTCTCCAGTGAAGAAAATTAACTCTACCCCAGCTAAAACCAGTACATGCCATGTTCCTGCTTTGCTTTAGCTACTTACCGACTTTCACTGTGGTTTGGTCTCTGGTGTACATAACTTCAGCTTTTTCGGTGCTTGCTGAACAGGCCCACTCTGTAACATGAGGTGCCTGAAGAGTATTTTAGGTGCTGCTCATCCCGCAGTCTTGTCCACTTGACTTTCCCTAGCAGTCTGCAGATCAGCCACCCCTCCCAGGCAGTCATAAAATCACAGAATGCTTGGAAGGGACCTTAAAGATCCTCTAGTTCCAACCCCAAGTCCCATGTCAAATTTCAATTCCTCCACTGGAGTGGAGTGGTTATGGTTTCACTCCAAAAGGCAGAAATAAGGAAATAAAAATGCTAGTTCTGTGTGTTTCCACCTTTGGCGTAGGAGAAACACAAAAGGATGTAAGGTCAAGTGCCTTTTATTACACTGATCAATGAAAAGCCATTTGTCTGTCTTGATGCTCTGACTAGTATAGGAGAGCAGCAGTGAAGTTACTCATACTTTTATGGCTCTGTTATTTACTCTGTTTATTCTATTCCTGGGTCATAATTTGGCACTGCCCAAAGCAAAGGCCTGCTGTTGTGAGGCCCATCTCCCATCAGTGTCCAGAAAGATTCAAATATGAACACCCAAAGGAGATTGCTAATTGTTCCTCTTTGGTCCTAGGAAGAAGTCCACAAATAAACTGTGTTTTGCTTGCTGTTACCTATCTGCTGGTTCACTTTAAACTACTGAAACGTTAGCCTTGAGTTCACCCCCTGAAAGCTTTTGGTTGTATAGAGATGCTCAGGAGAACAGATGAAGCCTCTGCACTGTAATTCTGGGCAATCTCCAGTCAGGACTCAGACTCCTCCTGATCCAGCCGCCCCAAGCCATGGTGCACTCCATGGGCTCTCCAGCTCTCTGTAATGGAGTCTGGGTAGTCACCTTGCAGGCAATATGGTCCCAGAGGATCTTCCTCCCGGGGCTACCTCTGATTAGCAGAGCCAGCTGTCTCAGGGCTTCCTCTGCCAATGCTAAAAGCAGCATGTTTTTGCTTTGGAGAGGTAATCTTCACAGTAATTGCAATTGGTCTGCAACCGTAGGAAAAATTGAGAGCCCGTTCTTTCTCCGGTTTAATATGTGGATGTAATAGCGCTGATATCAAAAGACAGAAAACAATCATGTTGCTGGTATTAATGTTCCTGAGGCAAACTGCACCATCAACAATTCGCTTCACCAGATTCCTCCTGCTGCTTACAGGGAATCAGTGCTTGCCCCTTTGCCCTGAGCTTGTGCTACTGTTCCGAGTAAGATGTGGACTAGCTATAGTGTATCTGCACTGAGGAGCTGCACATTTACAGGATGAATGTGTTAGTCAAGGAAAGGAAACTTCCAGATATGCAGAAAAAAGCATCAGCACTCATTAATTATAAATATAGCCCAAACAAGTCAGGCAAGACACCAAATGCAGTGAGAGAACTAGTTATTTTTCTAACCTTTTCTCTTTCAATGTAGAACATTAATCTTTTCAGTCCCTCATTGGAGATGTCTGTGTCTTATTTTGTCTTACCTGCTGGGAAGGGAGTCGGAGCTATCCATGGGTGTGGTGTGTGCTGGCACGCACCAGTGACGCAGTTCTTGCACCATCGCTTGCGGCTGCGCTACCAAGGCAGGAGACCCAGGGCACAGCTGGACTGGGAGGCCATCCAGCAGCCCGAGCTGGGATTGTCACACCAGGGCTAAAGCAAGGGTCCCTACAGTGTGCCAGAATACAAGGCTGGCTGTACCTTGCATGTTTTATTTCTTCGGTGTTTGGAGGTTTTTTTGTTTGTTTGGGGTTTTAAAACTATTTTCTTTTCTTTTCTTTTTTTTTTCTTATTTTCCACAATGGAAGCTTCACATGAGATATTCTTCCAGTAAAACAAAAAGCTATGAAACTTTTAAATGCCCAGAGTTTAGTGCAGCACTGTGCAAGACTGGTCATCATTTTAAGAGGGACTGGAGAGAACTAAACTGCTGTTACTTGTCTTGCTTGCCAGCTGTTCTTGCTTCAGTGGGTCAGTGTTTGTCAGTATGGGCCAACCACAGTAATTAACTCCTTGCTTAAGTCTTCCTCAGGGTACTAAATATTTCCATAAAAGTTCTTGCTGTCTGTATGCTTCCCTACAGATTCCGAAGTATTTCAACATATTAGAGGGAAAGTTTAAATTATTCCAAGCACTTACAACACTAAGGACATTTGCAGTAAAGGAAATACATGCTTTGATGCGTAGAAGTGAGGGATGGTCTCCTGTCATTTGCTGACATGGATTTGCAATGACAGAAAATGGGGAGAAATTACTTTGGAGATTTTATCATGAACTTTTAGAAACCATAGGAGATGTACTTAATAAAGATATCAAATGCATATTAGGTTGAGGAAAGGCTCCCCCAAAGGGAGAAAATGGGATTAAGCTGCCATGCAACAGCTGCTGAGCAGTGCTTGGTGCAGCCAGGAAGAGGTGCTGGTGCTTTGGTCCTATCTGGGTTGGGGCTGGACTTTGCCTCACCAGTAGGCTCAAGGTGGAGCTTGCTGTTCAGGCTGGAGTTCACAGAGCTTTGCTGCTGCCCTGTTGTTTTTTTGTGCTAGAAGAGGAATCTGCTGGCTCTCACCAGACCTCCAGCCAGCACATACATCAAGTGGGCAACTGGGGAGTTAAAGCTCTGGATTCAATGTGCACATTCAGATCATTTCCATAGGTTGGCCATATAGGTCTTCAGGCATTTTGGCTGGAGGATAGTTCAAGAGTAGGTGTGAAAGCAGAGGTGTTTCCTGGCGGCCTTTCCCAAAAAGTCCACTCAAGAGCATGTTCAGGTAGTAATATTATTTAGACAAATGCTTTCAAGATCAGGCCTCACAGGGCCCATGGCTCATGAACTACGCATGTAGCCGACATGTGTGCTGGCCACCCTTGGGTCCCTGCAGGCATCCTAACTCCCAGACACCCAAGGGAGAGAAGGTGCAGAAGGCACCAAGAAGAGCAGCAGCTCTGCAGTACCAGCCTCACTGCCAGGAACCTGAAAGGATACCAGCACCTAGATTTCTCTGGTAATTTTTCAAACATCACCCAAGGCTGGTGCAGGATGGTTTGGTAACATTTTTCTGTCTCACATATAATTGCAGACTAATGGCCTTGTTAAAATAATTGAGTTTATGATCTGTTTTTCTCCTAAGCAGCTGTTTAAATGCTTTATTAATGGTTACTAATTAAGTCCCTTGGATGCAGTCCTTTGGAGACTGTCCAAAGACATAAACCCAAATAAGCTTGGATCACAGGCAGTAAAATATCTTCCCAAAACCCATGTAAACAGATGTAAATGGACCAAAGAAAGGTCTGATGAAAAGAAGTGGGTGGGTAGATCTATAGTTTCAGATAGGTGTCCTCTAAAACCTAGGATGAGGGGAGGAAGGAAACAGGATTTAAATGCCTTGAGGTTCCTTTTGCGCATGAGATCCTAAACTCCGCAGCTTGCATTTATGGTTACCTCAGGTCACTAATGCACTTCTGAGCCGAGAGGCACTTGGGAGACCTGCAGCCCTGAGCCTTCCTGCCACAGTGGTGGTGAAGGCCATGAAGGTTTTTCCATCTCAAAAGCCATGAGCAGCTGTGAAGTCAGGCTATTGACCTCAATACACTGGACTGTAAATCCCATTGGAGCCAAGCCCACCTGGCTTTAAAAGGAGTTTGGGCAGGCAAGAGATAAAATATTAAGAGCAGGAAAATTAAGAGCAGGTGAAGTTTCGGTCCACTGTAAAGCAGGGGATGGAGGTGGTGAGTGACGTGAGCACCAAGAACTGTGTTTGCTGACAGGAGCAAAGGATCACCTGTCATGGCTGTGCCTGGGCACCCCAAACCAACCCAGGCTTTGCCCTGCCTGTCCTGCAGCTTGTTTGGCAGGATGGGGGTGGGTGGGGAGGTGTGAATGCATCAGAGGAGACGTACATTGAAAGCTGAAGTGAAGAAAAAATATAATTTGACTGATGTTGGACAGCTGGCAGCTGGCAAACCCATCCTCCAAGGCAGTGGTCACTTCCTGAAAGTTTGGGTAAAGCTGCCCTTGATCAGCGCTGGGTGGGTGTGGGCTTAGCAAGCCTCTCCAGGTAGGACTCAAAAGACAGGTCTTGGGCAGATGGTGCCTCAGGTATTCAGCTCAGCTGTATGACTGACATAGCAGAGTTATGTTAACAGCTTTTCTTCTCTGAGGCTTTGAGGAAGTTTCAAGACCCAAGAAAGCACAAGTTGTAGATGAAAATTTTAGAAGTGTCTTGCCAGCTTGCTCTGTATCTTCAGGCTAGGACTTAGGTAAAGGCAAAGCAACCGCTGTTCAAATCCCTGGGGCAGGTTTAGCTCCCGTGGGCACAGCTGTGCTGGTGGACTGGCCAGGCTGCAGCCTCGCACTCTGTTGGGGGCTGGGGTGGTTGTAGAGGTGCCACAAAACCCAGCACTTTGTGAGATGGGGTGTGCAGGTCTTAAATTTCAGAGGATGAGGATCTATTGGGCTGAGAAACTTTCCTTCTCCCCTCATCACTAAAGCCATGAGCTTGCAGATGCTTCTCCCTTCTTCCTTCCCCCACGAAACATCAGAGTGGTGTCCTATCGGGTTATTTCCACTGGAGGGGATGCAGGAGGGGTTGTCTCCCACCCTACAGCTGCTACACTGGGAACTAGAAATGCATTTGCAGACACATGTAGCTGACTGCAGGTTGGTGGCGTAAGCGTTTATGCTTATTTTAGTGAATAATTTTAAAATAGTCTCTTAAATTCTCTCTGTAACAGCAACACCTGCTGGAGTGGGAACTGTGAGAGCTATTGCTTGTTAACTTTCGTGGCTTTGTGGCAGTGTGGCCTGGTTGCTCCTGCCAAGAGGTCTGTGCTGGTGTGTGATCAGCATCTTCATGCTGGTCCAAGTACGGTCCTAGGAAGGTGCTGGGTTATGATGGCTTTCCTGAGATTCAGACAGGGAATGAGAACTCCTGGGTTTGTCTGAAATGCTGCCATTCATCTGCAGTGGGGGCAAGTTGCTTTTATTGCTCAGTGCTTCCCTTGATGCTTCAGGCCTCCAAAATCATGCAAGAAAAGAAAAAAATAGGGTTGGGCTGTTGTCTGGGGAAGTTGGGTTCCTGTTGTTTGCTTGTTTGTTTGTTTTCTTTCTTTTGTTTGATTGCTTTGTTTTCAGTCTCTCCCAGACAGCCTGCTCTGCCTCATTCAGCAGGCTGATTGATGACAGACAGTGTGGCTATATGGAAAATAGAATTTGTCTGAATAGTGGGATTCTTCTTCGCTTACAAGATGAGAGAGATGGGATTGTGGTCAGTAATATTGCCAGTGCTGTTATGCAATTCTTCTGGCTTGGGCAGGAAAGCCTGGCATGAAATCCCTGTAATGCAGCCAGAGAATTTAAAACTGGGGAAAGGCTCAGCCACGCTATTGGTGAGATGTTCATCAGTGCTGTGCTACAAGGACATTCTCTGTGTGAAAGGGCTGCTAAATCGCTGTTCCCTACAATCTTCTAATGGCATAGGGGCTACCACTGAGGGGGACATGGGAGCTGAGTACTTTTCTCCACCCATGTTTGAGTTTGAAACCCATACTGGGACTGATGTGGGTAGGGAGATCCTCGTCTGCTGATTTGTAGGCACAGAGAGCTTTGTCGGTTCAGCTCCGTTTCCACAGACACTTAATTCCTTGGATTAATGATATCTACGCCTTCCCTCCTCCTGATATAATGGTCTTCAAGATGTATTGCACAGTGCCTGTCCAAGTGTTGCAGAGTTGTCTTTGATGATGATGATGATGATGATGGGGATAATGATGATTGCTATAAGAAACTCCTATGCCAAGGCCTTGAAGCAAAGTCAACCCCATTTCACCAGGGCCATGAAGAGCATCTCTGATACTAAAAAAGATGTGCAGTGGGGGCCATGATGTCAGTATTCCTCTGGTCTCTCCCCATACAATTGTATAAGGGCACTTTCCTGTGTCTCCCAAACGTGAAATAATATTTCATTCTCCTATTGTGCTTCAGACTTGGGTTTCAGTGCACAGACCCACCAGGGAACGGGTCAGCCAAGGAAAATTGCAGGAAAGCAGGTACTTTCAAAGCAAGGCAATATTTCAAAAGCAGCTATATCCTGCTTTCAGAAGGGTCTGGGGCTCAGCTCAGAGGAGCTGTGTAGATGTTCTGCCCCCTTTGAAACAGAGCTATGTGAGAGACACAGAACTGCCCCCACGGACCTGACCTCACAGAATTTCATAAATCTGTGTGGGTCTCCGAAATCAGAGCTACTGTTTGCAACTGTTCTGCATCCCATGGGTATCCGCTTGGAACATTAGAACTGCAGCCCTTCTGAAGAAACCAAGCTATTTTTAATGGATTTTGACTGTAATTTAATTTTTTTTATCAGCACTTACCAAAAGTTGCCGTTTTGATAAAAATTACTTGAACCTCCCACATTTTCAGGGGAAATGGGGATTATTCATCCTGGTTTTGGCACAAGGAGGCTTTTCTAGTTCTATGAGAAAGTGACTTGAAAAAACTTTGAGGTTCCTGTTCTTTTTTTAAAAAAAAATTATGTTCCATTTTCCTACTCTGAGATATGTGAATGTGAAGCTTTAAATATACATTTCCCAAAATCCTGATTTAGGACTGGTGCCATAGCCTGAGCATTGGGCCACAAATCTCCAAATACAGATCTTGCACTTCTCTCTCAATTATAAATTATATATATTTTAATATATAAATTGTTATAAACAATTGAACATCAATAGGATTATTTTTTTTCCTGTGAGGGCAATTTAGCCATTGACTGTTGAAGTGAAGGGTCTTCAGAAAAAAACCAACAACAACAACTTAAGACTGATCTTGACAGAACTGCAGCCATGTTTGCCAGCTGACAACGAAGCTTCACCTCCCTGCTGGTGGTCTAGGAAAGGCTGTTGGCTGGTTATGGTGACTCTGGAGGGGGTTGTTTGCTGTTGTGGCCCCTGCTTTGACATATGGCTTGGTGTATACCCCTTGCATGATCAATACACTCAGCCGTACATCTATTTTGTTGTGTGTCTGGGCGCACAGACCTGGACGGAGAAAGTTGCAAGTGGCGCATGCAGTCCAGCAATGTCAGAGGAGGGGAATGGAGGTGCTAAGAATGGAGGCTACTGCTCCAAACACCATCCACTGCCCAGTTTCATGGCTGCACGGAGCCTGAGGACTGGGGGAAAGCCCTGAAAGGAGCACTCTTGGGATCATGTTTAGCTCAGGAACATAATGCTGCACTCCCTTTGCCAGTCTTGCATTCTGGAGAGGGAGTACATGCACTGCTTGTAGATTTAGGCTGCTACTTCATCCCAGCAGGTAAGGGAGAGCTGTAGTCATGGCCCGGTCCATCTGTGATTACTTTAAGCATGAAATAACTCAACAAGGCAGGGAAATGAGACCTTTCAGAGTGAGTGTGGATTCTGCTGCTCCCAAGGAGCTCCTTGCTGTTTCACAGCCTGAACTGACTGGCAGAATATGCTTCTGATATTTGGAGAGGGCTGACAAGAGCTGAGCTAGTGAAATGACTTGCTTTGATAGACTTGGTGCAGAGTTCTTAACATCGGAAGAATGGGAACTCACTAATTTTACCTCTGAACAGTATCTCAGACACCAGTACCCCAGATGTCGAGGCATCTGGCCCCAACATCAAACCCTGTTGATGTTCAGACTTGACAGTAATCCCGATATGGTAAAGTTTATGGCTGATCTTGCACACAGCCACTGGCAGGACTCGTGCTACATTGCATCATAGCTAAGAGGGGTCTGCAGAACACTTGCCATCCACTTTCCATGTCCTCCATAGAAAAAGAAACACACAAAGACACCTGCCACATTCTTTTGTCTTTTTTTTTTAATTATTCCTTCATATTCAAACTTCACAAACAGTGTGAACTTGTACAATACCTCAGAAAGTGAAACTTACAAAAAAAGTGCTGGTAACATTAAAAAAAAAAACAAAAAACAAACATCATTCTTAGCAACATCAATTACTCTTCCACACAAAACAGAAACCTTGTAAAATTTATTTCCGTATTTTTTTAAGGCGTAATACTTCCGTATAAAGTATATGCAAGAGATAAAACTTCACAGTATTCCAAAATGTCACAATAATAATAATAATAATATAGTATAATGAAGCGCTACAGTTAATTTTCTTTTTTTATTTTTTTTTTCCTGTTTTAAATAACAAATACAAGTCACAGGTAAATATACGTGAGAAAAATACGAGGCTAATATTAAATGGCAGGTAAGGATACTCTCACTGTAAGAAAAAACTGGCAGGATGTGTGTATTTATTCTATATTTTAAAGCACTTGATAGAAAAGGCGTATGCAAGGTTTTTTTTTTTTTTTAACAATTTTCTATTTGCTTGTTTTTGATAACTGACATACCATTTACAGAGTATAATGAGAGAAAAAAAAGGAACTTAACCCCTCAAAACTTTTGACCTGCTCTTCACATCGTCACAAACCATGTTTCTTGAGAGATGCCTGTACAGCGGGGGGGTGTGTGTGTGTGTGTGTGCAGGCAGCAGTGCGTGCTCGGGGGGGTGCAGATGGGTGGGTGTCCAACGACATGTATGACCACGGCAACGTGTGTCGGCACCTGCAGAGACCCATCTCCTGCGGAGGATCCCCGCCACTCCTGTGCCAGATCCTGAAGTCTCAATGTTGGCAAGCCTGCGCCCGAGGTCATCATCATCGGCTGCCTGCATAAAGATCTCAGGATTTAGCCCTGGGTGCAGTTTCCCATTCACTCAGCATCTGTTGATTGCTGGGAATTTCTTTTGTCCCCAAGAGGAAAATGTCCAATTTTTATCTTATACATCCGCACGCAAGAAGTGTGTGCTCTCACCTCCACCTTTTGGCAAAGACTGACCAACAAATTTCCACTTGGGTTGAAGGCAGTGCCATGAGGAATGGGAATGCGGCTGGATGCCCCATCCGTGTGCATGTGCAGCGTGTTGCAGGAGGGCCGGAGCCCACGTGCGTGTGCAGCACTGCAGCTCCCACCCAGCCACCCCTGCACCCCACACGCTCTGTGCCCGTGCCAACAGCCAGCCACTCAGGAACAAAAAGACAGCAGATAGCATTAACACATCAGTAAGGTGCTCAAAGAAAAAAAGGCAGCTCCCACTCCTGGAATGGGCAGCCACATAAGGTGCTTCAAAAAGTTTTTTTTTTTTCCTTTTTTTTTTCCATTTTTCTTTCAGTTTCAGACATTTTAAAAAAAGGACTGATTGAGCATGTGGTACGTGAGAGCAAGGCCAAGAGTTTTGAGACTTCTGACATCCTCCATAAACAAGAGCTTCCTCAGGCCAGGATGCATTTTTTTTTGCTTACTTTGTTTTTGTTATCATTGTGGTGGATTAGTTTAGATAGAATTTTATTTTCATATAAACAAAAAAAAAAAAAAAAAG
>VZRE01000929.1:484927-538046 GCA_013396775.1 Cephalopterus ornatus
GGTAAAAAATCAACCCAGTGTGAGAATTAGCATAAAAGTCAAACTGTGTTATTGGGCTGAGTTTTTGTTTTTTTTTTTTTTTTTTTTTTTTTGCCCATTCATTCATTCATTTAGCACCGTTCCTTTTTATTCTGGTTACAACCCAATTCCTTCTGTAATTATTGAATGTACAGAAAGGACCAAGTAGTTGTTTCTGTTTTTTGTGATCTGTTTCAAGAGCCCAACCGTAATTCCTCTGCTGCTGCTGTGTTTGTGTATCATCTGGTTTCATGAGCTAAAGGAGAAAGGTCAGTCTGTTGATATTTAAGGTTGACGTGTGTGTTTGTATGCATACACATTGTTCTATACATACACACTGTATGGAGTACATTTTAACTGGAGATAAAGTCAACTGGGTTCAAACACATATGCACTATCTTCTCCTATGTATTTGAAACAGTCTGGAGCTTTGATTTGATTTTTTTTTATTTAAAGTGCATTTAAAGCAAAATAACTGGCATTCACATACCCCACGGAAAACATGATTGCAGTGGAAAGCTTGACTATGCTAAACTCCTTGGACTTGACACACTAAAAGCAAATGGGGCAGTGACAGGCCTCAGTGTAGGCAGCTATTACCGGGCAGCACCATTGGCAAAGAGGGAAGGCAGGAGGTGGTGGAAGGGAAATTGCTTTAGAGGTTGAATATTTGAACTGTTTTCAATTCTGACACAGCTGTGTCATTCCCAATACAGCTTCCTTTACAGTGATTAATGACTTCTGTCTTACAGATGTATACATCCTAGTTCTGTCTTTCATCGTGTGTGTGTCCCAAGTGCCAGCATCTATTAGGAATAAGGCACTGTTGAAATTACAGTTTTACAAAAGATGCAAAATAATTCAACCCTAACAATCCCGACTGCCCACACTGCTCTCCTCCCCCTCCCTCCCTTTTTTAGGGGGGAAATATTGCATGTGATAGGAGTTTATTTTTATGTTCTCTGTGTCAAAAGTAGGCCTTGGACAAATGTCTTAAGTCCATCAGCACCAAAGATGGGTAGGACTACACCCTTTCTCTTGTGTGTATGTGAACACATGCAGACTTATTAACTGGGAGGGGGGAAATAAATACACCATTTCCCTGTTGCTCCTCCCTGGCTGTAGAGCCCAGCCTAAAGAATAAATTTCCAATCCCCCCTCTGCAACATTTTCATTTACTGGATCATTTATGGAAGCAATCGAGGGATTTTTCATTCCCACCATCCAGGTGCTACAGGTTTTACAGGTGGATTTCTGAAAGGCCAAGCTCCAGGAAAGCCTGCGTGGAGCTTCCTGATCTGCAGAAAAACAGCACTGGTGGGCATCCACCCTTGCGCTTGCCTGACAGACAGGCACCTCTCAGGGGCTGCTTTGTGCTGATTCTTAAAATCAGAAAAGCTTCTACAGCACACCTGGCTCCTCTGTGGAGTTAGGGACACTGACTGTGCAGTGGGCAAGCCTGCAGAGAAGCTGGGAGGCAGCTGGGTCCCCGTCCTTGCCCACAAGCAGCAGAGGATTGCAAGCCGCTTTTCCATTGTCCCAATGCACTCCTTTTGCTCCATGGCTTTGATCTTGGGAACAAGCCATATTCCGGTAACTGGGTGGGGTTTATGTTCCCTAAAACCACTGCAGTCAGCCTATCATAATACACATTTGCTGTGGTAGCTGGTATATCCTTCTCCTGCTACAAGGCTGATAACGATCCATGAACTACCGTTCCTGAGCCAGGATCCCACTGGCTCCTCTCACCTTCCACCAAAGGCTAGGGCTGCCTTGTAAAGCAGAGAATATAGTAGAAAATGAGAAAAGCAAGCAGACAGTAGGGGTAATAGCAAACAAAACACGAGACCAGATGGTCTAGCATCTAAGCTCTAGGCTAGTCAGTTTAGCCACCATCATTAAAATGGACTGAGATTAAAGGAGTCTAAACTGCTATGGACTGGGTTTTTAGAAGTGACACAAACCTTGGGTGGGAAATGAGTTGCCTTTTTTCTTTTAGTGGTTTAAAAGTCATCTCAATAAGGCCACAAACTGCATTTGTCTTGTCAATGTGACTGCTTGCAAATGGCATGAATTGAAATTGAGTGAGTGCTTCACAAAGGTAGGATAGAAATGGGACAGAAGAACCACCCCATGCTCACTACAGCTGCACTGTAGGAGAGAGGAGTGTCTGAGGAGGTGGTGGTGAAGGGTGTCTCCTTGGGAAGACCTGCTACGTGTGGAAAGGGAAAGGAGCTAACAGCATCTCCCTTGCTCCTCTTCCTTTCACCACCACCATACTGTTTTGCTGGACACCTATAGACAAGTAGCACTTCTGAAGAGCCCCCTCCTGTGTCTCTCGCATGTGTAAGCTGGGGAAGGGGAGGAGGCTGGTATAATTACAAAAGGGGAAAAGAAGGCACATGATTTTACTCAGTCCTGACTGAACCCACATTTTGAAAGCAAGGGCAGTTTAGGTGGAGGGCAAAAAAGTGCTCAGTGGAGCAGGTGCTCACTGAGAAGAAACCACAGGGTAAAGGGAGAGGGAGAATAAAAAGGAAAGGCAGGAGAAATGAAGGCCACATTCAGCTTTCTGTCTGCTTGACAGTCTCAAGATTTGGCTGTATTATTGTCCAGGAAGGAAAAGAGTCTGGTTGGTTTTGAATGTAGCCCAGTTACATATCTCCAGTTTTGGTTATGGCTGTTGGTGTCTTCCTCCTTCCCTTTTCTCCAGTCCCATGAGTATCCAGAGCACCGCTTTAGTCTTTTAAGCCTGTTCTTCAAACATGGAGAACACGGCACACCTCTTTGGTTACCCTCAGCCTTTACTTCTGCTCAAATCCAGACCAGTGATCAAACTGAGTAGTGCTCTCTGCTGGTCACTCCCACTGTTGGGGTGCCAAAAAAGGCTTTGATCAGTGACTGAAAGTGTAAGTCATCCTTATGGTTTCAGTTGGGTTGGTGTGTTGGCCACAAAAGCCACTGGCTGGATGAGGGCAAACCAAGGGAGCTGTTGACTGAGAAATTGAGATGTCATTTACAGAGGTCATTATGATCATCATGTATCTCAGTCACTTAACCCCTTGTGCACTGCCGTATCTTGGGACCATGATTTTTCTTTCTCCTCCAGTGACTGTAAGCCTTTTTCATTTCTGTGGTAGATGGGAGAAGAAGCAGGGCTGATGGTCCAGCTTTGGAATTCCAAAACACTGTTTTGTATTCTTCCCCCGAGTCTCGGACTCAAAAAGGCATTTCGTTTCTCTCTCCTCCTCCCACCATCCCCTCCAAATTTGCTCAGGAATTCATAAGGCAGAGTAATGAGAAGGAGGATCATCAACAGCTCTATGAAGAGACACAGGGTGGTAAAATGCTCCCTTACAAACTCACAGTCCAGTGTTTGTGACATTTCATAAATAACTTTTTCTTAAAAAAAAAGAATAACACAAGAACAATCCCTTTACTTACTCATCTGAAACAAAATAAACAGCAGTGGCTACAAACTTCTTCTTGTAACAATTACAAAAAAACTCCCAACAATACAATCCCCCAACTTTTAACACACGCCTTGAATGTTTTTTTTTTTTTTTTTAATGTTAAACCTCAAAACTGCAGCATATCCTTAAGGGCAAACTTTTCAATTAGTTTTTTCTTTCTTTTCTTTTTTTTTTTTTAAATAATGTGTTCACCAAAAAGAAAAAAAATTCCACAAAACAGTCTTGTACCAAGAAAATGCATTCAAAAATAGAAAATACTACACAACAAAAATATGTACCCTTCCTTTCCAAAAGAGTCTTCACAAAAATGTAGAAAAATGCCAACCATTTTTTTCCTTTCCTGAACACTTAACTTTCAACCTAGGGCACAATTATTTATTGACTTATAATGTCTGTTTTTGCATAAAATATGGAAGATAAAAACCAACTATCAGGACTGTGAAGTTACAAACAACACCTCATTATTCTCCCCACCCCATATTCCCTCCTTAGAAAACAAAACAGAGAAAGCCAATGTTTCAACAACTGATTGAAAGCCGTCAGGCTAGGAAAACCCATCAGCTGATACGGGGGTTCAAAGATAATGGCATAACAGGAAAATCATCTGTCTTTTAAAATGTATGCTTTCTGCATTTATCTCAACACGAGTCTCTGCCCTGCTGTACTCAAATGACCGGGCACCATGGAGACAGGACGCTGCCGGGCACAGAAAGATCCGGGCAGAATTTGGGGTGAGGAGCCCAGAGTGTGGGCGTGTGTACGCATTTGTGCACGTGATGTTTTACTCGCTAAAAAACTGTTGCCATTTTGAAAGACAGAGAGGATGTTTCCATATGCCTTAAAAGTGCAAGGGCTATTTCTGAATCATAGTAGTTAAATACGCAAAAGTTTTACTACGCTTAATAGTCAAGTCCATTTTTCTGGCAAAGGCAAGCCAGAGATAGATCACATCAGTTCACGTCTGGGAGTGGGTAACAGCTGAAAGCTGGTAGGCAAGAAGTGTCACACCAAGGTGCATCCAGAACTGATTTATTCAGTGGGAAAGTGTTTTGCCTACCTTGAAAAATGTTCAAGGGATTTTATGCGATTAACACAGCCGAAAGACCAACTGTTCTGACAGCAATAAAATCTAGCAGTGGGGACATAGGTACTATAGGGAAGGCAGCTGTATCTTGCACGCATGTGGCTAAATCCATCCTTTGGGTACCTCCTTTGACTTCATTGCAATTACATCTGCTTGCACCAGGGATGAATTTGCCCCATGTGGTTCTGGATTTTATGACTGTTGGCCATTTAGGAGCCCAACCCTGCAGAATACCGTGCTAAAATACTCCAGATTGCAGAGTTAGGATCAAAGAGGCTTCTCTTTTCTTCTGTTTGAGAATGTTTGTTTTCTTTCTAGCATATCTTTTAAAGGATGCTTCCATAACAAGAAAGAAGAGGGAAGCTTTTTCTTAGCCTTTTCCACTGCGTGGCCGTGTGTTTTCCTTTTTTTTTCAAATGGTAAAATGTGTTTGTGTTTACTTCCAGTGCATTTTTTCTCAAAAATTCAAAACAAAAAGGAAACATTACTTTTCTCATCCTTCAAAAGGAAACAAAACCAAAACAGACTGATAAAGTACAATACAATAAAAATCAGGCATTATAAAAGACAACATGATGTGCAACAGCAATACCGAAGAAACAAAAATAAAGTATATATATATTAGGATACAAGTACAAATGAACCAAGAAAGCTATCTAACCCCACTACTGGATGATTGGTAAGCATTGGTTAAGAAATACGTAAGGCTATTCTGAGATTTCTAACTTAACACAGTTAACCACTGCTTCTCCTCTCACACCTTCACTTCCTAAATTTTTCACCTTTCACTCACTGGTCTTTTATGTCTTGAAACTGATTTTTTTCCTTTTCGTATTTTTTGGTCTACAGTAGAATTACATGTTAATAACAACACCAAAACAAAACTCAAGCTTGTTGTGAGAGTAATCTGGTGCCACATCCATGATGCAGAAGAAAGAAGACAGACAACAGAACAACTGCATTCAGCTTTTCACACACAAAGCATATTTTAGGGCAACAACATAGTTGACCAAAACAATTTTGGAGGGGCAAGCAGCAGAAGCTGTAGGTTTATAACTACACCACCAACCAGAGCCTGGTCTTTTGCCTTTACCAACATCCTTGAGGACAACAGTAGCTCAGCTGCCATGTGGCTTTGCCCTTGTCAGCTGGAGCAACAGCTGACCTGTCATCTACTTCACCACTAAATGCACACCTGGTTCAATGGAAAACCAAAAGGAAAAAAAAAGGTAAAAGGCTCCTAGCTGGGGCCAAGGCTATCTCTTGGTCACCTTGGCAAAATCCCCAGCCAGGTGTGATACTAGGATCAATGAGGGAGGGCACCTGGCTGGAAGGCCATTTGGGAACAGTCTTGAAGCAAATTCAGACTGTCTAAGGTGATATGACAGATTGCTTAGTCTCCTCCATTAGAGAAGTGTGAACACTGACAGGTTACTCTGGGATCATTCTGTTAGTGTAAATTCTCCTAGTTCAGCAGGGATGAGAAAGCATACATTCTCTACAGCTCTCGAATTGCCTTTGTAAATGTCAGCATCACCAGCCACCAGAAATGCATTCCCTACAAACTTGGCTACAGCACTGTGACTGAAGCTCCGTCCTGATTCCTGGCATTTTCTTTTTTTCTGTGGAACTTCTGAAACATAACTTTTTCCTCAAGGGGAAGCTCTGAAATTACCATAATGTTGAAAATATCATTAGCATATTTTTCAACCATAACTACGCCACAGTTCCAGCAAAAACTCAAGCTGATCCTCAGTAGTGCTTGCCATTGTCAAGGAAAGGTACGTACAGAAACAAGATGATCAAACAGTACAGGGAAGTTCTGTTTTGGATCTAGCCTACCGGCCAAAGGGATTTTCATTCAAGAGAAAAGGTGCAACAATGAAGCAGGATGACAAATGAAGGGGAATTATGGAAGTTAGTGTTTCTCCATCTGGAGAAAAAAATAGGGCATTAAGTTACGCGGCATCTCTAGTCAGCAACATATGTTTTGGCTTCTTAAAATAAACCTCAAGTTATCCTTGGTTTCTCAGTCAAGCACTGTCTACATGGGGCTTTAGTACCATGCTGAAAAAAAGAAAAGAGTTTGTGCTATATTTAAATGCAGTTCCAGTTAAACTAGCTTCAAACTGACCATGTAAGAAGGAACAAATTATTTACAAGCCATTAAAACTATACAATCACACTTATGCCCAAGAACTGGTCTGGTCGAGCACTGAACTGAGTGGAAACACAAACTGGAATCTGGCTTTTAAAAAAGGTTTTTATTCCTGTTTACATGGACTAGACCAGTTCTTTTGAAACTAAGTCAGCTGGAATCAGGTTTAAACAGGCTGAATTCAAACCAGGATTTGGAGCACGGCTCAAAGCCCACTTCTTCAGGTTGCAGTACTTTTAAAAAACTAGTGCAAATGGCATCTTCTCACAGCATTGCAAACATGCAGTGTTCCTCTCCTTGTCCAAATATGGTTGCCGTCAGGTCACACCACAAGGGAGGAATATGCAGCAATCAGTCAGCTCAAACTACAGAAGTTCTTTATTTTACCACAGCAGGAAAGGCACTCTGGACACAGCAGGCTCAGTAAACCCTCAGCTTCACCTTTTTTCTGGAGCAGTCCACTACTCCTCCTTGACAACGCAAATCCACTCTGACAGTAGCAATATATGCAGCTGCCTTAAGCAAGGAAACAAAACAAAAACTCACCTAAACAACAAACAGGAGTATTGGCTCATAATACGAATTAACTTCAGCAGACTGACTTCATTTCCTCCCATATCATGACTCTGTAGCTGTCACTACTCTTATGGAAGCAAATGCCACCTTACAAAATAAAGGTGCTCTCCTGCCTCTCTATTATGCTGGCTCTCAAATGGACTGTGCTTTTGTTGGGCATCTACTGACTCATTACTGGAAGCTGATCTTCCAGTGGTTTTCGTCTTGGTTCCTGCAGACAGCAAAGAGAGAGACTGCATGTTCCACTGTCCTGCTTACTTTCAAGGGAAGTCATTTAGTAGTTCAACTAACAGTACACGAGGGGATATCTCCAGTCCGTCTCTTCCAGTCCTTTCAAACCAGGCTGGCTGAAATCTAAGAGTGGAAATCTCAGAGCTCACCAGAGAAACACATCCTTAACTCTGAAGTGTCTCCTGGCTCCAGACAGACTTTTGTTCCTTCCCACCTAGCACCGCCTCTTGTATACCACTCGTCCTCTAGTTCTTGATACTTTTCTCAAATGAGGCAGCCCAACAGACTGACCATCAGCAATCTGCTTTGCATTGTGCAGCTCTGTGAAAGGTCTGAACTACTCATTTTTGGTGCTAATGAAGCCAAAATATCTTACCCTCAAGTCTAAGGAGAAATTCAGGGCACGAATACATTTCTAATCCCCCAATTACTCTAGACTTCCCTTAGCAACTGGATGACTACCTCCCCTTTTTTGTCCGTGAAACCTCTGTGTACATTGGACAGGTGGCCCCTCCACTATAGGACCAAAGCAGATGCACTCATGTTTTACATTCTTGTCCCAGTTGCTACACAGAGCATTTTTCATGATCCTGTTTTACCATCTGGCTGAAGTTGCAATTATAGTCTTACTGAAGAGATTCAACACAAACTTTTGAGCGTTTATAGATCACAAAGAGCTACAGCAGAGATGAATCTTGCTGCACATTACTACTGTTATAGTTTTTCTCATATTAAGCTTGTTACAAAATTAATGACCAAGGCATAGGCCAACACGCATCTTGACTGCAACAGTATTTTTCAACTTAGGATTCCATTTGGTTCCAGCTGAAAGCCTTCACAATGCTAGACTATCCATTTAAGAAGACAAATCAAAGAGAAGATCTTAAAATGCTAGACAGCATCTTTGCCTAAGCAGGAATATTTCTGTATGTATTGAATTCCACGCCACCCTTTCTTGCCCAAATGTCCTTCCAGCTTCCTCTTACCCCAAAGGTTTGACTGGAACACCTGTAGTTGTGTGTTCAGGATGACTGTTTATTGCACTGTTCCCATAACAGCCTCAGAAAGACGTGCTTTTTTCCACTGACCTTCCCCTTTGGTAAGTCTGCTTTGTGGCTTCACTTCTTGAGCTGAGAGATCATGCTTATACTGAAGGGATGCTAATCACAGTCAAACCTCTTGAAGAGATTCTATCCAACCATGCAAGTTTTGACATCTGAACTAGGAATGGTATCTTTATGTTGAAGCCTTACGTGGCTTTACCAAATGAGCAGTTCTCTTAACTTTCTCACAGCCCCGAAGAACAGTCTCTAGAGAAAGGGGGGAAAAGATCTGTAGCACCCTGAAACCTGTGATGCCTCTTCAGTTTCTATTATAGTGCTTTACTTATTTTAAGAGAAGGTATCTAATACAGCTGTCTCAGTGTCTGACTAGTTGCTTAAATAAAGGTTACCTTAGTTCTCTATCAACCTGGTCAGGTTTATGGTACATCCTGTTTTCTGTGCCTATCCCTTTCTCTTCTCCCTTCCTGCTTAATTGGCCCCTTCCAATCCCACCACATGTAAATACATTTCAGTAGTGCAATGCAGTGCAGTGCAGTCATACTTAGTGCAAAAATAAAAAGCCTTATCCAGACCAAAAAAGCACAGACTCCCTCCCCACCCCACCCAGCCCCCAAGAAATCAGCACTCAGTAAAGGTATATGAATGCCCCAAAATAAAGGGGGATTTGCAGTCTCCCAAGCCACACTTTCACATGCCTCAATTTCTCTCCTCCCACTTGATGTGGACATCTCATTAGCAGATAGGACATTTACTGAAAACACAGTAAGTCAAATGACAGAAATCAAAAAGGAGACAAGCCATTGTTGGGGGGCTGCAGAAAGAAGAGAGAACTAAATGGATACAGCAAAAAGGTCAGTAGTGGTTTTACATAAAGTTGTTGGATGCAAACTTTGCAAGGGCACACCTTGCAAAGGGCATGTGTAAGTGTGGATAAAAAAACTAAGAAGCTTCCCTGTTCCAAATATACAGTCCCTATTTTAGCAGTGCCCAAGCTAAGGTTCTGTAGTGCAATCAACTTTTTGAAGCTCTCTGTGGCCACCCTAAAACAAATGGACAGATCAACACTAACTTCAGCTCTCTCCTGCTCATGCAGGAACACGTGTGCCTAAATAACTTCCTCCTCCATCCTGCAAATACTTGAGGATGTATGTGAAGTATTTCTTTCATGGCCCACCTAGGGCTATGGTGGGAAAAGCAGGAATTTTGATGACAGGCATTTAAGCTCTTAAGTACCTTAAAATGAAGACAAAGTAAGAAAAACAAAATAAAGCTCACTAATTACAAAGGCAAGAAGGCTGCTGAGTCCCAATCAGCTCATACCTCCCCTAGCCCATCTATGTCTTTTAACAAAATAAAACATCTGCCAGGGCTTGTTACTTGTTAAGATAACACTTGGGAAAACACAACAAAGACTTTGGGGTATTCACTGGTTTGGAGGTTGTAATTTCAGTTTGGACAGCCACAAGAGCCTCCAACAAACTCTTGTAACTACTAGAAAGGAGTGTGGGGAACCACTAAAACAGTGTAAGAGGCCACATCAGGGAAGGAGGAGCAAGAAAGGGAAGTGTATGAAAAATGGAACACATTTGGACAATACTGCCGCTGTTAGACTAATCTCAATGTACTTGCTCAGTGTCCAGAGAAATACTGCATGCTGCTTCATTTAGGCTCAGGCACATGCTTCCTCTTTCCTTCCGCCACTTGTCTCACACCCAGTCCCTTACTGAAGATGGTAGGCCACTCCAGAATGTAAACAAAAGGAAATACCAAAAGATAAACCAGGAAGCAGGTTTCTCCTTTTTCTCTCTCTTGCAAAGATACAAGCCTTGCCTGCAGGCAGATACACTCTGTTTAATCCCAGTGCAGAGAGTGTTTCACATGCACAGAAATAAGGAAAGAACCTAAGAGAAAGAAACTACGTAGGGGTGCAGGGATCCTGAATACCCACCTTGAAAACAGAAAAATTCCAGGCTTTAAAGACTTTTGCTGTTTATCTTTACCATCTTTAATGAAAAACAAAGACAGCACATGGAATCATTAGCTGTGGCAAAGGGAGAGGATCTAAACCCGCCCTCTCAGGGTGCAGAGCTACAGTGGTGCATCCCATGGCTGACCAGACATGAGACAAAATGAGTAACACTTGCCAGCTCTTCTGTGAAGTCTATAAACACCAATTTAGCCAGTATAATCAGCAGTAATGAATTTTCTTGCTGTTCAGCTGTGTGTACTTTGAGGGGGGTCCTACCTGTTTGTTGAAATGCCGTTCACACTATAAATTCTCCTGCATACCCAATGCAGTAGCACTTATTACAAAAAAGGTTCACCAAAAAGCTTGATGCATAATCTGAATTTGGGGTTATATAATCAGATCTTACAAAGAAACAACTTTATTTTACCCACATGAATATGTGACCATCATAAAAGAAAAGGTATGGCCAGAGTGCTTCTGGGTAAAGCAGTCAGAAACCTGGAATCAAGTAACTCCAAATACCCAAATACCCAAATGCTTTTACGTGAGGTTGACAACAGAAAAGGGACACAGCAAGGGTGTAAATAAGGGAAGAGGTATTACAGTGAACCATATATCTACACTAGCTGTTGTGGCTCCCTATTTAATTATTTAAGATAAACATGCTATCACCAATCAATCAAACCCAAAGAAAGACTCAAGGTTATTTACGATTCTCTGAACAAAACAAAATAAAGCAAAAAATTTCATGCTTTGTTCAAATGGAAGCAACCTTCCTGTTCTATACAGTTCTTGTGAATTAAGTCTCCCAGCAAGGAGAGACTATGTAATCACAGAGCCCTTAACACAGGCAGAATCTGCCTGGTGGAGTGAAATCAAATCTTGAGTCAGTTTTATAAAGAGCAGAAACTTTGGGCAGAAACTTGCTAAATTACGGGGAACAATCCTGTGACATCTTAAAGGGTGTATATGAAACTAGGACTACATATGCTTTCCCTGCCAGAGAAAATGGACTGAAGTCAACAAAAGAGTATGTGAGTCCTGCCTGCAGAATTTGGCCCACAGAGTATTGGTCCAGTCAATTTTCAGGATCAAGCATAGATCTCACTGATGCTGACAAGAAAGGTCATGGAGTACATCCTGCCTGAACTGAGCAGCCTATTTATATTATGTTTGACAAACAAAAGCTCATTATGGGAGGAGTGTATGGTAAATCACTAATTTTCTGCTTCATTTCATTTTAAGAATGTCTTTGAACCTGAACTTTGCAGCAGGAATCTAGGGAACTGATTGTTCAGAACATATGAAACTGGGAATAAATTCCAGACCTAAAGGACCTCCCTCAGTTTCACAGCAGACCAAGCTACATCCTGGCATTAGGACAAAGGAAACAGGGCACCCCAAAAGACAATTAAACTTGTTGAAGATACTTGTGAAAAAGTAGTTCTGATTCCAATAAGTGAAAGAACGACACCAATAAATAGGAACTATATTTTTTTTACAAGTTATTCATACATCAAAAAAAAAAAGCAGCAGCAGATACTGGGGATTCAATCTTTTCCTCTAAGTGGCACGGGTGAAGAGCAAGTCCCTTGTATGGAGTTCAAGCATCCCCCTCTCCTGGGAGGCCCCCTATCTTTGGTGCAAGCACCCCCAAAGTGGGGGACTCTCCTCTTATTCAACCTTGCAGTGAAAAGCTTTAAAATCCCTTTCTGTCCCGGCACAGTAGAACAGAGCAACATTCTCTTAGTACAAGGTTCTCCCTCTTGTGGTGACAGTGTTACCTACTTGAACCGCTGTGTTCCTCAAAAGCTGTATAAAACAGAAGAGAAGTGCAAAAAGTAGCTGAATATAAATGCCGTCGACCACAGAAACGTGAGACCATTGTCTGCATTAGCCCTGGAGGTCTACTTGGTCAACGAGGAGATGGAAAATGAAAGTAATAATGAAAACCATATACTAGAATAAAGCTAATATTTGGACAATCTTTCCTTGATGTTTATATCATTCAAGAAAAGCAGCCACTGCAAGAATCTATAAACTGTAAAGTTGACATCACCGTCTGTTTTCTGTCTCCTCAAAAAGCAGAAAATATGCACATATGAAACCAGTTTCTTAGAAAATCACAATTCTTAAGATTAGTATTTCTTCAGAGAATGGAAAAAGAAAGGATATATGTTCATGAAAAGCAAGATTTCTGGATTCACAAATGACTGACTGTCTTTTATGTAAAAGATATGTTAAAATAGTGTTCACCAGCTGATTATTTTGTTAGTTTCACTTTCCTTTAGGCAATTGTATCTGTACACACTGCGTTCTAAAAGTACAATCTCTAGTGTGGATAATCTACCTGTTTGGTACCATCCTGTTTGTAAAACCACTTCTTAGCCTAAAAATATAAACTGTAAACTGTATAACATGCAAAATGAATTGAGGTGTTTAAAAAAAGCATTAGGAAAAATAAAAGGCGACAAAGAAGTTAAATCAAGAAACACATTAAACTAGTAATTATGCTAAATGAATTACTGAACCTTACAAAGGATTAGCAGGGCAAGTGTGGAATGGGTACGCAGCCATTTAAATCATCTGGCATTCTCAGTCAAGTGAGAACACTTTCTAAAAAAATATGTATGATTCAGCATTCAGTCAAAGGAAAAGGCAAAGAGCATGGTCAGAAAATGTGGACCACTGAATCAGCACTCTGTTGCAGCAGCTAAATGGAATTAATTTGGGAAATGGCACCTTTTTGGCTTAATGGGACAAAGCCCATCCTTCACGTAGTAGGGTAATCTAGTTTTGTTACCTGCGTAATTAATATTGAGAGGATAGTCTCCTCCTTCTCTTACAAATGGGTATACACAGAGTAAAGAAAAGCCAGACTTAGAAATCACTGCTGGAAGACCGTAACTTTTAAACTGCAAGTAGAAAGAAAAAGAATGTGGCCTCCAAGTAAGTGCAAATGGCAGGAGTCTGTAAGGAATGCTGGCACTTGATGATTCCCAGGCTTGAAGTTCTGATTGTAATACCCCAAGATGTGGCATAGGTAACTCCTTCCCTCTCTTCTCACTTCAAAATAACTATTTGTTTGCAGAGACACAGGTTTGCTCATTCTCAGTGAAAGCACAATTTGAAATTTATGTCACCATCTCTCATTTCTTCCAGTCTTCACACTTAGGAGAAATGAGATACAATGAATAGCTCCTCCACAACCCTCATCCACTTGGTTTTGAACATTTTCATTTAGAAGTGATATGTTATCAACCACAGGAGTGAAGGTCAGCTGAGATGCATCTGAATTAGAAAAGCAAACATAAATCCCCATACTCTCATAAGTTTGCACTCTCACTAATTTTGAATCTAGACTTCCTGCTTGGGACATCTGTTTTGCAAGATGAGAATACAGAAAGGACACAAAAAGCCATGAGGCTTGGGTGTCAACCAGCTTTCCCTGGGCTATTTGGATCCAGATGTTGACATATCTCTCCCTAGTGACATTTTTTTCAGCAGCTCTGTGGTGACAGTTAAAATCCAGTGGGATTGACACAAAATTCAGACCCAGCAAGTATGTCCTATGAAGATGGTACAGGGAACACTCACCTTGAAAAACTTACGAACTGAAACTAAAACTTTCAGAGGTTGCTTTAATTTGAAAAAGGGGTGATCAACTGGATAAATAAAGGTGCAATTGGAATATATTACTAGCAGTGGATGGAGGTATTTCTTATCCAATTCCTAGCGAAATCCATTGGCCACATTCAGCATAACTATACAATGTTTTTCTACTCCACCTTAATGCAGAAGATAATTTTAGGAAATCTTAATACTTTAAAGAAACAGAACTTGGAAGGAGTAAAAGACCACTTGCGGCATCTTTCTCCAAGGCTAGGAATGGAAGAGGAAAGTCTGACATACACTTTTACAAATTAAATAACCGGACATCTTAGAAGAGAGCTAATAGATAATCTTAATTGTCTTGATTAATTGTTCTTCTGATATGAAAGGGTAGCAGGGAACAATCTCTAACTTTTTGTAGAGTCTAATACTGTTTTACCTTTTCTTTAAAAAAATTACTTTTCTACATCTTACTACATAGAGATTTTAAAAAATCCTGAAAAAAATGCTTGTAGAGACAATAAAGAAGCCAATAATATGAAAAAGCACACTAGAGCTGTAATATTGGTAATTGCTTCAAATAGCTGCAGCAGTTGATTGGGTTGTGAATGATACATGTGAAAAATTATTTTTCTATGATCATAGGCAGATGCAAAAGTTAAATGATTATACTATGTATATATATTGATATAGAATTGCTATATATATTGTGTACTGTATGTTCTAGCTTTCAGAAATACTGTATTGTAGTGTACTGTACTTAACTAAGCAGATCTAAATAGCAACTTGTCATTTTCCACAAAGTCACTAGTACTGTTAACAAAAACCAAAAAGTCTATTTTCTCCAGTAAAAGAAATACATACTGTTACAGTCACAAGACATTTGGACTACAGAGAGACAATGTACATTTAACCAAAGAAAAACACCAAACCAAAATAAAAACCTCACCCCAAAATCAACCAGCCAAAACTGTTGCATTATCATCTTATTCAAAAGGGGAAGGGAAATGCCACCAACCTAAGAAGAGGAATAGCATTTACTTACATTTTTATGACTGGAAATGAAAGAAAAAAAATCCCCCAAAATCTTCAGTTATCCTGTCTGGACCAAGGAAAACCCCCTAGTCAGGCAAAAGAGTTAATAAAATGCTACTTTGAGGGCCAGCATGATACCAAAACAAGCAGCTGTAGCTAAACATACTTACTCATTCCACTAACTGAATGGGCGCAAAACGAGTTCTAGAAATCCTGCAGTTCTCATGGATTACATAATAATTAATCTTCCTGACCAATTTCTTCTGCTTCTGAAAATCTATAGGTCTCTAGACACACTAACCATGGTCCTGAAAAGATTTTGGCAAAGACCAAGGGAGAGAAAGTTCCTTTTTATTTGGTAGTGACTGCACATTTGAAATGGATTACTCAGACGACATGTAAAGATATTTATAATTAACATGTTTCAGAGTACGTGAGGTGGGGAAAGAGCTGTTTCACACGGCACTTTGGAAACCAGAGACTCCAGACCTACAATATTTTAGAGCCTCTCAATATACTGTGCTGCTAACTGTTTAAAGACTCGATAATTTCTTACTGTTCTTTTTAAGGGGGAGTGAACAGGCAGGTTATTTTGCTTGGATTTTATTTCTTTGTCAGGTGAACATGCTGAAATTCAATGGAAATGAGTGACTGAACTCAACGTGATTGTTCCAGAGCTGTCATCCTCCATGGATGCCTATCTCTCCTAGTGAGGTCTGCTGAGACCACATAAGACTCTGAGAGACATAATTCAGCCTTCCCTTTAGAATGGGTACTCACAAAAATACAGTGGACCAAATCTGGGTATCACATTTTGAATGAGGGCAAATGTCTTATTTGGGCAAACATCCAAACTAAGAGCATTTGGCTAACAGAATTTTTTAAATGAATATATGTGTGCAGATATACCGCATGAGTAGCGTATTTATTTTTCACCAGAGTCATGCCACTGCTGCACAGTTAATGTTGTAATCGTTGTTTCATCTAAACCTTTTCCTGCATCTACACCAGGCATATCCACACGCTCAATTAGCAACCTGTCTGCAAAGCCACGAGGGGACAACTGGCTCTCTACCTGGACATACATACATACACACACATACTCAGACGTACATCTGCATACACACGCACACACGCACACAGAGGCCATATAATTTGGTTTTAAAGATCCCATGGGTACCAACAGACTATGTGACAAATGAAAGTAAAGAACTTCGTGGGAAGAATGAAAAGAAAGTTGGGCAGTTGAGTGAATGGAATTCTGCTTTCTGAATGCGATGATCCTCTCTAGTCGAACAGTGTATATTCAACATGAGGGTTGAACCTTCAGGGAACTTTATAAGGTTTAACAAAGAGTATGGCAATATCCAGGTGGCAAAAAGAAAAGGAGCGAAGTGAAATAGAAAAGGTGCCTAATTAAACGTATAGATCTCAGAAAGATGTCTGTCCATTTAGTAGGAACAGGACAGAGCACAACAATAAGTACCTAACCAAGCTCTGCACTTTTCTCAAGCGCCACAGGACTATGAACTTGGCAAAAAATCAAGTCAACAGTATAAAGTGTAGAAGCCTGTAGTTCTGTCCGGAAAATATCTAAAGCAAGCAATGCTTTGCTACACTGGTAGCAGATTTTTCAGCAGGAAAAGTCCCAGTGGGGACCTTATGAAAACATGTGGGCTACTGTAATACCTAAGCTCAGTCTGACATAGAGCATTTAGGAAGTGTGGCATGCTTGAGGTTTGGCTGCATGACTATGCATGAAATTTCGCAGCACAAAGAGGGCTCAAGTGCTAATAAAGCTTGCATGAGGGGTAGAAACAAGAATGTCCCTATGGGCTGAACTGGATAGAAGTTCTCACACATGATGGGATGTTGGTAGATCTTTTGTTTGTGTAATGTTATTGCTGCAGCAAAAGGATATTTTTAGAAAATGCTTTTCTTAAAAGGAATCAGAGCTAAACAAATAAAAGGGTCTATATTTATCGCCAGTGACATGCATGCAATCCCAAAAGTGCCAATAGAGGTTGAATTGATAGAAATTCAGAACAGAATTTGTCACTGGGAAGTAGCTTTTCACTGGATTTCTCTCTCCACTAGCACTGGAGAGGTTGGAGTCTCTAGCCAAATCACATAGCCTTACTCCCATATAATTAATTTGGTTTAGGAAGACCATTTACCCTCACAAGTTTTAAAAGGAGCTGATGTCAATCAACCCAATAAAAAGTAGATCACTTTGGAAGAGGACCAAACTTGGAGCTGTAACTGAAGGTAAGAAACAGCAGAGAAGCACCTTCCAATATGAAGAGACCACTATGCCTCACTAATACTTCTTTACTTCTTTCCTACTCTTTCAAACAGAAGAACACAACATAACATATTTCATATGAAAGGAATGTCTTTGAAAAAACTTTGCTATAGATACAAAACATAAGTACACTCCATACTGCTCAGATGCATTTCTGTTTTAAGGCATCAATTGTCCATGAGGCTGTAATGTATTCAAGGCTGTAGTGTATTTGCTTCTGAAGGAAGTATCTTAATGCTCTTTGCTTTTCGAAAAATAGTTGAGGACAAATGTGTAAACTGGGAGGTTAAAATACAGTTAACAACGTGTTTAGAAGGTTCCACATGGGAATATGGAGCAAAGGAGGTTGAGGGAGGACTTCATCAGTGTCTACAACTACCTGAAAGGAGGTTGTAGTGAGGTAGGAGTCTTCTCCCAAGTAACAAGTGACAGGATGAAAGGAAATGGCCACAAGTTGCACCAGGGTAAGTTTAGATCACATATTAGGAAAAATTTCTTCATTAAAAGGGAGGCCAGGCATTGCAACAGGCTGCCCAGGGAAGTGGCAGAATCACTGTCCCTGGAAGTGTTCAGAACATATGTGGATGTAGCACTTTGGGACATAGCTGAGTGGTGAGCTTGGCAGTGTTGGGTTAACTGTTGGACTTCATGATATTAGAGGCCTTTTCCTAATCTAGCTGTTTAGTTATCAGCACTAGGAGTAATTATATGGACATACACTCGTATCTAACATGTTTCTCGTTTACATATTTTTTTAGGAAAAAAAAAAAGATTCCCCCTTGTGTTCCCTTACAAAAATAGGTTTAAGAGAATTAAGTATGCTTATTTTTCAGATAGGTTGTCTCTCTGTCAGTATCTCTCTTGTGGACCAAATCTCTGTTCTATTCCAGAAAACATAATCCACATTTTTTTTTGGTCAGAGTTACTTTGAAGAATAGGCACATACCTAAAGCTCTCTCCATATTTCCCGTATTTTCACAGATGACTCCAGTAGTGACTCCTTTGCTCCCGCTGAAATGAACTGGATCACTGAGTAGCTTTAAAGGAAACCAGCTGAGAGCTTATTACTTCTTGCAGGACAAATAAGGTTAACAGCAGCAAGAACACTGACTTGGCATGGCCAGAACAAGCCCCTGATGGACAGGAATCTAGCACTAGGCCACCTTCATGCACTTGACTGTCTCACTGGACATGCTGCAGAGACTTGCTACTTTCAGCATCTGCCCTTCTACAAGGCCTTCCTACCTGCATTTGGTTTCTGTCAGCAGGACTGTCAAGTGCTGGGAAAGCTTTTCAATTCATTACAAACTCAAGACTCCAGACAATGTATTTATTATCTGTAGTTTCCCTCATAAGCCTTTTTTCACAGCAGAGTTGTGACTGCTTAGGGGCCAAGATCTTACTGAAGAGAAACCTTCTGGGAGCAGAGGAGGCTCAAAACCTCTCAGGGCCAAGTTCTCATCACATTACACCTCCTTCACAAATTTTTACATCCAGCATAGAAACAAATCAGGGAATGTGAAAAGCAGCTAATTTGCTTTGGGCTGATCAGATGCTGCTGCAATTAGGCTACCTGCTGGTTCTTTTCTATCAGGTTTATTTCAATAACTCAGAGGAGCTGAATTGAAAGGGTTGATTACCAAGGACTAGTCTTTCCTGGCAGAACGATCAGGTGGTATTGATACTAACACAGAAGGGTTTGGGTTGGAGGGAACTTTAAAGAATCTAGTTCCAACACCCTCTGCAATGGGCAGGGAACCTTCCACTAGACCAGGTTACTTAGAGCCTCATTCAGCCTGGTCTTGAACCTACAGGGAGGGGAGTCCACAGCCTTTCTGGGCAACCTGTTCCATTGTCTTTACCCTTCTTGAAAAGAATTTCTTTCTAATATCTAATCTAAACCTAACCTCCCTCAGCTTAAGGCCATTTCCCCCCATCCTATCACTACATGTCCTTGTGAAAAGTCCCCCTCCAGTCTTCTTGTCAGCCCCCTTTAGGTACTGGAAGGCTGCCATAAAGTCTCCCTAGAACCTTCTCTTCTCCAGGTTGATGCTTATTTTCCCTTTTAAGTGGCAAGTCATTTTCATCAGTGAGAGTTGGAGGATTTCCTTAGTGTAACTGTCAGAAGCATAGCAGATTTTGGCACACTGAAGGTCTGGTCATGTTTGAAATGATTTGGGTGCTTCTGATTTTGGACCGGACTCAACACTCCTGCAAAGAGTACATTTTGTACCTCTTCCCTTTGGGATTTGTTTTCACTTTTAAAAGACACAGCAAATGCTAGCATAATACTCACTAAAGGGAAGAGATCTGTTCCTCCACCATGTGAGTGATCCAGCGTTAAAAAGAGTAGCTCCAGACTGACTGAAGTCAATCACTTCGGGGTTGATAAGAAGTGAGGGGGCTGATGGTATGCGGGTTATTACCCAACTCTCCTTTGGATGAAAAAGAAATCAAAAGAGGAAAAATGGGTTCCACTTGGCCTCTTTGATCTTAGAGCAAAAGGAAATCTCACTCACTTAAAGTCAATTAAAATAAAGTCAATTAAATGCTACTCTTTCCTGTTAGCTTACTGTGAACTTGAGCTGGTTTTGAAGCTAACTAACAGCGTGGGCCAGAAGCAGGTCTAGTGAAAGCATGACAGATGTTGAGAAAGTGTCCCCAGAGTAGCTCCCACAAAACATCTGTAGCTATTTCCCTTATAAGAGACTATTAATATGGGTTTTCTGAGATGAGGGATCACACTGAAAAACCATATTACAATTTATAGATTGGTGTACTGTACTGGTATGTTCCCATTATTTATGTGTTGTGCCTGCTAGTCCTCTGCAAGAGATCTCTGTAGGAGAACCTCACTAATGCACACACCCCAGACATGCACACGGACACACTCAGTAGCTGTTCTCTCCTTGCTGATCAGCAGACACTGAGGTTGTGGTCCTGCATTCCTTGTGGATTCATATTTCCCAGGCAGACCTCAGTGGAATGGGCAAGAGAAGTTAAATTTTGGTTCTCTGATTTATGATTTCATATAATACAAGAACAAGGGTATTTCAATGAACTGCAACAGAATTAACTTGAAAAGGAATCATTTTAATGAGGGGGTAATTTACCTGAGGAACTCACTTCCACAGGACAGCATAGGGCCCAGCTAGGAATTAATAAGATAGATCTTCAAAGAACAACGAGAATTACCTGCCACAATACATAATTTTTATATGGGATAAAAACTTAAAGCCATAAATTATTATGTCTTTATGTTATAGGCAAATATTTTATTCAAATTTATATGTTTTTTATATGTACAAATAGTTAATGAGGATTATAATAAATCTTCTTCCTTAGGCTTATTGCTTTGTAATTTTCCAACATGGGTCTTTCATCTTCATTCAAATCATCTCTAAGTGGCCACATGTCAGAGACAGAGTACTGGGTGAGACGGACCACAGGGCAGATCTGCTCTGGCCAATCCTACATTTCCAATTCACTTCACCAGCCTCAGCAGCAGTAAGAGAAGGCACTTACTTCTCATTTACTCTAAGGCTTCCTTTATTGCACTTTTGCCTTGCAGACAGGCCTTGATTTGTAAGCTTGAATTTATGTCCTATTTAATGCCCTTTTCCATTACCAAAGCAATATAGAGAGAGCTTAAGGGAAAGTGAGAATCAACCTCAAGGAATGCAGGATATTGCATGCTTCATCAGAAGGATGTGTGCTACAGTCTGCATTTTCTCATCTGTATCATTTTATCAGGTGTTTGGCAAGAAGCCTTTCAAGCATAGTGAGATAGATTCGCTCAAACACTGTCAGCAGTGGTTTCCAGATCACTGTGACTGCAATTCTTTCTGCTAAAGAATATTGTAGCAATACATGAAGGCTGAATATACCTGCAACATTTGGATATTATAGTTGTTTCCAAGTAGCGTATAAGTATTTCGAAGATGGGAGGAAACATCACTAAAAAGAATTTAACATTGTAAAAGACAAAGGGGGTTATGTTTGAGCTCCTAAATTCACAGTGACCTGGCAAGCACTTTCAGTTACATTAGCAGTCATGCTGCATGTAGCTTCATGTTTTACAAAATCAAGTCTCAAAGTTCAACAAAAGCAGTTAATATTTCAGGCACTCATTTGTGAAGACCTTGGCCCAAATTCTTTGTCAAGTGTTTTAGAATTCAATCTAGTAAGTCTTAGCTTTACTTGAAGAACTTTGTTTATTTCTTTTTTTAATTGGCACCCTGCATTCATTCACAACTGATCTTTAATTTACTTCAAATTTATTAGACCTCATAAAAAGTTTGGATTTAAAAGATGATGCTTCTTTGATTTAGGGAAGGATGAAAATTGAAGGATGAAAATTTGGATAAGATTTTTCTCTCTAAACATGACAGTACTTGGATTTTGGTGGATGTAAACCCTGATTCTTGTTTCCTGTTTACTGGTATATCTCTTCTGGCATCAGAACCGTATTTCAGAACATGCTACATTTTGACTACAGTTCACCAGAGTTACAACAGCAAATTAAACAGCTTTTCCCCAGACCTCAGATGACAAACGAGCAGCTACATATTTTTAAGTTGGGTAAAATGTTTCACTCATTCCTCATATGGGATAACACTCTTCTATACTGAAGATCTCAGAAGAAAACGTACTTTCCCCAGAGAAAAGCCTCTAATCCTTTTGTCTAGGTTCACCTTCCCCATCATCTTCTACACCCATCTCTCCAGAATCTTTGTTTTCTATATAGATTTAGTGTGCCTTTGCAGATATTAGTTCTCCCTTTCTGTATCTTGGGCTTTGCCTTTTCACTTCTCAGTTTACATGCTGGCATTGCTTTTTCCAGTGTGGTTTAAACAACAGTATTTGTTAACTAACTTGTGCTCCTTCTCCAGCCCCTTGAACTACCCAAACAAATTAGGTAACAAAGAAAGACGTTACCATAAAAGAGACTCATTTGCTCTGGCACTCACCTCAAAGTCTCTCTATGCTGTGTACTGCAGATTAGAACCAGTGCTTCAGCCTTTAGGATCTGCCGAACAATACCTTGCAGGGTATAGAAAGATTCTGAGACTGAACCACCTGACAGGTTTTTTTCCCCAAGCAAATTGTAATGGAACAGGCATAGAACATATCAATGAAGTATTGAATGACAGACATCTGATAGAGAAGTTGCAGGTGTAAAGAACACACAAAGTTGTATATGGAGATCTATCAAGTCAATAGTTAGAAAGTTGTCCAGCATAAAAAAAAGTCTCATGTGAAATGCTCAGTGTTCACAAGCAAAGTTCTGTAAATTTAAGAAAGCTTAATTTAAATATAAAGTAAAAGCTAAACTAGCAATTTTTCTTTTTTTTTTCTTTTTGCATATTTTTGTTAGGTGCTTCTTCTCTGCCTAAAATATGAAGTCCAGAGTGCAGCTGGTGTAAGTCCTCATTATGGATTTCAAGCAAGACAGTGTCGGACACTGATCCAACTGAACTAAGGACCTATGTACTTTGGGAGTTGGCTTTGGGGGAAAAATTCTTACACAGATACACAGAAGACAACTAGGGAGAACACCAGTTCAAACACAGTAAAACAAAATACAGAACACCGACACATATATGCAGATCAGGAATCAATCTTTCACACTGATCCTACATTCCTTGCATAGCTTGGTATATGCAGAGAATGCGGGATGTGGCCCTTCCATTAGACATTTTTGCAAATGAAGGGAAGATTATTTGCAATGGTAACATTTTAAGTTATTTTGGCATCAGCACAAATTACCAGGGGCAGGATCAGATTCCCACACAAATATGGAAGCTCTCTAGTGAGCAAGGCAGGGATGAGAGAACAATACAGCAGATTAATTCTTGTCCAGTGATCAAAAAGAAGGGAAATCCTAGTTATTACACACTTCCAAAACTTGCATTACTTTTTCAAATAAGAAGAAAGACTACAGATCATATTATCCCCAAAACCAAGGAAACATCACTAGAAAAATCTCTTTCTCAAAAAAAACCATCCTTCAGCAGAAAAAAATTCGGAGACTGAACCAAAAAAGGAAACAATAGAAGCTTGGTAAGAGCCAAAAAGAGAACAATGTAATTAAAAAAAAAAAGTAGCAGTTCAAATGATACTGCAGGATGCACAAACACTAGTAGATAATCTCACAGATGACTTCACAGAGCCCCTCATCGACCCAGGTAATTCTTGATTCCATTAGAAAAGAGAGAGAATAATACTAGAAAAGAAAATTAAGAAACATCCTTCCTCTTTTTTAAAATAAAAATCAAGATCATCTCCCCTCCCCCCCTCTATCTGGAAGCAGGTTAGCTAACCTTAACAGTCTCAATTTAAAATAAAATATATATTTTTATATATATTCATATATATAATAAAAGAGAAGATATTAGTGGCAGTGTATGCAAAACAAAAAAGAAAACAAAGAAAAATTACTTTTAACAATCTCACTTTTTTTGTTTTTTTACACAAATACTGTTGTAAATATATTAAAAAAATCAGCATTCTATCTGGTAAACGTCACTTTTGCCCCTCTATAAAATTTTGAATTAAAAAAGTCCCAAGAACTCTTTTTTTTTTTAATTATTATTCCCCTCCCCACCCACCCTCTATTCCTCTTTCTTCCACAAGAATAAATCCTGATGCAACTTTTTTTTTTGCAAAGATTGTGGGAACTAACCCTTCTCTTGTACCTAGATCCATAGGTTGCAACCTCTGATATCTTTGATTTTCCTCTGTGTTTCTCTTTGCCTTCTGTGAAAGTCCCTCTTGATTGTGCTGAGGCCCTGTGCTCAGCGAAGACACTGAATAAATTACAAAAAGCCACCGTTGCTCGTTGTCTGAATCTTCTTGGTTTCTGCTATAAGGTGGTGGTGGTACGAGAAAAGCAGCGGGGAGGGTGCGCCAGAGAGCGTGGGATGGAGTAGAACCCAGGTGAGGAACCTCTGATTCTTTTTCCTCACCCTGCAGGGACTCCACACTATCCAAGCCACACTGCCTCGCGTTCCCCTCAGCCCTTTTGTGTGTTTGTGGATGCGTGTGTGTGTGAAAAAGCAGACACGTGGTGGAAACCAGCAGGGCCTTGTTTCCTCTGGTTGCTGCTCAACCAGAAGCAAAATATTCCACAGTTCTAACTGGATACTGTGAAGTCCAAAAGCGGTCAGCAATGTGAATCATGTCCATTGAAACACTGCAAGCGGTGTACTTATAATGACAGTAGGCCTTGTAGGTTTGTAATATATTTTGTTTTGTTTGTTTTTTCTGTAGTGCTCTTCACAAGTGAGAAAAAAAGATTTTTTTTTTGTTTTTTTTTTTTTTTTTATTATTTTTCTGTCTGTTTTTTTTTAAATTTTTTTGTGGGTTTTTTTTGTTGTTTGCTTTTTGTAGTAAAGAAGGGTTGTATTTAGAGGCCAGTAGCTAGAGATCCAACCAGTGGAGCTCATGAAGCACTACCTGGCCTTAAGGCCACCATCCAAGGGAGGTTGGGAAAATTATTATTCACCCAGCCTCCGGAAATGTAATGTACCAGCAGGCAAAAAACAGTTCTTCATGTAGTACAAAAACAACAAAACAAAATGAACCCAAAAAAAGGAGGAAAATAAAGGTAAAAATGAAACAAAAATAATTTCTTAAATTCTAGTGCCATAGCTTTCTTTTTTTTTGTCGTTGTTTCTATTTTTGTTGTTCATAACAAAGAGAGAGAGAGAGATTCTACTTATCCGTCTGACACATGCATCCTCATGTGGTCGTTGAAATGCTCGATTTGGTCAAACTTAGCCGGACAGACAGAGCAGACGTACGTGGTCCCCTCCGTGCAGGCCACCACCCCAGCGGGGACGGCCCTCGCGCCGGTGCCGGTGGCTCCAGGCGTGCCGTTGGTGGCACTGTGCAGAGCCACATGCCTCTCCAGCAGGGTCTTGTGGGAGAACTTCTTCTTGCAGATGTAGCACTCGTAGGACTTCTCCCCGCGGTGGAGACGCATGTGCACATTAAGGGAGCTCTTCTGGGTGAAGCGCTTGTTGCAGATACTACACTGGTACGCCCTCACACCGGTGTGCGTCACCATGTGTTTGATTAGGTAATCCTTTAAAGAGAAGGAGCGCCAACAGATGCTGCATTGGTGTGGTTTCTCACCTGCCCATTACCAATGAGAAAGAGAGAGAGAGAGAAAGAAAAACAGACAAAAAAAGCAGATTGTAAAATTAAACCAGTCTAGTAAAACGCTTTGGAATAAACTAATGGTAAGTTCCATGGGGGTCTTTGGAGAGGTGCTCTGGCTAACAAAGAGTAATTCTGTTATTAAGTGTGTTTTGATACACAACATTTTTTGCAATCAGAGGTTTCAAAAGCTTTACAAAGGGGGGTTGTAGGTATTCCCAATTCACGTACAGTAAAAAAGAGCTCAGGTGATATCTTCAAGTCCACATAGTAGGAATTAAGACAGGATTAGAGTTAAAAGGTCCTGATATCTACACTCAGTTTCAATGGCACAGCCTCTTCTGCCCACGTCCTCGTGCTCATTTATAGACAGGTGTTAGCCAGGTTACTTTACTTTTCAGTGTCTCCATTCCCCTGCATGCAACCTGCATGCAATAAAGGCATGGACAAAGCTAGTGATTACTAGAGAGCTGACCTGTAACACATTTATTTTGGCCAAATTGCCAGTATTTCTCAGAAGAGAAATGCTAGAGATCGCCAAAAGAATCCAACACTTTTTAAGAGGTTTACATTTGTTGCCCCCTTTTTTTCTGGTCAAATCTCATAGATGAAACATGGATAAGAGTAACTGAAAAGGGAACCTCAGTACACAGAACTGCCTAGGCTGGCCAAGTGAAGGGCAACCTAACAGATAAAATTATAGTGTAAGAGACAAGAATTTTAAATAATTTGACTGCCAATTAAATAAAACACCTCATGAGGTAAACCAGAGATAAAAAATACTTATGTAATCTACCACATTGCGTTGGGTGTCCAGGACTGCTGTAAAAGTGATTATGGTAACTCATATAACTGAACTCTGATCACGAACTCTGACAAGCAAGTGACTACAAGGATGAACTGGGAAAATTACTCAGCTGAGAACACGTGATTGCTTTGTTCAGGCTACTCTGAAATCCTCCTTATGCTCAGAATTCTTCTGGGAAACAATGCCATGGTCTCATGCTTCATGGTATCAAGCAACATTTTCATGATATGTTGTTGCACTGATAATGTAGACAATAACTAACACCCTGAATGCCCCATCAAAAGCTACTTTTTAATTTCTTTCTGAATCACTTGTGGTATATTTCAGGTGTGGTAATTCATCATCCCTAAAGCTGTTAGGGAGAGAGATAGCTCTGCAAGAATCAAAATTATTCTGTTTCACTAATTGAAAAAATTATTTTCCTGTGGTAATTCTGCAATTTCCCATCTAGCAGAGATTTTTCTTTTTTTTTTTTTCTCCCACAGCCATCCTGCTTCCTCCTTTTTACAGTCTGTCTGCACTGTTTTAAATCCTGAAGAGTCAATCTTTAGGGACCATGACATGCCCGTGGTAATACATAATTTACTCTTTATATGGTGAGATTACAATATGCCAGTTATATTGAATTTTAACAGGAGATAATTAATATGGATTGGATGTGAAGGACCTACTTTTTTATTTCCCTGAGTCTCTGTTCCTTTTTATTTCATGGTTTGCATGTATGATGGTGACATGCATGAATGAAATCCACTTGCTGCTCTTTCTTGCACTCATGATGAGTTTGTCCCTATTTGGTGAAAGACACTTGGTCAAAACACTGAGTCCTCACTTTCCTGATGGCTTTGCCAAACACAGTAGTGTACTGAGTGCAGACAGACCAATTTTGCTTGACACATGTTATGTGGAAAATGATAGTCTGTCAGCTAGAATAACATCTGATTAACTTAAAAGACACTGATTATATTTACAGTTCTCATTTTTGCCTGGGGCAATATATGTCCCAGGGTTTGTAATAAGTTGGTCTCCTCCACTCTAGACCCTGTTAAGACTATGCTATAAAAACACCTTAATTTTTTCCTGCATATGTTCCTAAGAGACACTGGGTTCTGGCTTTTTAATCTCAGCTTCAAAGCCTTCCTGGGATTTTTCCTCTTCTAAGAATCTCAAAACTTTTTAGTTTTGTTTTGGTTTTTTTTGGTATGCAAATATATGTGCTTCCTCAGTGAGCACTGTAGATTCTTTATTCCCATGATTCTTCATCTTGGAGTCAGAGAAAACTGCTCAGTGAGTTAAGTGTGCATGCTCCTCCTTTAGCTTCCTTATTTCGTATTTAGCTGGTATTAGACAGCAATGTGGGGCACTTAGAAACATAGAAACACAGCATATCCCGAGTTTGCAGAGGAAAAAGCAAGGTCAGTGCCCAGCCATGGTCCCTTCGGCATGCCTTTTCCAGCCCCAGTGTTCCTGGAGCTGTAGCCTCTGTGGCTCTTTGAACCCTAACCCTATCCATAATGGATGCTTGGTCTGACACTGAGGCCACAGAATCCTAGAATATTCTGAGTTGGAAGGGATCCACAAAGATCATCAAATTTCACCTCCCAGCCCTGCACAGGACCATCTCAACAGTCACACCATGTGCCTGAGAGCACTGTCCAAGTGCCTCTCAAACTCCGGCAGATTGGTGCCATGACCACTGAGGAATCTGTTCCAGTGCCCAATCACCCTGCGGGTGCAGAACCTTTTCCTAATACTTAACCTAAATCTACCCTGAGTCAGCTTCATGCCATTCCCTCACGTCCTATCACTGGTCACCAGAGGAAAGAGATCAGTTCCTGCTCTTGCACTTCTCCTCGTGACGAAGCTGTAGACCACAATGAGGTCTCCCCTCAATCTCTTCTTCTCTAGACTGAATAAGGCAAATGACCTCAGCCGCTCCTCATATGACTTCCCTTCATCCCATCGCCATGGGTGCCCCAGATTAGAAAGGTGGTATTGAGGCAGCAATGTTGGGGCCCTGCTGTGATCCCCTTGGCATGCCTTTTCCAGCCCTTAACCCACTATAAATCACAGTGTGATATGTAGGAAAAGGCAGTGGTGGTTTATAAAGTGCACAGACGCTGCACCCATTCTAGCACTGTATTTCCACAACATTGCGTGTCTTGGAGAACATTGTAGGATGCATTAAAGCCAATCTGTAGGGAACATGGAAAAATACTGTTCTCCAGTGTGTTTGCATTCATGTGAAAGAAAAAAAGGAGGTTGGTTTCTGTTGCATGGAAAGCTATACCAGACTGTAGCGTTCAGGGCATAAGAACTTAGAGAGATTTCAAGACCTTTAGGTTGTTGAATTCTGGTCTATGATTAGACTCCTCCATGACTTCTCTTGTGAGCCCTCCAAACAGAAAGACTAATTCAAACATTTACATGTACCCAATCTTTCCCTTTTTCTGTTGATCTTTTTCCGGAGCCACTTTGCCTGGCTTCTTTTAACAGAGATAGGGAAAGTCACCCTGACAGTGGGAAGAGCTGTCTCCTCTCCATTTTTGTAATGATCCTGTTCAGCACTAAACAAGGTAGCAGACATCCTATCTCTGAGGCTGCACATACAAAGGTTATTTTCAGAAGGGTTTTCTGAAGCCCAGCCCTCTGTTGGTTGAGGTGCAATTATTCTCCCAGACATTCTAGGAGCCAGTTTGTTCCCAAATGAATTTTGAAATGGTTTATCTCCCCGAATCTCTCCTTGCCACCAGTTCATTATTCTGGGCATTCTCAGACGCATACAAATAAAACATTAATTAATGATTAGAGATGCCTACCAATTTCCTTGGTCAGCATTACTACTCTTTATTCAGTACTACTCTTATCTGACTCCAAATAACAAGTGCAGTGCACAGCTTGGTGGTAGGGGAAACAAAGCATCTAATCTCAGTGAAATTATTTGTGAAAAAGTCTTTCTAGCTTTTAGAACAAGGATGCAAGGAGATATATTTGAATGCATTCTGAAGGGGATATTTTTCTGAGAAACACAACACTACCTATGTAATATTTTAGCTACTCACCCACAACAGAAAGATGAAGAACATAAACAGACACAAAGGATAATCTTGGGACTCAGGACTCTTGATCCTTGAAATTATACATTTTGTACCAGTCCTGAAATGTTGATCTTTTTGTATAAGTACAAGTCTGCCTTAGATGTCTAGAGGATTTTTTCATTTAAGTGATAAATATAGGTAAATTGAAGTTAAAAGTTTACATACGCACATGGAATTGAAGTCTACTGCATACAACTGAGAGGCATGACCTACATTCCTCCCATACTTTGGGTAATTTTTCCAGGTTTCTACTCCATGTATCACAAACCCAGCATTTATTTTAAGATTTGATGTTAACAAAACCACTGCTCGGTGAAAGAAATATTTACTCTTTCTCTAAACTACAATTTCTCTCCAACGTCATAAAGAACCGAGGGCTAACGCAAGCAAAATTTAGTCTTTAACTCATGATAGCTCCTCCATGTAAGATACATATATCTCTTTGCTTTGAAGTCCCATAGCTTGAGAAAGCTAGAAAAGGCAGTTTTGGCTCAGTAGAAAATATGGTTACTTATATTGTCTCAATAGCCCATAAACTATACACTAAAGCAGCTGCATTTTTAAACAAAAAAGTGCTGATGTTGTTTCCGTTGTGTTCTACATGCATTCTTTTAAAATTTTCTCATTGAAATGTATGTTTCTGTACTCACAGCTAGTGAATTATCTGACTTATCAAGAGATAAGGGATTACAGCAATCAGCTTCAATGTACTACAGAAAGACCTCTTTCCCTCCTTCCTTACAAAACTCGCAATTTACTTTCTGGTGGAGCTGCAGAAGTAGGTCCAGGCCTGGATGTTATGCACATTGCCACGTATTTTCTTGATCTCACATACTGCTGCAGCTCCACCAGTAATGACTTTGCCCTAACCTCATGCCAATTATCATCACTTGAGCTTAAACCCCTGTAGCTTTAAAACCTATAGGGGTATGCCCTTTCTTAGTAGATACAGTTTTTCTTATGACATTACAGTTTCCTCATGCCACTTCCATTTAAAGTTGCCCGGTCACCTTGCAGGATACAACAAATGCTTACCATTTCCTTGGACAGATGCAGGGCACATTTTACTCCAACTAAAATGAGCTTGTTTCTGCACCATGCACAGTTAGGCCCCTGCATGAGATCTGTACGTTTCTGCAGGGGCTCAACTTCAGCGCAGTAAGCTTGAGAAACGTTCAGTGATACCCTGGATAACCCCTCTCTTCTGTTTGTGCTGGGGGCTGGCATGCTGGCGAACAGAATCTAAGTCCATGGTTGTGAAGGACTTTCTCTGGCTTCATAAATAAGCCAAAGGGAAGTACTCTTACCTGTGTGTACAAACATGTGCTTGACGTAGTTCTGCTTGGCGGTGAAAGTCTTGTTACAGAGAGTGCACTCGTAAGGCTTTTTTTCGCCTTGCCCACCCGCTGTGCTGTGGCCCGCAGACGGGGCCAAGGGCTGTGGGGCTGGCAGCTGGGCAGTAAAGGTTGACAGGCCAGGCTGGGACACTGTCACAAACTGTGTCTGCTGGCCAGCTAAAGGCTGGGGCAGGCTGAAGAGAAAAGGTTTAGGGCCACTGCCAGCAGACTGCGTGGTGAAAAGGGCAGGCAGGTAGGTGTTGCCAGCTGTGCCAATGACCTGAGTGTTGCTGGTCAGAGTCAGTGGCATCCTCAGATTGCTGGTGAGGGTTTCTGTCTGGCGTAAGTAGATCTGTGTGGTTGGCAATGGTTGGGCAACAGTTGTGTTGACAGAAGGCTGCAAAGCCCCCTTTTCGGTGCTGTTATTGACTGTGAGCACTTTGCTGTCCATTTCAACGTCATTGCTTCTCTCTGGTGAGGAGGAGTTGGCATCTACATGTTGCTGCTGCTGCTGCGGCTGAGTGCCATCAGCAGGGACGTCATTTTGATCTGCTTGAGAAGGTTCTTGCTGCCCATCCCGGCCCAGAGCAGCCATAAACTGCTGCTCCATGGAATCAGGCTCAGTGCCAATGGAGGAACTGACGCCTGAGTCAAAACTCTCCCCTTTGGGCTCACTCTCAGTGCCTTCTGCTTGGTCAGTGTCCTCAGTGCATTCCTCAGATTCATTGCGCTCAAGGATCTGCACCCTCTGTTGGCCATAGTAGTCATAGTCATCCTCCATTTCCTGCTTAATATGGATGTTGCCCATCAGGGTTTGAATTCGGACAGGGCGCGGTTGCTTGCGGCAGTGTGTGGTCTCTGGAGTGGTGGAGAGGTACCGCTCCATCTGTTGTGACCGTTCATGGATCCGGGTAATCCAGCTGGGGTCTTCTATGTGATGGTCCCTGGGGAGTCCCAGGGCTGTTTCATGGTGGCTGACCACAGCTCCACTGTAAAAGGAGCGCTCCCCACTGCCATTTTGCATGGAACAGGCATAGAGGGCTGAATAGATTCTGTCCACACTGTGCTGAGAATGGCTCTGCAGGTAGCCAGACTCTGTGTCGGTGCTCTGCCCCGAGGTGCCTGATTCGGGTGTTCCCCTGGGTGTCTCCTGGCCAGAATCCTGAATCACTGGGTAGACCTCTCCCACATTTTGCGAGACAATCCTTGTGCACTCATCAATCACAGTCTTGATCTGCAGGATGCTGGCAGCTGTGAGGATTTGGAGGGCCTCTGACTGTGAGACCCGCAGCACCCCGCTGTACATGAAGTCAATGAGCTTTTGCACAGACTGGACTGACACCACTGAGGGGATCTCGATGTCACTGTAGCCCAGCAGCAACTTGTCCTGGAAAAAGGGGCTGCCAGCCGCCAGCACACAACGGTGGGCGCGTAGCATGCTCCCGTGGATGCGGACCGTCACGTCACAGAAGTGGCCACGGTTGCGCTGCTCGTTGAGGGTCTCGAGCACAGAATTGCTGAAGTTGTGAAGGTTGATGCTATGAATGCGCTCTGTCATCCCCTTGCAACTGATGTTACCTGGAGCAAAGTAGGAGACAAAAAGAAAGAAAAAAAAAAGAGAAAAAAAGAACAGATTGAATCTTGTCCTCTGCACGGCCACAGTCAGAGCACTGGCAAAAGTGGCTGCCCACTGGGTAAACAAAACTGACTGCATGTAAAAAATCATATACAAAGGCATTGGTAAGAAGACGTCATTTTTGTAAGGCTATAAGTAAATTTTGCTACTCATTTGCAGATGCTCAAGTCCTCAATTTTTGGGCAAAAGCAAATGAAGACAGGTGTAGCTGGGCCTAAATTCCAATCACATTACTGGGCCTATCGGTTTTTCTGGCTTTAAAAAGCTTAGAGCCAGCCAATTGTAAACACTGAGCACATGGATTAAAGCTGGATTTTAAACTGTTTGGATGTGGACCCATGCCAGAAGAGATCAAAATCTTACTTTAATGACCCTAAGTTGTTAATGCAAAGAGTATACATGAAAATGTGATCTCTATCTAGATTGTATTTTAAGGAATTCAGATCCTATGTTTCACAGTACAGTGAAAAAAACCTGGCAGTTACTTTGTGAAATCCAAATCTGGTTCAAGATTTAGGCTGTAAATGTTCCTAAAATCCCACGCACAGTTTTGTCTGGGATTCTGGTTTAGAACATTTGCTACCCAATAGCGACAAACAGTCCTCTGAAAGAACCCAAAGCAAAAAGTTAACATGAGTTGTCCCCTTAATTTTTAGCATTTCCCAAGCTCTGACTTGCAGCAGAATGCCATCATATAAAAACAAATGTTCTCCTGCTGTTATTTACTTGACAGAAACTGGAAAATTACAGACATTTACTCCAAGGAAGATTTTGTCTTAGTTTGGCTGGATAATCTAAATAGAGAACAGTTTAGAAAAGCATCTAACCAATTTGGGTACAGAGCCAATATAATCTTCAAATTTAACTTTTACAAGTGACTGAAAAGTAACTTCTTAATCCCTCTACCCACTCTTCCCTATCTTCATCTTGCTTCCTTTCGTCTTAATGCTTTTCTATTTCCTCTCTCGTTTTTTACCATTTTTAGTTCTATTCAGATTTTGATGGGCAGAAACCATGGTTTCACCTTTTAACTCTGAAGAACCAACCGCCTTTTGAATGGTAAACAAATTAAATAGTACTAATAATTTTCTTCTCTTAGCATTTATAGTACATACATCACCTTGGTTCCCAGAGAAGCGTGCAGAGAAAAGTAATGCTAAATCACCACTACTATTACAGGCATTTTATCTTGAATATTCCTACCTAAAGCTACAACCCCTCTTGCCACAATTACTTGTCAATGTGTAAGGATCCAAAAGGAAAATTTGGTAAGCAAGCACAAGTAAATTAAACTAGCTTATTGTCACTGTTTAACAGAAATATACAGAGCAAATAAATAGCACTGAAAGCAGTTGAAAGGTATTAGAAGTGCCTTTTAGCCCAGCAACGTCCCTCTGATCCACCCTTTACACCTCATACACAGGTAGTAGAACACTATTCACCCCAATTTGCTGGAAAATGTGACATCTTCCCTGCTCTGCCTTTTCCTTCCCATTTATTCACTTCTGATATCTCAAGCACCCTCTATTCTGGTGGTTCAAAGAGAAACCATCTTGGACACAGGTGATTATTTTAATACTCTGTTAGTAGCTAATGATAAAACGGAAGCACAAAGGTCAGGAACTGGAAATCACGATGGGGCCTGGCTGTCTGAAGAAGTCTGATGTTAACAGATGTAAACCAACCCATACCAGAAGGATACTAATTGCCATGTGTGATTAGCATGCTGCAGGGATGCTCACACAGCAGAAACAAGGAGGAAACCACTAACAGTATGATGGAGGTTGTGAAATACATCTGTCTTGTTCATAAGCTGAGCCAGGAAACTGGAGTTTCTTCCTGTGATGAGACTGACCATTGGACTGGGAAAACATCTTAAGCATTCAAGTGCATTGCAACTATTATTACACAAAATAATGTACAGAAGAGATGTATTTCCTCCTCCTTCCAGATAGAGTAATTCTCTAAATGCCTACAGGGCAGTTCAGGATGCTTCCCTTCCCAACATGTCAGATCATACAAGAATGCAAAATTTAGTTACATAAAAAGTTGGAATCCTTGGCAAAAGCTTTGTTCTAGTGGAGCAACAGAAGGGTGGAAAACTAATGATAAATATAGATGACACCTCTTTTCAAGACCTACTGTAGACCACAGCAAATGACTGTATAGCTACCCATTTATCTCTGTCTCCATTTGAGTAGTATCAATGACAACTTGGCTTGATCCTAGGACTCTCTTTTCACAGAAACATGACTTTATGTTCTGCTTTCTGAAATGAGGTATTTGATAATAAGAAGAAATATCCAGCAGTTCAACTCAAAAAACCAAAAAATCCTACTTTGCACATACATGCACAGTGTGGAATATTCTACACATAGCAGAGAGGCTGCAGACAGGTCTCTTGATTTAAGCAAGAAATCTACTTTTTCCCTTATGCCCTTGGCAGATAAAATAATTTTGTGAGCGGAACTCTGAAAAACTCATCCTCAGGACAGCTCCTTTCCAGAAAGGTGTAATACGCATCATGAGACTGGACGACTTCTTGGGAAAGTGAACTCTACCACTTACCCACAAATCATGTACAGAAAGGAGGAAGGGCAGGTTTCATCTATAAGTTTCAACAGCCCTTCTTAGGTCCTGGCTGTGGGAATCAAGAGTTGTGTAGTCATAGAGTATTCTGTTGTTAGATGGCTTGATGAAATCAGGCAGCTGGGCTTAATCATGGCACAGAAAAGAAGTTTGTTTGCATTGTTGAGAGTGATGTGAATATCTCTCCTCTCTCCTATAGGAGCTGATTCAGGATGCGTCTTGTGGTGTAGGACCTGATCAGAAAACCCACTGAGTCACTTCATAAATGGCATGGAATACTTTCTGTTGTTCCTGTTGGTAATAACAGAGTTTGCCCTTAAAAAAAAAAAATCCTTTTTCATTTCTTTACTTCTTCAAGTGAAATTGGGACAAATACTGCTTCTTCACCTGAGAAACAACTGAAATTTACTCCTTATAGATAAAACAAGAATGGTGGTGGAAGAGACACACAACAAATGGTAAAAACCCCATAATAGCGATTTGAGGATGATGATTCTAGGCCATCTTCCTTGACATTCAGCACTGTAAACTATATCTATCCAAAGTACAGGCAATCAAATAATTTCCAATAGTGTCAGAGACACTACTGCACAAACCACAGCAGTATGAAGAGCAGTTTTAACAAATTCCAGAGACTGGTCTGTAGCAAAACCTGCTGTCCCATGCAAATCCTCTCCCTCTCTGCAGGAAACTGGGTACAGATTTTTGTGGTTGACCCCTACTTTATGCTGCTCTAAGCTGAAAGTCCAAAGGTGATACTTCCCATAAAATGTGGACTTGCCAATGCAGGTTTGATTCTAAGTAAATGCCACATTCTGACAAAGGCTACTAGAGCCTTGGACAAGCCAGAAAGCGTGTCAGCTCTTCACAAGACCCAGCTATACCCACGCACACTCACCTACTCGTCACTGCACAGAATGCCTGGCTCAGGAAAAAGACTGCTGTCTCGGGCTCTTCTCAGGCCTGCCACTCTTTTTAAACTCGAGACAGTGGGAACCTTTCTGTGAAATTCAAGTGGTCTTTGTTAAGTATCCCCCCCCTTTTTTTTGTCCAGTAAACATGATGCAGAGATCCCAATGGACTTGTTCTGAGAAACTCCTGTAAAATGGTTTTGTTCCCTTTTTGTGAAGCAAGTTCTGATTGGAGGGGTATTCACAAACCATATAGGAAAGAATGGGTGTGAAAATGCAAAGGCCATTCTCACCCAGATGGGCAATGAATAGGCATTTGCCAGTTTAAAAAAAAAGGGGGGGGGCAGAAAAAAAAAGAAAAGAAAAAAAGCCCAGACAACTGCACAGATTACGCACATTTGAAATCCTCCTGGGATACAATTTGAAGCTGGCATGGCATAAAGGTGAAACATATTACTGTGCAACTTTGAAAAAAGCTTCATTTGCCCGTATGCAAATGTACCGATTAAACTGTCAGGCTATTCACAGAAACATGCATGGAATTCATCCTCAACTAGTAAGAAGGAGCACAACGTGGATGGGAAAGGAAAAAACTTTTGTTGTGTAATACATGACTGAACGCTTAGATTAGTGTTTCCCTGAATCTCATCCACCCCTCCTGCTGACTTTTATGCTATGGGCATTCAAAAGAAAGTAGGTTTTACCATGACAATAACAATGACAACCTCTCCAAGTACAGTACCAAAGGAGAAGGCAATGGCAGAAGGAAACAGCAGGCAGTGGACTCCTGGAAGATGCTATAGAAAATGTGGAAGTGCCGCAGTGAGGTACATCAAGCATGGCCTGAGGCAGCTTTCTATTTGCCAGACCTACACAAACTAGAAAGTTATGGCTCGCAAAAGTGATTTTTTTGTTTGCCAAAACCATAAAAAGCGATCCCCAGCAAACACATGATGTAGCAGAGCTAAAAAGATGTACAGAATACTGAAGACTGCAGGCCAAACACAAATGGCTATGCTGTACATTTTAAAATGCCTTGAGAAAGGATTTTTTGGTACAGCCACTAGATGTCCCTTTCTGCAAAGCCAAATGCTGACAACTTTAATGTTCATAACTGAAGGATATCAGAGAATTTGATTTTCTCTAGTGTCCTTTAAAATCACAGCATCTCAAAGCTCATTGCACAGTAATGACTACCATTTCTAGAAACACAGTGACGATGGATCCACCACAGCTACTGTAACTCAGCAGTAGCTCGGTACATAGCCTGCACCTGAAGCAAAACTGCCTAGGACACTGGAATCCAAGCTCTTTTTGGAAACTTACTGTGGGCTCTTTCACAGGAATTACTAGCAGAGTGAAACCCAAAGGCTCTGTCTTGCTTTCATACTTAAAAGGGAAAGAGAATAATCGCCTTACATCCTTGAGAACTGGTGGGCTTGCTAAGACACAGATTGAGTTTTAGCCTCAATCTTCTGCAGTAGCATTTAGAAAATTGTTTGACAACCCATCTCACTGGTATGAAGACAAGATCAACTAGAACTAGCTTGATATATTTGCCTGGTTTGTCTTCCTGACAACCTTCTCAGCCCTTGCATTAAGAACACACACTTTGAGAGAGAGCAGAGAAGTTGGAGGCATTGTATCTTGTACACAATATGATATCTTTATATTCTAAATATCAAATTGGCAAGTGCCTCCCTAGTTGGAAGAACATCCTGGGCTAAGACAAAGATGAGGAAGTTAGGCTTGGTAGGCCTTCTTCCTGCTTCTGAAGCTGTTTCTCTGTGCATCAGTAATCCAATCACTAGTTCCTGGGAGCACAACAAGCCTGATTAACCCACTGCTGCTGGAGACAAGCGTTATCATCTACTCCTTACTCTCTTCCTCTGCCATGGGTGGTTTTGGAAATCTCTAATCCTTGGTCTTCACACCAAGTGCTGGATGACCACGGCCTCCTGTTTGTATCAAAAGGATGCACCAGGTTCTTCAGACAGTCAACTAGTCTACTCCCTTTCCTCATGGCGGGAACAACTCACCTACACTACCTCTTCAGTAATTTGTCTACCATGTTTGCAAAAAATCAACATTGTGGGGGATTTCCACTCCCTCCCAAGACAGACTGTCTGCTACCTTTCTAGCAAGAAAGATGTCCAAGTATTTAACTTTGAAACTGATTATTCATAATTTCCTCCAGCAGATAGAGAGAACTATTGACCACTTCCCTCTTCATCGCACTCTCTCATATATTGGAAGGTACCTCACTTTTCTTCTTTATACCTATCTTTTCTAGGAAATACAAACACAGGTCTCCAAATCATTCTCACTGGTAATAGGTATTCTCCTCATTTTTATCTTCTTCCATCTCCCTTCCAATTTGTCTTTCTTTCACTTAAAATGCAGCCCTACAGTGGATAAAGTACTCTAGCTGAGGCAGGTGAATGAAAGTTGCGCATTTATCATCATATATGATACTCTTTAAAGACCTTACAGAATAAGTAAACTAAGAAACTAAATCCTGTTATCAGAAAGATAACATCTCAGTAAAGAATCCTAAAGTTGTGATGAAAACCTCAACTCTTGCACAAACACAACAGTTCTGTAGAAATACAGCATTTCTACCACAACATATGAAAACTACTATAGCCCCACAATTTCCAAAGGAAGTTTTTCCATTTCCATACATTAGTGTGTCATATTCCAAACTTAGCACCATAACCATTGGTGCCTTCTGCAGCTCCAACAACCTGATTTATCCCAATTGATAAAGCTTTATTTTCTGTTGTTCTAAAGTTAGTTACTCTAAAATAAAACTGGAACAACAGAGTAAAAATTTCTATATAGTGTTTCCATACACAAAATTAGTCCTGCATCAGGTTCCAACTCTCTGGGACCAATTTAGTGGAGCAACATTTCTTCCACTCGAAGAAGTGACCACAATTCAAATCCTGAAAACCTGGTAACATCTGACTTCTCAGTATATCTCAAAGGTGATGGAGAGGCCATTTTAGTCGCTCCTGCTCAGATTGATTCTCCTGAATATTTGGCCTCATTCTAAGCAGGGGCCTGCAAGAGGAAAAGCTTATATGGAGTTTCAGGAACATAGAAGAACATTTGTATCCTCAGCAGGAGATCTGACCAGGAGTAGCCCTTGCTTTCTGTTGCTTTAAAGGTTTGCTGGAGTTTTCACCCAATCATCTGCTTGAACATCTTGAAATTCAGTATCTCCTTCTATAATATCTATCCAAAACAAACACCAGATGACACTACACAAATTGCCCTAACCCTACCAGATTGTTGTTAGAATCAAAATATGTAGTAGTCTACATTTAACAGGAAGTACAGTATTTTTACCAGCACAACATCTATTAATGTGTCAGTAATACGCTCTATGGAAGAAAGAATCACTGCGTTCTGAAAGCTGTCAAACTTCTCTAAATTTCATCGCTAATAACTACATTTGTTTGAAAGACATAAATGCACGCACACACAAACAGAACCTTATTCTCCAAGGATAAAACATTCTGAAAGAGACAGCAAACAAGAAAGAGTTTGCTTAAACTTTGTTCAGGAAACAGACTTTTTCTGAGACTAGAGAATGTTCAGCAGATTTCCTGTGGATGATTTACTCAGTTAATTGCCCTGTCCTTTTTAGCATTGACCTAATGATGAGATACCCATTTTACATAAAACTGAAGACTAAACCATAGGTGTTCTGTACATAAATGGCTTCTATATCCAGTGGGCATAAATCCCCAATGTCAGGCATAAAAGCCTCTATTTCAGCCTACACGCTTGGGGAGCAGGCAGTGAGTCACCTTCCTGTGCTTCGCCTGAAAGACCACGGGAGGTGTCTGTCAGCACTAATCCTATTTGCTCTACAATCCACAGGTGGCAATGTCCGTGCCTCAGTTTGCTCCACATGTAGAACAAGGACAGCATCACTCACCCCATCCTGCAGGACTGCCTGCCTTAATTAATCCTAACAAATTGTTCTGCATTCCATGGATAAAGAATACTACAGAAAGATGAAGAATTAACTCCACAGACCTCTTCAAATTTTGTCCTCCAGGATTACCAAAAAGTTGTTTTCTTCTCAAACTGCTTAGTGCTCTACTTCCTCTATACCTCTTTATGGTCAGCATCCAAGGTAAAACTGTAAAACACCAGGTAAAAACTGCTCCAATTCATAGCAGTGTGGTGACCAAAGCCTTCGAAGTGTCACGGCATGTTCAGCTATTTTTAAGTTAGAGAAATACTGCATTTTTAGTCACACTTTTAGCCAGGGTATTTACTTTTCCCACTTTCAGTCCAATCTGTATACTTGCTATTTTAGGACTTTCAAAGATACTTTAGAGAGGGTATAGGCAAAAGCCATTTTTTACTCCTAGGCACATATTTGGGGTCCAGCCCAATATACCTCCACATTAAATGCTGGCACACATATACACACACTCTGTTTTTCTCAGGTCCTCTCTCAGACCTTGTCTGCAGACCTGCTGCTGCTACAGCCATGCCATCGTATCCCCCTAACAATAGACACAGACTACATCGATGGGGGATGCTTCTCCTGTCAGTACCTACAACAGCTCCAAGCAACACGTATGACATTAACAGAAGAACCACTGAAGCTGTCATCACAGCTGCATTAACAGGGGTTTCAACAGGCTGGCTATATCATTACAAGGGTGGTAATTCCTGTGCCCCAGCCAGCTGCAAACTACTTATGTTAGCAAAATGTAAGCTTGCCAAATAGCATTTTAATGTTCTTTTTTAAAAACGTAAAGGGAGAAAACTATTCAACTGACCTCTTAGATTTGGAAACAACGTGGCCACATGATGGCACCATTTCCTAGGAAGAAAAATGAGGCTGTGCTCATCCCTTCTTCAGCAGGGAACATTTTCATGTTCTACGTGAAAACTGTTTCAAGCACACTCGCTTGTTCCCAGGGAGTCATGCATGATCCTGCCAAGCCCCAGCATGGTCCAACTGTTTTAACTGGCTATAAGTTTATAGCAGTTTGGCTCTTTAAAAGTCTAGGTGCATCTATTGCTAGTTTTCCCTCACAGTGCCAGGTGCTGTTACTCAGAGGGCGAGTTGCGCTGGCGGGCCAGCAATGCTGGTGGAGTTACGGTGTGAGCAATCCCCAAACAAAGAATAGGGGGATGCTTCTTGGGGAAAAAAACCCATAACTTTTTGGAAAATGTAGGCAAACAGGGCGATTTATTTTGCTGTTTCATGGTCCTGATTAAAAGATTACTCTAGTCCTTAAGAATACCTTCACCGGCTTTAAGGGCTTTTGTTTAAATCCTAAATAGTGTATTTCAGACTGAATACCCATAAGGAAAGTGAATAAGGACTGCTTTTGGTTATCTTGCCGTGGGGGAACTGTATAAACTTACACCCTCTCTCAGAAACATTGTTTAGGGAGGAGAAGGGGCGGGGGTTGGAGGTGGGACCTGAGTCTCGAGAAGGAATGAATTAAAAGGATAATAGCTGCAAATATATTAAAACATGTCTCCAAAACAGACAATTTTTATTCCATGAACTCTTTCACGTTCGCCCTTTATTGTTAGGTTTTTCCCCCAGGCAGAAAGACAAGGAGGAAAAGCTTATCAGCCTGAGTGTGGTTAAGCACAGTAAGCCTGAAAGCCTGTGGGCTTTGGTTAAAAGGAAAATACAGATTAAAACCTCTTAAGGTAATTACCTGTTTAGAAGGTTTCTATTCAAGCTAGAATCCTCTACAGGGAGTGTTTGTAGCAGTCTGTTAGGAAAAGGGTGCAGTTAGATATGAAGAGCACTGCTTGTATCTTGCATGGTTCCAGAGAAAGGCCTTTCCATGTGGGAGATTTTGTTCTGGTCACAATACTACTGGTTGATGGGAGAAACAAGGGATGGATGAAAAACTGTAAATGCCAGTCCTTAGGACTGACAAAAGGATTCTTTTATCTCTTCCAGTGACTTTATCTAAGCCCTGAGTAAAGGAAAGCTATCACATGAAAATGCTAGATTTTATTTGGTTATTTTTTCCATTTATCTTTTTTAACTACTAGTGAAAGGGTAATTGTCAACTAGTACAACTGGGTGCTTTGGTGAATATTTCAACTTAGAAATATCGTGAGACAAATATTCATACTGTTGTGGACTGTGGTTTCTTTATTTTGAGTTTATGGGATGAGTGTTCAGGTCTGCTTATAATTCAGATTTAAATATCAGTGGGAAACAGCACATGCTCATGTCAACAGTGCTGAAGGCCACAGGGAAAGTATCTGTGCTCTGCAATCCCTGGGAACAGACTTATTTCCAAAATCACCTACTTTTGATAGGAATAGAAATGTATGGCAGAATGCTTTAAACTAATAAATCAAGGAAATAAAAAAGAACACAGCATTGCTGGGTGGCTGGATATCATCAGATGGATCTCTAGCATTAAACATACATTGTCAGTTCCAATGCTTCTCACTACCCCCCAGGGAAAAGGCCCTGGAATTACACGTATACACAAGCACACAGACACCAACAGGTGATACTAATGCAGTGCATGAGAGTTATTTCTCAGGTCTGCCTTCAGGCACATTCTACCCTCTACTCAGCCAAGAACATCAGAGATAGCATCTGGGAGTTTTATTTTGAATACAGGGAATATGCCCTGTTTTGAAATGTGGCAGAGGATCAAAACACAAGAAAGTTCTGTTAAAATTGACATGGTTGCCCACATAGACATGAAACTATGGGGAGAAGCCCATTTCTCTGTTTTTATTTCCTCTATCATACCCTTTTTCACACAAAAATTGCTACTTTGTGGATTTTTTCGTCTATCTGTGTAACATCAATAAATTACACATTATCACTCCTATCATCCAGTTATAAAGAGCCTTTCAAGATTTTTAATAGATGCACAATATTGCTACACTTACATTTTCACTGGTTAAGAACTCAAAAATAGCTGTTGTGAGATTACTCTTAATTTATACTACTTTTCTCTCGTGGGCTTTCAAGAAGCAGAATTTCACCACATGTCACAGATTGATACAGAGTATATATTGCACATCCCAGCCAGGCAGAGATCCTTTCAGTGTTTAACAAAACAAAGCTGGGAGGAGTACGGGTTCTAGGATTTGTTTATCTTTTTTCATAGGTGCAGTTAAATCCTCAAGGAGCTAATAGAGCTGACAGATGACTACCTAGAGATCTTGAATTCTCTCTATACTCTAGTTCCTGAGTGGTAGATACATAGGACTAGATCTCATGTTATTTTAGCCTTGTAAGTGACCCTGTGGACAATGAAAATTGTCACAGAAAACATAAATTAAAAGATGGCACGATGGCATCCCCTCTAGAAACAATGTAATTGGCGTCCTTGGGAATCCAAATGCAGAGTGCCAGCCAGAACACGCTGCTGTCGTCTGCAAGGCGAACACCACGATGCAAACAAAGTTTAGTGACATTCTCACAGTCTTACAACTGACTTTCACCTATGGAATAGATCAAACACCACATTTCTTGTGAAAATACAATGACTTTCCCCCACAACATCTCCTAGCACACTTTATACACATTAGTAGGTGGTATTAAACACTACCTCATTTTATGTTTCAGGTTCTCTCCCAGTACCACGCTAAGGCTTCAGTTCAAAAAAGGTTTCAATGAAAGAGCTCTCTTTGTTCAGCTGTTCAGTGGAGAACAAGGCAAGAATTGTTTTGGTTTTCTCTTATTCAAATACTGATTTGGCCCTACCTTCTTCTAAAGTTACTGAGGGGGATCACAGTACAAAGATTACAGGGCTACTCTACCACAGGCAATCTAGAGAAAAGAGGAGAAAGTGACTGTGGAAGCTCAGACGAAAAGAGCAGAAAGCTCCAATGCTAAACAGATCACAGTGGTGAACAGGAACAGAAGGTGACCAAGCAGGTTTTTACATCTGTAACTTTAGAGTTGCATAGGTGCAACAAACCAGGCAACTAATGCACCAGTCAATGTTTCTCAAACCATGGAACATGACTCCTGAGAGATGCAAGTACTAAGCTACATAGCGTTTTAACAACCCACAGTAGGATAAAAGGAGATGTAGATATAGCTGCTTTAGTTTCCTTCAAGCAAGAGTCACCTGTCAAACACTGAAATGCCCCTCTGCAGATCATATCAGCAAAATGGTGCATTTGGTTTAGTCTTCTCACCCACCTCTTAGGACAGAGGAGATGTCAGCAATAGTATGTATGGCTAAGACAAATTAACAATGATTGGCATGATTTTGTTTGACATCCTTCAAGCAGATCACATAAAGTGACAGTTTTGGTATGTGCAACTTTGGGAAGAGCAACTACCAAAAGGAAAAAAAAAGAAGAGGAAGTTAGTCAGAAAGAGTCTGAAAGGAAAAGATAAGGAAGTAAAATCCGTAAGATCAGCAGGGAGGTGGCCTTAATAATACTTTAATAGAGTCCCTATGCATATCCAAGGACAACGACAGAAAGACGAGGAAGTAGAAAATGCTACAATGGTTAAATAACAAGGTATAAGAGTTCATTAAAGCTGAAAATGAATTCTCCAAACACAGAAATCATGTCCAAGTGACACTAATAGAACTGAGCATAAACCGTAGCAGGCTAGATGTAAAACAAAGATTACATAGGGTAAAGAGGAAACTTTAAGAAAAACTCACTAAAGGCATAAAGACAAATACTGCAACAAAACATTATCTAAACATATCAGACAGATAAAGTTTACAAGGCAATGACTGGTACCTGGGAAGTGCTGTAGATTATGTCGATTCAAAGGAATCCTTAAACAGTATGTAAAGCACACTTTATTACGGCCGGGGCCACGCAGGGGCTTTCGCCCTCCAAGTGCCAAGCAAAAAAAAGGCAACAGCTTTTATACATTTGGAAGGAGTAAGTTTCAAAAATTATCTATCATATACATTCTTTGAGAATTGGTACAAAGTCTGCCTTATCTAAATATACATTCGGTTCCCTATCCCCTATATTTATTACTATAGAGTAGTTACATAAAGCTTTATCATTTCAAGCAACTCTGCTTCCCCCACCCAATCTCCTGTCTCCCTTGCAATGCTATTGATTACTCTTAAAATGTGCTAAAAGCCCTTCTTTTCCGGCTTTCCCTGTCAGTCTCTTATCTTATCCATTCATGCAAGCCATAGTTCCCCTTTATCTTAACTACCCACAATTGGGCAGACCCCTACTTGCAAGTGGCTACAATCTTCGAAGTCACATTTCATGCTAAATTTCAACTAACATGGCTAAATTTTCATTTTATTTTGTTTTGTCTTTATTTCAAGGTGGATTGACAGATTAAGCAGGTAAATAGTAGATTCAGTGTGTTAGCTAGACTACTGGTCTATGAGAGAAGTAAAGGTAATTAAAGAGGTTACAGTAGCTCTATAGTGGAATTGATATTACTGTTTTAATTTTCAAAGTGGAATAGGATGGAAGAAGGTAAGCTAGGTCAAGAGGAGAAGAAGAAGAAAGCACTGCTCTGGAGACTGTTGTTAAAAAAACCCCAAACCAAACACAATACCCCCATAACAGAAACAAAAACCCCAAACAAAATCCCAAATAACAAAAAAGTACTGGAACATCTTAATACATTGAAGAGTGATAGATATTTGTACAGTATTCATCAATCCTTCATTTCATGAGTGAAGCTGTTGAAACACTCATCCAATATATAAAATAAGAATTTTCCTGGAACGCTCACAACTTAAAGAATAGTAATAAAAATCTTGGAGGAGGCAGACTCGGAAGACAAACAAGTAAACTCAGACTGCAGATATCCTACTGGACAGTTAAAGTATGCCTTGGTGGCTGCAGCATGATTTAGAAACAGAAACACCACAGTATCACCAACTCAGTCACCTCAAGAATGGAAGCTATGGAACTGTGAAGATCAGTAAGCCTTATCTTTTTCCCTGCTATTTAGAAAGAATAGATATGCTGCGGACACATCTTCAGGTTCTTCCCTGAAATCATGAAAGCATGGCAGTTTTAAACCAAAGCTGAGATTACAGGTTATCACCGAGAGTTCTCTAAATGGAGAGCAGTAAGAAAAGCGCTGAATAACACAAGAATTGAAAACCTAGCATCAAGCCAGTATTAAGGGGTCACCAAGTAAGAGAATCAACATTTAGGATAATTAGACAAACTTTCAAGGGAATCTATGTGTTAGAAATGTGATTTATGCGTCAGTGAAACTTAGGCTCCAAAGTCACAGTTGCTTCTGAAAACATACTCACTGACTTCATAACTGAAGTACCATATGCTATTAGTCATTTCTCAAGAGAAGAAAAGCCCGAGAGACCAACCTGACAAAACTCACTTAGTGTACTGATTAGGAATGTAGAGACCAGTTCCTATCAGTAGTACAACATTTTACACTGCCAATTCTTCAGTGTATTGCGATGACTTCTTCAACAGAGGCAGGGTGAGCTCAGCTTATCGTTTTGCATAGCTGTTCTTGTACTTACTTCTGTCTCTACACAGCTCAAGCAACATACACTCGCATCTATGAGAAAACAAGTAATTCCTGACTGATATTTTTTTAAGAGTTTTACAAACAGAAATATAAGTGTACAGGACATAGAAACCACCTACGATTACTAAAAAGCAAAGCATTTATTAAACAAAATTTCAAATAGTCTTCAAGATGAAAGTATAATTAAGTGTTGTGACACGAGTATTTGAGAACTGTGGGTACCCTTGCTTTCAGTTTAGCTTTCTACAGAAAAGGCCTGTATCATTATTATTATATCATCTAAAATAGATATCTAAACATACATCATTTCTTAGGTCACCAAAAACAACCTAAAAATATTCAGCATTAGCTAAGACATACCATACATAGATTAGCAAAAACACAGATGAAATTACTATTGACATACTGTCTGACTATAAACAAAGACGCTGTTAGAATCAGGGCCCCTCTTCTCCTCACTGAGAGTGGAAACCATTTGAAAGCTCCAAAGCAGTTCCTAGAGAATCATAGCCACAAATTTCCAGAGGGAGAGGGAAGACCACAAGGGCATGTAACCATTCTCTTCCAGCCACAGAACCTCAAAGTGAAACATAGGAAACCTAAAAGGTAAAGATGAGGCCAAATCACCTTCAGATCCATTCAAGCCCCAGGCAAATCAACCTTGCAGATTCATGGGAACAGAACAGTAGGTCCCTCTAGCTGCTCAAGAAAATGGAAACCCAGAGTTTCCATATCCACTCTCAACGCTCTGTGGAGCTCAGGAACCTCATGAGCTTCCCTCTCTTGACTTTCTCTGCCATGCCGGAAGGATACGAAGCTACAAAAATCAGAACTTGGAAGGAAAAAAAAGAAAACAGACTGCTTCAAAGTTCCCATCCTGTGAAAGCTGGAAAATGCTGGAATTAGACCAATTCAGCCATGTTACTTAAGCAGGTAGGGGCAAAAAGTTCAGATGTAGTCTATCACTGACAGTGTTTACAAAGTGCTTTCTATTTAATGCGCAAAAACTCCCTGGTCCCTTGCTAAAACATAACTTTAGAAAGTCCTCTCCTATTTCAACATCTTGCCAATGATTGTTTAATGGATTTTTAAAAAAATATTCATGCCTTACTTTCCTTCTCAGCTCATTCCTTACCAGAATCTCAGGTCTCTGTAAAAATTTTGTGTTCTCTAAAATCATAAAAATTGCTTCAGAAGTTTTTCCAGTGATTGTCCAACCTGTCTCAGTCCCATGGAAACTCTTTGCAAAGATGTTGCTTTTGTCTTGTCTGGAACAAATTCCTTCACAGATGGACCATCCAATATCTAAGAATAACTCTTTTAACTATCAATAGAGACAAAGAGATTCAGTTGCACTGTTCCCGTGGGATTCCTTTGAGTTTGGACACATCTGTTAAGATGCATACATCAGAGCTTGAATGAAGTTTTTGTCTGATTGTATCTCTGAGAAAGTTTCTGCCAAAATGATCTTATCTCTTGGCACTTGCAGAGCATATATAGTTATAGATGCTTTCTGAAATGCTCCTGAAATAAGTGGCCTATACAGATCAACTCAGTTTAAATACAGCCAAGTCCTGATGACTTTCTTCCTCTCAGCAAAATCTTCAGAAGCTTTACCTGAGGCAGTTCAGCCTTTGCACTAGAACCCTACCAACTTTATGCATTCTCTATCCACAAGCAAGGAAATTTGTGAAAAACTGCAAATAGCACAAATATGCTTTCCTTTGTTTTTTTCGTAAACTTTCCAGAACCTGTGCTTGTCCTTGCAGCTTTTTGCACAAACACCTCTCTTCTGGGTAAGCAGCTACATCTGTTTGTGACAGCTGAGTAGCTAGAGGTATAACTCAGCTGGAGCTCTATCAGGTCACTCTATCACTTAATTCCAAATTAATTCAAAGTGGTGCTTTTTATCTGCCAAGCCCCCCATGAAAACAGCTACCTCAGGAAGAACCTCTTCCCCTAGATTGTTTCTCCAATTGCATTGCATGAGTTAGCATTTCCCAAGACCGAAAGAGATGGAACTGGACAAAATGCATCCTAGGTTCTGGATTTTGCTTCCAGGATTCATCTGTGCTGGAAATATAATGCTCAAATCCAGAAAGTTAGGACCCAGTCCTACAAGTGTGAGAAATAATGCAATTTCATTTGGAATAAGTGGCACCAGAAATAGCATGTAGGACATACCATGCTACACAATGAAACCCTAAATTAAATTGGGCGTCACATATGACTTCAACCAGGTTTTTTTTTTTTTGCTAAGCATTTGTATCAGTAAGAGTGGCATTCATACTATTGCTTAGGCTTTCTTCACCTCTGCCTTTTACAGCTCAGGAGCAGATGGCTACCATAGAGCTTTTATTTCCTATGCTTGGAAAAAGTATTTTGATTTGAATCATTCCAAAAGCACCCTGATATTTTAAAGTAGATTGGCTTCTGAAAAATTCTCATAATAAATATGTGGTGTTGTTTTCTGCCAAGCACTAGTGACTGTGCATGCAAAATGGTCAGTGAAGATTTCAAACTGATTTGAATAGGTGGCCCATAAAATCCAAGTATTTTTTTCCAGACACATGAATGAGGCCTTATGAAACCATCTGTACATCTGTGCATTTTTCCAAGAATTGATATACCCTACCATGCTGACTCTTTCTGGGTGTTTATGATATTTTCAACAAAAATTTTTCCCAAACTTCCTATCTAACACTAGTTTTTAAGTATTTTTATACTATTTGCCATCCACTAGAAAACACCCCACTAGAATGAAGAATGTCCTTTGAAAATGAAATATAATCTGCCCAGCTCTGGGCGTAGAGGCAATATGATAGTCTGGGCAAGAGAGGAGAAGAAATGTTGTACTGTCTAGAAGGTAGAGAGAAGAACAGGAAGTGTTGCTGGCCCAGAGAAGAAAAGCATTACCACAGGTGATGGAGAAGGAATTTGTAATGACAGGCCTTTTTTAAATGTTGGGAGCCAAAAATATTAATCTCTCATGTCAAGGAACATATTCCAGCAGTAAGGCTTGAGGCAATATTAAAAAAATACCACAGAACATGAGAGAAAGCTATAGTAAATATACAGTAAATATCATGCCTCATTTTAGTTCATATGAGAAATTGGCATTGCAGTTTTGCAAACGCATGCCAAATAATAATTACATGCCTACCACCCCAAACAAATACAGCCTGATAAAGGTCATAACCCATCATAAATAATGGAAGTTTTTCTACGGGTTTCAAAGCACATGGAATCAACTAATAGAGATCAACACCACAAGAAGTCTTACCATTCCCTGAATTTTTGCAGGACTCTATATTTTGGATACTAAAATTCAACAATTCATGATAGGACAGTATTAATGGTGAAATTGTTATTAAACCTCTTTTCTGAAACAAAAAAAACCCTCACAAGTGTGAAGGGAACATCTAACCTGGCTTTGCAGTTTATTCATATTTATAGATCTCCAGAATTGTTTAGATTGGAAAAAATGTTTGAGATAATCTGGAAGGTGATTTGGGAACATTCAAAAACCTAGGAGTCTAAAAGGCTGTCCACAGAACAGGTAGAGCATGAAGAGCTGCAGGCTCCACCACGCCCTGCTGCCCTCTGCCAATATTCCTCAGCCCTGACCTTGGCCACCTCAGAAAGCAAAAGCAGGAGTTCATTCTCCAAGTTCCCTACAATCCCTGCTGGACTCTGTCCTAAGGTTGCTTTCATGGGTTTCCATTTGTACTGTCAAAAAACATCAATGTGAGGTTTCAAATCCCATTTACTAATGAACTCTTTCATCTTTGTGAATGGGATAAAGGGATTCTTTGTTTGAAAATAAGGATTATTTTTTCTTGTTGTTCTGCTCATTTTTTGCATCTTTTCACAAGCTTTTTGTTTTCAGAAAACATTACAAGACAAAACTGCACCCCAGTTTCAACAAAGAGCCTGACATCTCCAATTTGAAGAGAATTCTTGTATATACCAAATTGCACGCTGCCTGCTGTTCAATTGTTTCACATCTCTTTCTTCTCTCCAAATCACCAGGTGAGATTTAGGAAAGTCTCCCCAATGTTTACTAGCTCTATTAAAATCAAGATCTCTCGCAGAAGCTCATAATGAATAAAGTCAGAAGCCAACAGGAATGAATTGCAGCTAAAGTGATTTTGATAGTGATGATCCCTATAACCCGACTGCTTCCAAGCTTGGCCCTGAGGCAGGATTTTTAAATTAAAAAAAGAAAAGACTACACATACTTTTTAATCTGATTTTTTATTGTCATGCCCTGATTTTTTTTATAGGTTTTTGCAAACTCTGGTTGGCTTCTGAGCTCTTGAAACATGGTGTCATGATCTTTCTTTCTTCTTTCCCCCCTCTCTTATAAATTTTACAACATCCTAAAACCACCGCAGGAGAGGTAAACTATATATTGTAAAACTAGTGAATAATGAGGTTCACAGTACCCTGCACTTTCTTGCCCAAGAGACTTTCAGGCAGGGACCACTGTGAAACGACAATGTTTTGAAGAGCTGACAGGGTAAGTTATGACTTTCCAAAATCCAGTTTTAATCATTCCCTCCCTTATTTTTGTATTTTTTGGCAAAATGGAAAAGAACATTTTTAAAAGGCCAATTAACCCATGCTGAGTAATCTGAAAGTGAATGCACTCAAAACAAGGGCCTTAAAACTTAACAACCAAACAGGTCTACAAAGATTTTCTGGACTCTCACAGACTGATCCTCTCCATAAAACACTCTCCTTTCTTCGTGGAAATCCTTCACAATCCGAGGTATCAGAGCCAGACACTTGTTTTCTACCACTGCAATACAGCACAGGCTGAAACCCGCCCCCCAAGTCAGCAGATATGCTTGGGTAATGAGAAGCATGTGATTACCTGGAAAGGAGCAACTACAGTTCTAGTTGGACAGAGACACGCTTGAGGGATCTTCCCTTTTTAATTTGTAAGAAGCAGCAACCTGACCCAACAATATGCTCTCAGCTTCCTCTGCCTGATTGCATTATCACAACCTTAACAGAAAAATGCTCTGTTTCAGTGGTAATTCCAAAAGAGAGGAAAAGGTAAGCCCTGAGGAAGTCCTGCTTATGACATTATGGAAAGAGCATCCAACTGGAGAACCTGGTCCACGATAGGGAACGTGTTTTCAAGAACCCCAGCACAACCCAGCAGCATGTTGGTGTACTCACAATCAGATGACCCTGTGTGTGCGTGCAGGTTTGTTGGTGAATGTGGAGAGTGGATGAGGGCCGGGCTCAGAGACAGAACAGCTTCAAGGTTCAGGCAGGGAAGGCCCGGCTTGGCGCTGCATGCACCCGTCTGAGTAATCTCATTCTCCTCAGACGCCTTCTGGTTTTCAGCTGTCTTGGGTTTCTTCCTGAAAATAAACAAAGAGACCTTTGAAGGGACTGACTGCATATTTGGGAAAAGGCATTTTTAGAATCTGTTAAAGATAACTTTCTTCCCCCCCCCCACCCCCCTCTTGCCTCTCTTTTCCCTTACAGGGAAGGAGGCAGAGAAGACTTTCCTCCATGCTTCTTGTTTGGAAACAAGCTGCTCCTTGTTTTGACTCTGATGCAATGGCCCTGAGACTGTGTTACAGCAAATAGGCCAAACACGAAGCTCCTCATTCTGCCCCTACTGATGACATATAAAATGAAACTAGTCCCAGTGGTTTAGACAGTCGGAGCTCCATTTGACAAATATTAACCAAGGCTGTAGCATTCTGAATAGAGAGTTATACAGAAATCTAAGAGCATTGTCTGAAAAGCAAACAAATATGCAAGTTTCCAGTTCAAAACAAATCAGTGCAGAGACTCACTTTGTAGGGAAAAACGCTGAAGCAATTTTGAGATGCAGAGGTCATCTAAGTAAAGCATGAAGACTTGGAGCATGGAATAACAGTCTATGAGCACTGCACACATGAGCTCTCAACACCTCCCTTGATCCAGGACCTCCAAGGAATTAAGCCTCAGCGGTACATCATCAAGCAGGTACTCAGTCACCACCTTGGTTTCCACAGATGGAGAAACTGAGGCACGAGGTGAAGGGGTGGGTTTTGGATTGCACAGCGAGCACTCTGATCAGGGAGGCAAGCCCCTGTCTCTCTGTTTTCCGTTACACAGGTGCAGCCGCTCCCTCCTGTGCTCCCCGAGGCCAGTCGCTGCCCATCCAGCGGCACTGCTGCCCTGGCCCGGGGCACACCGACGGCACCCCGGCAAACATTCCGCAGTTCCCGCTGCACGCCGCGGGGAGAACCGTGGTCACACTTGCAAGGGAGCAACAGGAGGTGCGGAGGCCGAAGCCATCCAAATAAAACGCCGCTATCTGCTGCTGACAGTCGAGGTGCGAGGAGCGGCGGATCCCCCCGGGAGTGGGGTTCATCCTTCTCGGGGCAGCGCCTCACACTGCTGGGCGACCGCGGAGTGGGGGCAGCGTCCGGCCCGAGCAAGGGCCACCCCAGAGCAGAGGTGCTGCTGGAGCCCAGGCAGCGCTGCCCTGCGCCCCGCACACATAGTCCAGCCTCCCATCCGCGGGCAAAGCCCTTCCCGACAGGGCTGGGCTC
>VZRE01000929.1:538086-599463 GCA_013396775.1 Cephalopterus ornatus
CGCACGCCCTTGCCCTCCTGCCCCCCACCCAGGGCGGGCGGCGTGCAGCTGACACGCCAAAACACGGCTGTGGAGGGCCGGAGTGACCCTCTCTGTAACTCGATGTTAAATCACGGCAAGCCCCGCTCCCGCGGGGGGCGAGGAGGGGCAGCGCGGCCCGGCCGCTTACATAAAGGCGTTACATAAGGGCGGCACGNGGCCCGCCGCCATTGCCCGCGGCCGCCGGCGGGCGGCAGCACCGGCCCGGCCCGGCCGCACAGCCCGGGGCGAAGGGCAGAGCGGGCAGGAAAACTGCAAGTGTAATAACAGAGAAAAGTTAGACGGGACAAAAAGTAATAAAACTAAGCCCCACCGCAACCCCCCGGAGGTGCGGAGCCCGGCTGGCCGTCGGCATCGCCCGTGGGCTGCCCGGCGCTGGAGGGATGCCCTGGGCAGGAAAGGCCGCGCGGTCTCAGCGGGACGGGGTTCCCGGGCGCGGCCGGGGAGCTGAGCTCCGCAGGTGAGCCATCACCAACGGGGGTCACATCGATAACCCCGCAGCTGCCGGCAGCCCTGATGAGTTTTGTCTTACTGGGGCTACAGACCCCCACGCCACGGGACGGGCCAAATGGTACTGCTGCTGTGAATTACTTGTCTGTAATCAATATGCTCAAAATACGTTGGCTAAAATCTAATCTGATTTAAACCAATAGCACGTTACTATATGGACCTTACTTAAAAGTTGTAGAGGTATAGAAAGGGGTCGAACTGATTTAACTCCATTTTAAATAAAAGTTAAATAAATCATTTAAAAGTCTATTTTTTTTGCATGAAGAGTAAACAGAGCATCTTGTCACTCCAGGCTTGGTCCTCTATCCGTCTTTTTCCCCGTTTTGTCATGGGAAGGATCCATCTCTTGCAACATGAATGAGAATGCATGAGACATAGAGCTTGTATGTGGGCACATATATTTTGAAGTACATGGGCTGCATGTGTTTTGTTTGTAACAGTCTCCATGGATCCTTGGCATACGAACTGTGGCACACCTTCACACGCTTCATTTCCAGATCCCATGATGTTCCCATGTGCAGCCAGGATGCACTAGGGGCTGCAGGAAATCTGTGCATAAAACAATGGGTTTTTACAGCATTGCTACCCAAGCAGCTTTCAGATAGCACACCTTTTTATCCAGGCAGCAAAGGACGTATATAAGATTGGACTCTGGATGTGCAGGGCAATGAAGTTCCTTGCACCTGGAAGCTGAACTGTTGTATTTAAGGTATGTTTTCATCTCAGAGTTAAGCCAAGTTACATGCTTGGAATACAGCCTCTGACTCCAGCTCTATCCACACACAAAGCCACCTACCCCGGGCAGGACATTGCTGTTATTTGTAGGGTAGGGGCTTAGTCCAAGTAAACATGACTTGTCAGCCACTAGCACAGCCGTAGTTGTGCTGTTAGACCAGATGCTGTGTCCTGTGACTGATCCTGCATGTGCCTCCTAGGCCTTCAAAACTCATTAGAGGGATAGGTTAAAAAATGCTATAGCAACATGTAGTGACAGCAACGAGGCTGTGCAAAGTACCCATTGCTTCTTCCTTTCCAAAGCCATATATTTTCTACTTTGCTCTTTAGGCTGACACTGTGTTATCAAGATGCTCGTGTCATCACTTTTCCACATCAGAGTCCTGCAGCTTGATGACTTGTGCTCACTAGGACGGTAAGAACAGCAATGGTGCTGACTGGCACTAGAGACAATACCTCTCCACAGCAGTTCATTTCTCTCGCTGTTTAGACATGCTCTGCATATCAGTACCACCTCAAAGGAACACAGGCTTCCACAGGAGGAAGGCTGAGTAATGGAATCAGCCAAGTCAGCTAAGGATCTAAAGAAAATATTTCAGAAAAGAAAAATCCTGGGAACACTATGATCAAAACTACCTGTGAAGAAACCCAAACAAAGTTCTCCAGTCTGCAATATGCAACTGCTGTTGCCAGCAAAGGCAAAGCCAGAGCAACCTGCTGCTGCTGTTAAGTATATTGCTATCCTTTTGTTCTACCTTATCACTCATATAGAAAGCTCCTATTGCTATGATCTTAACCTATATATTCTAATTAAATATTCGTACATTCTCTTACATAGTCTACTTCTATTGCTATGTTATTACTATAGTCTTCACAGGGAGAGTTGTTAAGTGCTGAATCAGGTTGTGGTACCTCCATCCTTGGAGATTTTCAAAACTTAATTGAACAAGGCTCTGAGTAACCTAATCCAACTTGGAAGGCAGCTCTGCTCTGAGGAGGGAATTGGAGTAGACACCTCCAGAGGACCCTTCCAACCTAATTTTTTTCTGATTGCACACTTCTTCTGTGAACGCTTCCATCAACAAGCTCTCTAATACATCTCCAAGTTCCAGAAGCTAAAACAGCACACTAACTGTGGAAGAGTATGGCTTGTTATAGCTACATGCAAAACTCCGAAAGAACAAATGTAGGAGCGAGAATGAAACAAGTAATAAATATTGTTCATGGAACCCTCCCAAACTATACCTACTTATGTACCATCTCTGGACTTCATTGATTGACAACCCTATGTGATTATTTCATTAGTAAGCATCAGTCTACCTTGCTACTTTAGTTCTTGTGATTATGTTCTTCTCTACAGACTAATCCTGGAAACAAGATGTTTGGTATTTACTTGTTGGGCAAGGCAATAAAAGCTGCAACTTATTTGCAAAAGATTTGGTAATGTGCTCTTGGAGCAAGGGGCTCCATTCTGATATCCAGTTGCCTCTGAGCTCCTTCTTTGCACACACGTGTGGTGCATTACAGGTCCTTTCCAATACTGCACTCCTTCTTAAAATTATCAGAGGGCCATCATCAACTTTGATTCTTATGCAGGACAGCAGAAGGCCAATATAGCAAAGAGATGGCACTTATCTACATGGACCTGATGCACAGACTCCCAGAAGCTGGGGACAGAAAAGATGCTGACCTTTCTAAGACTAATCTGAGTCTAGAGGGTCACTGCAGAATTTGTATTTGCTACTGATTTACAAGATTTATCCAGTACATTTCTAAACATCCTACCTACTCCATCTCTTTAAATTTTCTATTCTATGTCCAGGTACTTTTGTTGTATTCACTTTCACCATTCCCTTATATTTATTGTGGTTTTTTTCATTATGTTAATTTACACCACTTAAAATATATTCTCTTTTTTCTTCATTGTACACTCTCCAGTACCTGTATCAGGCTAACTGCATTCACTGTCATCCTCGAACTGAACTGTGCGAATCTGTACTTGCCAGCTCATGTGTAAAAGCAAGATTTACAATCACTGCCATAATTTTATTTCTGTTTTCTGTCAGTATCTTCATTGCACTGAGATATTTTCCTCCTGTCCACATACCTTAACACTGCACTGTCATACAACAAGGTCTCAAGTGGTGGCCTACTCACAGTGATGCAGTGACTGCAATGATCTGGGCACGGGCTGTAAACTAGAATTGGCTCCTTTCTGTTTAATTTGAAGGCAGAATGGGTAATGTTTTGGATGTCCTAACCTCAAAGCTATCTAGAAACTAATTACTACTTCTGAGCTTTGGAATGCCTTTAAAACCCCTGCTACACTTCCCCTTTCTTGCTGCCACTCTTGCATACAGCTTTCTCTCCCTCAACCCTCCACTGGTTCTCCACAGTTGATTTCTTTGCATGCATCTCCCTTCCAACCATTGGAATGAATTTCCCCTGGATGAGTTAACACGTTCTCACAGCGGGGCCAGCAAACCAGGTCCCTGTCAAAACCAGACAATGTATGTTGTACTTCTCACCCAGCAGCTATAACTAATGCTTGAACCTTCCCTTACAAGGGGAACAGCTCTCCGTCCTGCAGAGACACCAGGTTAGTGATGAACAAATTAGCTCAGGTATAGGAGCCACTGTAGCCGCACAGAGCCCACAGGAGCATCCTGGCTCTCAGGGGAAGCTATGATAATGTGACTGCGTGAGAATAATACTACATAATGAACAATAATGAAGCAGTTTTCAGCCTCTGAATACAGGGAGGGCTGGGTCACCAACCAGACCTTTGTTCATCGCATATTAAACAGCACGGAACACGCCACAGGGTTGCTGATGTTGTTATGAGTGTTGCTGCTGGCTGAGTCTGCCCACCCATGTTCCAGGCATTATTTCACCTCCTCACAGATACAGCATCACCTTATAGTAAGTGCCCTCAGGTCAGAGATGCCTGTAGTGTCCAAGCATTGCACTTAACTCACTGGTGTAGAGTTCGTTTGTAACCTTAGTAATTCACAGAGGCTATATATAATGGAAAAAAAAGCCCCAGCTTTTCAGATCCTAAAAATAAGAGTGTGAAAATAGCTCATGTCTGATTTTAAGTAATATTTTTCCTGAGTGTTCTGCTGCACATTCTTCCTCTGCCTGTGTGCGGCTAACACAGCTCCTGATATCAGTGCTTATCACTGCCAGTGTTGTGTCTCTTCCAGACATGACATTGACAATACATATTTAGAAACTGACAAAGTAAAGAGAGAGAGAGAGGACTACAATCACTGAATATAAAACAAAAAAAGGCTCGAAAGAACAACAAAAAGCACTGAAATCTGCCCAGAGACCTCACCTCAAAATTCAGGGCCCACTGAATGCCAGAACTGAGGGTGAAGCTTCCCAAGGTGAGCTCACTTTACCTGAGCCATCACAGTTTTCCTGCCAGAAGTGTTGTTCAGTAGTTAAAAGTCCTGCACAGGCTGACTGCCTGAATATTCACAGAGCTTCTCTGATGATTTTGCAGCCACATTGATCTTCATGCTGTTACAGCTACATGACTGGCAGTTTGTTTAAAATCTCTGATTGCAAGTTTGTGTCATACAATGGAAAACACAAACTCCTGAAAACATCGCCATAAAATGTAATATGAAAGAGAAATCCCTGCAGAACACTGCAAAGCAAGAATGGGAGGCATGGAGAACTGACAAGAGAGACCCAATGTTCTAGTGCAATAAAAGCCTGGAAAATTTAATCAACACAGAAAAGTAAAATAAACTCCAAAATCCCTTACAGGAGACTGATTAACATAATTAAATTAAACTCAGAGATTAAGTGAGAGTGAAATTTGCTGTGTCTTTTTTAGGCCTGAAGTGGGGTTTACATGCCCCCAAATTTGTCTGTTTTTTCTGTTTCAACCACAAGTCTCATCAAAGTTGGGCTCTGACCACAAAACTTGCCTGACTTAAAACCTCAGAGCATCTTGGCTACAGCAACACTGTGACAATACTGGCAAGTACTGAGAATTGATCATAAGAATTCAAAAATATGTATCTACAGGGAGAAAAGTGCAAATAACAGGCAACTGGTCATTTCACAGCGTAATAAAACCACAATGCAAAGTCAAAATTCTCTCAGACAACTTTACCTATATAATCCAACCAAATCTAACAAATCATAATGGCCTTAAATCATAAATGGCTCAATGCCTGGAAAGAACAGTGTAAACCTTTAAGGAGCTGCAGTAGATTTCATCTGTATTGCCTGAAACACCAGTGAGAGAAAAGGTGTCTCATTAAAAAGTTGTAAGAATAAAAAAGAAGATAAACACTCCAAAGACAAACATAGATGAACGAACTAGAACAGCACGAACTAGAGCAGTAAGTAGGGAGAACCTGCCAACCTAAAAGATACAAGCAGATCAAACCAGCCATTGCTGAACTATGCTGTGAAGCTATGACTTAAATATTTAACAGTTTTTTATTGACATACTTTTTGCCCACATATTTCCTTGAAAATTTCAAAAGCAAAACTTAGTTTACCCTCATCAGTAAGGCTTGCAGGTGCTGCAGGTTGTTTTTGGTTTTTTAAGATGTCTTTTTTTTTGCTGAACAAGAAGTCTTTTATAAGAGATAAAATATACTTACAGTGGTTTCCAAATGGTATCACTCTTCAGGTAAATTACTCCAAGCCTTGGACCTAGTGCAGACGTTCATTGGGGCAGGGAACAGAGAGAGGCTGTGTCTGTACCAGGAAGAATCAAAAGGAAAGGTCAGGGGCAAATAATAATTATTTACTGAGAGCAAGAAAGTTTGCTACAATGCTAACTGGCATTCTCCACTGTCAGTACAGCTGGCTGCAGCCTGGTAGCACCAAATTCTTCCTGCTTCAATCCCTCCAGATCTGGCTGCAAATTACCACAAAGTCAGTCCCTGGTTATCCCAGGCTGCCCATGAAACTAATCTGGTGAAGCGAGGAGGAGAGGGAGGATTAGCCAGCAAAGTGCTATCAGTAGGATTCATTCTGAGAAGCTGCTCACTCTAATGGCATGAGCACGGAGCAGTGATGGGAGAGTTAGCACAAACTTGGCATACTCTAGTGCATCTCATCAGAACAACAAGGCTAGTCCTGTTCAGAGGAGCAACAAATGCTTCCTCAGGACTGAAAGGCAGGAAAAGGAAGGAAAAAAAATTCTCCTTGATGTCTTTTGCTGTCTTCACATCACAAAAATGATGGCTCATATCAAAGCAGAAACCCCACTAATCTCCCATCAGCCACCAGGTCTACTGCAGTTACACCAGGGAAGTAACTTATTGTCAGCCTTGCAGGAAAGATTCAGCTCGGCAGGAGTTTTACCTCTGAAATCTTCTGAGCTAAAGAGAAAGTTGGAACCGATGGACTAATACAGAAAGGGATCCACAGAAAAACCTCAGCTCCAATATTTTTTAGAGTGTGATCTCACCATCCAGACCTAAGCTTTTGCAAGTATTTACAACTTTAGGGGACTTGAATCCCTCTCTAGACTAATAGAACTCCGCCTTTGCTAGCTTCTTATGATCCTTGGGTGGTTCACTGTGGATGTTGGAAGTATGTCTGAAGTTAACATCCAGGGACAGAATTAAATCCTGCTTACTTCACTTATGCAAAGAACTCCTGGGACATCAGCATATTCAGCCCTACCCACAGTGAAGCCACTGGTGCTATTTCCATGAAGAAATGATTTTGCCTACTCTGACCAGACAAGAAAAGCAAATATTTGCTTTATCAAAAAAATCAAGAAGGTGAACAAAAAATGATAAGAGATGTAATTGTTATTTTACAGGTAGCTAATGTCACTGCGCAAGTTGGAATTTTTATCTGTAAATGCAAAACAATAAAAAACCCCCACTGTTCATGAAGCAGGAACACTGGAATGAGTGCCAACAGACACAATGAAGGATTTTAGATGACACTGTAATAATGTACTTCACAAAATATACATTCAGTTTTATGTTCAATTCACACATTTTGTAATGATGATGATTATTAGTGACTGGGATAGATACTACATACTGATTTCAACAGGCCACATGAAACCTGGCAGCTACATTTCACAGGGGCTCAAGCAAACTCTTTCTCTGATTCTAGTTTTTGTAGGTTCTTCCCTCTTGGAGTCTGCTTTGAATTGCAAATTAAGTAAATTCAAACACACACACGCACAAAAATCCTCAACTTAGCCTGAACCTCTGAGTTTCACCAGGGCTTGGGAGAGGAACCATATGTCAGCATCAGGTTAGCTCAAAAGAATTACATAAAACAGTGACACCTTTCACCAGTACCAAGAATTGAATTTCAAAGGTGCAGCAACGCCCAAGGATTCTGTAGGTTTAAGTCCTTGCTAACACTCAGCATGGCTTACTTTCAAGGTCTCCTTCCCACTTCCGTATATGCCCCACCTGTTCTATTAATGCTGACCTTGTTTCTTTTATCCACCTTGCACACATAGGTCTGTCTTTTATCTGGCTATTCCTCACCTTTTTAAGGCATAAATCCCATGTGCCTTAAAGATTGCCTAGTACTTCAGTTAACACGCATTTTTAACTTGTACTAGAAGCAGAAAAATCACAGGATTGGGTCTTTAGTCCATACTTTGCAGAACTCCTGCTCGCTTCACTCCTAATTTCACACAAGAGAAGCCTAAGAACTGCATGTACTAATCCTGCATATTTTGTCACCTCTCTTTTTTTGTCATTATTGCTCTTCTAATCTCTGGGATCCCAATCCAAGTGGCTCTCTCTTGTAGCACTGCCTAGCACTCAATCTGGCTTCACATCAAGGGTCAGGCAGACAAGTTGTTAGAGATGGGCTGTTCAAAGTCTTCTACAAAATCTGGGCACAGAAATCTCTGTGAAAGGCAATACTTAAAATAACTTCATTTTGCTCTGTATTTTTTTGCTATGGTCTGGGAAGAGCTATCTCTTTCCTCCAGTGTGATGAGCATAAAGGAGAGAGATCATCATGAGTTGTTAGGTACTTTTTAAGTACATAAAATCAAAAAAGCTGAGGGTGTTTCTGAAGACATGGGGGGTGCAACAGAGAAGGAAACACTTCAATTTTTTCTAAAAGACTTAATCTTGGGAAAAGTTAGAGGTAAAGGATATTTGACCATCAGAAGATTGGGCAAAAAGAGAGGCAAGCAGGACAACAGAGGAATGGGATGTGTAACAGCGGATTAAGTAACTCCTCCCCTCTCTACCTGGGCTCCTCTATCGAGAAAAGGAAAGCATTATGTTCCTGCTTCATGAGGTACTGTGTGCTTAATTAAGATTTTGGAGGATAAGTTTTCTGCATGAATGCATTCCAGAAATGCAGATTTTTATTACTTAAATATTTCCACTAATGGTAATAACTTGGGCATTTTATATATGCTCACTTTTATCCCACCTTGATCTTTCCAAGTTTTATCTGTTAATTTAGAGGGTGTAAGACACATTAATTCTATCAGTGTTTTTATTAAGGACGGTCCCTTTTATGATAGCAGTGATGTACTACAGATTCTGATTTAAGATGTACACTTTAGGTCAGTTTTATACTGACTTCAGTGCAGTTGCAGTGGGCATAAAGTCAGGAGAAAATGTGGTACTTTACATAATAGTGCTGATGATTAATGGACTCCTGGACCATAACTCTATATTCTGAGGCACTGGTCCTCCTTCTCCCTCCTGAAATTTGTGTCTTGACCCTTTCATCTCTTGTTAGCTACCTTTCCAGAGCTGTTCATTAATCAGCACCATTGATCTGATGTGGTCCTGTCATATCGTATTACTTAAAACACACAGAAGCAATCACTGGCCTGACTCTGCTCCTTACACAACACACCATCGTATTTCCTTTACAGATGACTTAAATATTATAAACATCAATTTACTGCTGGTGCTTGGTCCTGAAATTGGCTTTTTCTAGATGGCTCCCTGCAGGACATTTCTGTCTCTCCCCCTGGATGTACTTCTGTCTCCTCAGAGACACCATCAAACACCTTCAGTATTCCCTGTTTGTTAAGGGCACTCATATGTCTGACCAGCAAGGGACAGTCATCAAAACAGCCCTTTCTTTGCTTGTGACCTAGTACCACAGTCTTCTGTTACTTTCTTTTAGTGAATCCTGATCAAGCAGACTCAATTTTTTACTTAATTGCTATTTATTTTATCCCTGCAATAGTCTTTTCCCTGATAGCTTCAGAATTCTGCTTCCTTCTGCCTTTCCTGTGATCCCTAGTAATGAAAAAATTAAAAGATGAGCTTCTTCTGAGCTTATTTCTGATTATTCTTATTTGCTGTGCTGGTACAGTGCTGTCGATCATGAGGCATTGGAAAATAACTTGCTCGTGCCTTAGAAGTTACCATGTCTGATCTTAATCCACATACTGTACAGGTCTCCTGAGTAAGGTGGGGTCAGTTTTAACTGATGCTTTCACAGTTGTGATATATTTTCAGACTGGGCTCTCTAAGCTCAATCCAATTCTTTCTTGGTCACTTTTTCTCTCTGGAAGCAGCAGAGGAGGCAGCGAGAACATCAGTGTTAGCCCTCAACAAACATTCAAGAATCAACTTTCTGCATGAAATGGATTATTCCAGATATACTTTACTGTTTCTTGTTCAAAAGAAGGTGCATCCTCTGACTGTGACTGACTATAGCATTTATGTTACATGAATAAGGTTAGGCCATTGGCTACCTATAGGTAGATATCCAACCCCAGTGCCTTATACAGAGATCAAGATAGACTGTGATATAAAAACCACCATTCCAACAGAGGACAGAACTTGTGCCATAGAACACATAAAAATTTAGCAGCACAGGACACGCTATCAGAAGGCCGTAAGTATGAATTTTTCACAATAGTCAAGGCTTCATTTAGGACAGGAAACTGCTCATTTTTGTATTCTACTGGGAACACTGTATGTCCACTATCAGTATGGTCTGAAATTCAGAAATTAATTTGTTAATGGATTAGACATTTGCAGAAAGACTGTTTAAAGAGGCTAGACTGCTCTAGCCTGGTAAAGGCTAATTTCCCACAAGGACATGTTTGCAATAGTACTAGAGAAAAAATCTCTCCCTGAAGTCCCAGGGGTACTTACTGAAATCCAGAATAGCAAAGTAGTCTGCAGGAAAGTCTACATTATGTTCCCACTTTTTGTCTTACAGGCCCTCTATTATTTGTCTGCATCTGTTTCTTTTTCCCTTCTTTCACTGCCTTTTATCTGATAGTATAGAATTTCACTGCTCTTAAGCTGCAATTCTTTTCTTAAATTTGACTTTGGCACTTGGAATAGGCATTTTTAAGGTCTCACTTTTGTCTGTTTATTCTTCTGGTATTCCTTTCTATTTGTAAGCAGTATTCTCAATGCAACAGCTACCCATACGTAAGAGCTCAGGTCAAAAAGGATAACTCTTCTCCTATTGACTTTCCTTTCCACTTCCCGTGCCGAATGGCCCCTCCTACCAGGGACAGTGGTACAAGGCCTCAACCCTGAACATTTTGAAAAGTTGTCTCTCATTTAAGATCTAAATCTGGGTGCTGTCTGTTTTCCATGAATGAAGATCTCATCATGCTTAGTGTGTTGTGTGTGTAGACTCCACACTTGTAGGTGAGCCAGGTTAGATGGTGCCCAAGCACAGTGTGTGCCGCCCTCTTGGCTGCTCTGGCTACACCTCTCTGTGGGTGGAGCAGGGTAAAGCCACGTTAGGCAACATTAAGCAAGTGTTTGGACTTTGCACACATGATTTGAAATGGTGAAGATAACTGGCGCTGGGAAATGGCAAATAGATGTCAGTAGCTGGTGGGCTTAATGAGAGCAGAAGCAGGTCACCAGAAGTCCTGATGTACCATTCAGCTCAAGATTTAAAGGAATACAAAAATCTATGATGACAGACTGAACCATGGCGGTGTGTCAGACCACTTTTCACTAGTGGTAACATGAAGAAACAGTACTGTACACATATATATTGTACACATACCTATGTATACATAGATATATACATATATGTTAACCATAAGTTTATATGTATGTATAGTTATATACATGATTATTATTTTTAAATTATCTTCTTCTGGCAAAACATTGCTGGGCATAAACCACAGAATTCTCTATATTCCTACTATGGTGCCTTCACAATTGTACCTGCAAGTTGAAACCACATACTTTTCAAAATAGTTCATTAAAGAGGGGTGTGACTGAGGCAAATAAAGTCGTAATTTTATGATGCTGGTCAAATATGGAGTAAATCTTCTGTGCTCCTACATAACCTTTTCTGGGAACAGACTGATTTGTGGGCAGCGCTTGTATACTGGTAGCGTTGTTGAATCTTGAGTGCTAGTTTTCTACAGATACTTAGTATTTACAGAAGCATTTATGTGCTGATGCTGTAGGTTAAAAGGTATGAATCTCAGTGGAAGAGGTTAAGGTGTTGAAGCCATGAACACTGAAGATGGCCAGTGCAATCAGGCTATTGCCTTGTTAACAAGGCGGCGGCACTTGGACAACATGACACTGCCTTAAGCAGGGTTCTCACAAAACCAAAGGTATAGTTGTGCTGCAATTAATACTGATGTTTCTGTAACTGAAATACGAGTTGCCATCACTGCAATCACCAGAGACAAAGAAAATGTGTAGAAATTAAATTGTTACAGTAATATATCCGCCTAAGCTACTGCTTTGGCTAGATGAGCCAGATTAGCTCATGACAGATGAGCTTCATGAACATTTCATTGCCAAGGAACCCTGTCAAAATATTGGTGATTTCTCCGAATCTGTTCAACATCATGGAGATGTCAAACGAAATCTGAAAGGACATTATTTTTCAGGAAGAACAAAAACAATGAAAGCATATGAGGAAAATGAGCTGAGTTTTTTCCTCCTTCCCGAAATGTTGCTTTAGTTTCATTGAATGCTGTCCTTGCAAGTACTTTGGCCTAAATCCTGAAACCCTTAGTCCCATAGATGTTGGTGAATTGAAGAAAGTACTGAATCTATTCTCAAAGAATAGATCTCCATGTTTCAGTAACCAGGTTTTCAAACCGATAGTGTGTTTTCAACTAAGTGCAGGGGCCATATAATCTCAACACAAAAAATTTAATGAAGATTTACACTGTTGACACTGGTCCTGCCATACGACCTCCCTCCTGGTCACAATGGTACAGCACTTGACGCATCGATGTCTGGCCACCAAATTTGTGGTTCTCATGCTGAAAGATGATCTCAATCATAAGTCTGAAGTACATCGTCATAAGTATGGAACATGATACAAAATGGCAACTGATAATAGTAATGAAATATTGGGTTTTTTTCACGGCTTGTTGCTTGCAGAGACTATGAGAAGCTGTTTACATTAATTAAAGGTATAATTCTATGTAGGACAATGAAATAAATTTCAGCTATAAATTTCGATGGATTTGATCTGTTTGTCACAGAACCATCCCCTTCAAGGTAAAGTAGGAAATAACAGCTTCACAGATACATCTGATTTTCTCAAGCACCAAGATCCGGGTTATCAAATACGTACACAGAAAAATTGAACACCCTCCTCCCTCCACAGATACCAGCATCTTCTTGATGGAATTCTTCCCTCTCCCTGAGCTTTTATTATGTGAATTGTTTTATAAGGAGAGGAGGATGCTCGCGTGATTTTTACCTGCCTTTACTAGAGGAAGGTTTATATTAAAAATCTTGTTCGCATGGATTCTGAGGGGTAAATTCTGAGACGAGGAATCTTTTCCTTAAATTTTAAGATTCATACCACCACTGCCTGAATGCTGAGCTAAACAACTGCGTTACTGACAGTCATAAAAAACATTAAAATGCTTTCTTACTTTTTTTTTTGTTTTGGATGACTGTCTCCTGTCTCTGAAGATTTCCCTTGCAAGTCATTCATTAAAGAGTTGGTAACCAACACAGTGAAAAGACTAGGTAAAAAGCACCATGAATATGTTTTCCCATACCATTCTTCCTGTGTGTTTGCTGCCTCTGGCCTCAAACTGTACAAATGAAAGCTTGTTTGATTTATGTCAAAAACTATATATAAAATATCATAGGGGATCCACAGAGAAATAGAGTCACTCTGGGCTTTGGTTTCATTATCCATTGAGGAATAACTGACTACAGCCTTGGAGTATGCAAAACTGATCAAAGCACTTGCTTCCTCACATGCAAGGAGAAACCCACTGTAGATTTCCTGTTTCATGCTTCAGTGCCAAAACACAATGAAAAAAGTTCTAGATGAGCATGTGAATTATTCTAAAACATTGTTAAATCAAATCTGATGGTTATGCACATTTGTGAAACTCATCATTTGAAATGTCAAGTCACTGACAGCAGTGTGTCCTGAGGTGTGATGTATATTTGTGATAATTATTTGCTTTTTAAAGTTATGTATCATCTGCATCAAAACAGGATTTTTCTTAAGTATGTCTGAAATGCAGAGATGTCAGTGCCAGCTGTGTTATTCAGATCTGGGTTTTAAACACCCTGTGCCAGGAAAACACAGAGTCAGGATATGACTACAATGCCATTTTTAAGGCACTCTGAGTTATTTTTCACTTTTCTCTTAACACTGTAGGCAGTGTGGCTGATGGAGAATGATTACTAGCATTAATAGTAGCTGCAGTGATTTCTACACTGTGTAGTATATGCAGCATGATGCATTAAGGAAAATAGCATAGCAATAATTGTTGTTATTCCTACTTCAGTATTAGCAAATGATAAACTCTTCAGATTTATTGGAATTAAGATCTCTTCTGTGGCTCTTAGAGGCCTCTTCTCCGGTCATTTCAAAACTTTTTTGAATGAAACTGAAGGCAGTTGGCTCTGTTGTTGGGTAAGTTCTGCTAACGTAGGAGGGCTGTCTCCCGAGTGTTAAAAAGACCATTTGCAAATCTTCAGCATCTTCTTCCTTGACAGCAGAAGTTACTACGCAGAATGGTTTAGATGATGCTGAAATGAAATTTTACAGGAAATCCACAATCTTCCAAGAGGAGACAAGGTAGGGAATGGCAGTGACTTGAGGGGACAAAATAGCACCTTTTCTTTCTGGAAAGTGACACAATAAATCAGCATCCCACCAGCATCTGAACTCAACCTTTTTTCCTATCAGAAAAGAAATTCTGTGAGGAGGTGATTGAGTTTTTGACTGTAGAGAATTGGCAGCTACCTTACTCCTGCTATTTCCTGACAGAAAATGTTATAAGAAAATTGCCCAGATGAACAAAATTATCAGGGCTCTTGCAGATATTCTAATCTGTGCCACGACCGGCAAGAAGTACCACAGGAGATGGATCAGGAATCTTAGCTATAGGGGAGCTCAGAGCTATTCTAGTTCAATCAGATTTCACAATTTGCTCTAATGAAGACTGCTGGCAGAAGTTCAAAGCTACTCCAGGTCTCGACTCTCCCTCCACATTACTATAAAAATGTCTGTAGAAGTGTTAACTGCAGAGGAGCCAAAAGTTGTTTTGGTTCCAGCCTTTCCCAGCAGGAGTAACTGAGAAAATAGAGTAGGAGTGCTAATTCTGCTCACAGCTCCCTCAGCCTCCTGTAGAACACCAGAAACGTTGCTGGGAACATGGCAAAGTGTGCCCAATGCTGTCACCCCTCAGAGCTCCTGCAGCCTCAGCCACTCCCTCCAAACACCACTGACACAGATGCACTGGCTCAGAAACTCCAGAAGTCTTTGGAATTACCATCAACCTCTGCTGCTGACAACCTGAAGGCTGTTTGAGAGGCAGCAGGTATCAGGAGGATGGCTGTGTTCAGCCAGCATTGATTTCTTCAGCCTTTTGTCTGTATCTGCTTTCTGTCTCGTTTGGAGGTGGTTACTGTTACTACACGTAGCATGAATCATGTCTCTGTTAAAAAACAGAGCTTCAATTGTCTTACATAACCCCTGGTAACTGCATGTCTAATAATAGCAAGCCATTTCCAGGTAGGGAATCTGTCTGTGTCCCAGACCCAGACACATCCACATGCACGCACACACACATATTCATATTGCTTTCTACACCTCACTTCTGGGAAGGAGTGAGCTTTTCACATGCAATATGACAGTTCTGAGCTGCAGGACCTGGCAATGATTATTTTTAAATGCCATTTTCACTTACTGCCTTGAGAAGCCAGTCCAGTACACGCAACTTGCTTCTCAGCCCAAGAAGCAAGAAGGAGCAAAACCAAAACCTGACAGCACTGTTTGGTTTTGAGAGAACACTGAATGGTGAGGGTTCTGGTTGAATCCTGTCCTGAAAGCTTGAATCTTTCTAGATGTTAACTTTCCTTCTGTCTCTAAGGGAAGGCCCACATTTTAATTAAGTTGGTACTTCTCACAGTTCTGACAAACCTTATTTTTTCTCCTCTCAGTTTCCCCCCTTGGAAAAGTAAACAACAATACGCAACTCCGTCATTACTGCCAGCCTAATTGAGAATGCTGCAAATCAGTGATGACATCTTCAAACAAAACTTCTTTATAAATTGAAAATATAATTCTTTTTGTAATACATGAGTGGTCCACAGAAAGAAGGAGTTTCTGAAGATTACTATGGTGCCACAAAAAATCTGAACTTTCATTCAGTAGGAGGTCAAAGAAGAAATTCTCACTGGCAATGTTGCTGCTTTTCTGTGAGACATTGAACTGCCCGTCCTTTTCCCAGTGAGATAACATTTTTCTGCAGAGAAACATGATTCAGGTCCATCAATAATATCCTGATTTTGGTGAATAACAAACACAAGACTCTTCAAAGGGAGGGAATCACAGAATCATAGATATCTCAAATTGATCCTATGAGGATCATCGAGTCCAACTCCCTGTTCCTTGCATGACTAAAACTAAATCATATAACTATGAGCACCATCCAGGTGCTTCTTGAACTCTGATGGGCTTGGTTTGCAAATGGAATGGTTCTAGACTGTTTCACAAGGTTTTCCAAAGAAACCTGTTCCTTCTGACCTTTCTTGCCACCAATCACCATATCCAGGCATCTAAGATTGGATTATATGTAATGTAAGAGCCAGGCTTCTGTCATCCTAAACTTCTATGTTATGTCAGTTTAAGAGATGGGTTGAAGGCAGGGATTTGGAAAGCCAGTTTCACTTCTGAATTTGTTCAGCTCCGAGATTTCAGTTCAGGTTCATTTCTTCATATTGTGTGAATAAAACACATGTGAACAAGCAGTTAAAAACTTAACTGGTCACACAATAAAAAATGTTCTCCTTGAGCTTTTATTCCTAAATCTATTATCTTTCTTAGCTTAGATAATCCTTCTTGAAAGTTTGTTGGGAGTACTTGAAAACAATAAAACCTAGTGGATCAGATGTCAGAATCTGGTTCTATGCCTACTTCTGACCAAGACCATATAGCCAGACAATATCTTTGGAGAAATTATACTTTCGTATTTCTTGGGATCTACAGACAATGACAAACAATTTGATATTGTTATTCTGGGACCAAGTGCCTTGGATCTACAAATCACCTTACAGTAAAGTCAGAACTGAACTAAACCTAAATTGTATTTGAACTCACAAACTGACTGGTCTGGCCTACAATTGCAGACCAGCTTTCACGGATGCCCTCCCACTAACTTAGTCTACAATACTCATGTGATCTCACACAGATTTCTGTGGGTGCAACAGGGAAAAAAATTGGACTGATACTTTTATTTGTTATCAAATAAAAGCCTACGGTTCAGCAGCAAAAAAACCCAAATCAAACAAGAAACCTACTGAGTTGTAAACTGTAGTTTATCAGTGTCGTGCAGTCATGAGCTGACTGTGTTACTGCTCTAGGGTAAGAAGTTCTTACATTTTCTGTAGGAAGTCAAATTAATTTGCCTTCACTGTCTAGTAATCCCCTTGTCAAGCAGTAAGAAATACAGATATTGGCCACTCTGTGTTACAACGTATTATTTAGAAAGGTGAAAGAGATAAATAAATGGAAGCCATAGAACATGCATCAGTTGCTGAACTTTCAGCGTTCCTGCTAAAAAAACAGTATTGCCCAGATTCCACCTGAGAACACAACGGATCTTGTGCACTCAGAGTATTTTTATTAGGACTGAAACTCCTGTAGGAAACACTTTAACTGGTGACCCAGTAAAGGGTTAAACAAAAGTTGGACTCAAGTTTACAAAGGCATCTGAACTGGCTTCAAGTAGACATGAAACATCTATGCATCTGGAAAACGGAACTTGCAATTGACTTTTCTGTACCATCTGCTCTCAAGAACATTTTCTGCTTGGGAGTTGCATAAGCAATGAAAAAATGCACCAAAACAACTTCCTGTACCATGTTTTTGGTCACTTGTAATGACGCATTACAAAGCAAACCAGCTAAATATGCAACAACTGTGCCTCACTCCAGATGACAACATGTATTATATAAGAGCAATGTCTGACAGACACTTATTTTAAGATATCATGACACAAAGAGCACCCAAGGGGAAATATTCACTACATGTGAGAGTTGGGGGCAAGTGCCAGGAGAGTTTTTTCTCCATTTCAAAAGGCCAAGTGTAGTTCAGAAAAATCAAAAAGAGGACTTTTTTTGGTTTACAAAGTAAAATTACAGAACTTGTTGCACCTCTTTCTGTAAAGGGGAATTTAACTTGTAATGAATGTAAGCTTTTTGTTGTTATTTAATGTCACTTTAAAGCATTTTAGATTCAAAATTATTCTTATCCCAAAAGCTTTCAAAAATATAATTTGTTTAGACTCGCTTTATTTGCCTGTTGGGAAGCCATGGCCTGATTTAATCTTGTACTGTGGCATAAATAAAACAATATCCACAGGAATTAGAGTAGTTTAACCAGAATAAAAATATCTACCTCTCCAAATGAGTCCCAAGCCTTTAAAACTGTGTATGTGTTGGCCTCTCTCTTTCCAGTGACTGCACTAATGGAATTGCATGGAGACATATGGGGAAATCCCAGTACCTGTGCAAACACAGGGAACTGCTGAAGCTGAAGAGGGACTAAAGCCTAGACTAGAGCAGGGTGTGCAGCTAAAGAAGGCAGTTGGCCTCTGCTTCGCTGTATTTTTGAAACTGAAGTCGAGATGAGTTTCCCCACTAATGAACAGACTCAGGCTATCAGTCCACAGCCGTTACCACAGGATCAGCTGGCAGTATAGATCTAGTTTGGGCACGGACACATGATCACATTACTGTTAAATTAGCAAGAGTTTGTGTTGCTGCAAGAGAACAGACGATATATAATCTAGCCTGAAGTCAGAGCGGCGCAGACAGGTGATACCTGATCTGATATAAAGCCTGCTATATCAAGTTAATCCATTTGTTCTGAAAACATTCAAATCAGTATATGAATTTATCCTAGATCAACACTTTGTGTTACATGGCTGCAGTGGTTTTGATACAGTTTTATGACCGAGATCCACTGTGCCATAAAACCACAGCTTCAGAAACCGATTTTGCATGGAAACAAGCAATTCTATCAACCTGTAGGGTAAATCTGGGGGTGCAAATAGCTCCCCCCACCTGAGAAGCAGACTGTCTTTTTCAAGATGAGGCATGGAAGAATGGGGTTCACTTCCAAATCAGTACCTGTTACTTTCCATGGGCCAAAAGGACTTGGAATGCCAAATTTCCTTCCTACCTTCAAAACACATTGGTTTCATTGTTAATACAGGATTTTCCTAGATAATGGACCCTGTAGTTTAGAATCTGCAAGATTAGATTATTCTCAGGAAACAAGTCCATCTCCAAGAAAGCATCTCTGCCTGTGGCAACAAATTCTCAGGTTAATGAAAACTGTTTTAAGATTTCAGCTGAATTAAGAAGGTGCACAGTTCATACAGGTCACCTCTGCATGTGAGGGAACATCAATATGTTTTCTGTACCTACAATTCATTAATAGCAAAACTTGGTTCATATCCTCTTTGCTACAGCATCCTTCCTTTCCTGCCTAGCCCCCTTCCTTACTCTAATGCCTTACCCCTCCATCCATCATAAGGACACCACATGAAATTTTGTTCATCATTACATAGGCAAGTCTCCTTTGGGTTTCGTGGAAGTTACATACTCATAAATGGGAGCAGAATTTGGCCCTCTGTCTTTTCAAAAGGAAGACTAACGATCAAATAATTTTCTCACATCTCTGTTTGCACTTTCACAGTCTGGTTACATTGATTTGTGTCTCATAAGTAGACATTTCCTTTGTTGGTTACAAATCAATGTTATAGACCTAGCCTGCCTGCACATTTTCCCCTTCCCTCTTACTGTGAGAAAAACAAAGTGCAGCTTCAATTCTTCTTGCTTTATAAATGTGAATTTCCTTGATGAAGCATGAGAGAAATACAGATAAAATTCCAGCTCTCCCTCAAAAAACGACTGTGCTTAAATTTCTAATTACCAAGATGCTTTATGGTATGATAAACACCTTTATCATTCCAGTCCTGCCACTGCTTTGTTAACCTAGTTATAATCCTCTCCTTCAGATATCACAAGGTTTCCCAGAGCAATCCAATGTGATATCACAGACAGCTATGACTTCATGGCATGAGTAAGGAAAAAAGAGGCAAAGGTTTCAGTCTTCAGCAGGACGGAGCTGCCACACAAATCTCCAGGAAAGGATGGAAAAGAAAAGGGTTTGCAATTGGTGCCTGGGAGGCAATGAGCTTTTTGAGTGCAGTATGAAAATACAACAGTGAGGATAGATGGGTATTTTACTACAAATGGATACACATGGTAATAGAAAAGAAGTAGTAAGAAATAGAGCCATCAATCAGAATACACCAAGTAAAAGAAAGTACAAGTGTAAATGTGGAACATATCAGTTTGATTTTCCTTTATTAAAAGAGGAAAAAAAAGTTTAAAAAAGAGAGTAGAAGCAGCCTCAAATCAATCTCATCAATTTTAATACTATGAAGGAGTTTAATAAGTGACAGTTCCACCAATTTGATGGAGGGCTCATGGCTGCCGAAATAAAAATAGAAATTGTTTAGAGCTGGCATCAATAATAATAATAATGATAAGGTTTAAAGGATGTGAGATCAAAAAGGAAAAGAAAAATTTTACAAATATGAAATAAGGCTTGCTACACTGCCGTCACCACCATCAAAGAACACCCTCAGAAGTCAAAAGGGAATTCTATTTATTTTAAAGAACAGCACTAGGAATCAGGAAATCTTGGTCCTACTTACATCTCTTCTGGGGAATCTGTGCTTGGCCCTGAGAAAGATATTTCAGTGCTCTGTGCTTCAGCTTCTCCGTAAGGCCAATCAAGATAATAAGAGCTCTACTTCACAGGCATCTTCTAAAGCTTAATTCATGGGTGCTGAGCAAAGAGCTTTAAGGTCTTTATGTAGAAACTATTACACGGAAGGAAAGACAAAAAGGAATGTAAAGATTTGGGAAACACTTGCAAAAGGGATTCCACAGCTCAGCCACTTCCTGGAAATCACAAAAAAAGAAAAATAACTTCCTTTTTTGTATTTTATTTCTGAAGGAAGCATAAACCTTCCCAGCTAAATGGGCAAAGAAGTTGTCCCTGCAAACATCATCATGTAAGTGGTAACAGGGAGCCCTGAGTGGCTGCATCCTTACAACGTTGTGCACACGTGCCTGTGTTACCCCAGTGAGGTAACACCACTTTGCTGGCCTGAGGAAAACAGAGATGAGGAGAAGTTACGACTACTTGGAGAGTTGTCTATTTGCACAGACATTTGACAGCAGCAGTTCAGGCAAGAAACCATACTGCTCTAAGACTTTGGGGACCAACTATTTGGTCTCTCTGCTCCACCAATCCACAACCTTAGGCAACTACCTGTTTTGCTTGTGTTTAAAGTAGGCCTAGCTTTATAAAAATTTTGAGTTTTCTAATAGTAGGTGTGGTGGAATCGGCCTTGATAGAGTAAATCAGAAGGAAAGAAAAAGAGATAAAAAATTAAAATGCTAAAATGAAGAGAATTATAAAACCAAAACAAAATTATTCTGACTTGATACAACTTTGATACTCTTTTCCAAACCATTTTGCTTAGACATAAATGACAAACAGAAGATGCAAGATACCATGAGTCAGATCTGCAGAATCGAATAGGTTCATTGATGTTTGTCACAACTCTTGTCTCTAATAAGAGTTAAGAAAGAACTCAAGAGCCAGAACTGCCCAGACTGGTTAGTTTACTGATTAAGAATATATCTACCAAAAACCTCAAGCAGTAATGTGTTACCAATCCAAAAGGAGTACCACAACTATGCTCATTTATAGGACAAAGAGAACTCAATATGCATTCCAATGCAAATATATTTATAGCTGCTTATTTATAGCATATGGTGCCTTCCACTCTATTCTGCATATTTTTCTTATCTTGCACTATCAAAGTTAGCAGACAGTGGAAAGGTATGTATCTTTTTCTTATCTTATCCTGAACAGGCTCTGCTAACAAGGACATAAATTTTGTCTTTTCAATACCAAGCTACAATTAGCACGGAGGTCACGACATCGCAGTTAACACAAAGGTCACAAGTAGTGTTGCTACTCAGGGGGTTCCACACTAGAGCTAAGCGTGAACCCAAAGCACTCTGGGCATATGGAAATGAAAAAGTTTTTTCATGTCTGCATATATGCATGTCAAGAGTAAACATTTAAGGAAGGAACAACATGATAAAAAAAACCCCCATGTGCATAAGCATAACAGGGATCAAAATATTTAACTGTCAGATGGACAAAGTAGGTTTACCTGGTGGAGAGCACTGTAGGTAAATGAAGTCTTGCCTTTTACATTTCATACATTTTAAGAAGCTGCTCAGATTATTTGTTTACTTTAATCTGATGTCAGTTCTTTTGACAGTAAGTCCTAGAGCAAAATTTGTACTGGAATGAAAATACCTCAAAAAATTCCAAAATATCTCAACAGGTTGTTTCTTTTTGGTTCTTTTCATATGGATAAACATCAAAAGGTGAAATATCTGGGCATAATTCACCCAAAGACTGGGAAGAAGTACCCAGAATGAGCATTTTGCTGCAGGTGCATGTTACTTTAAAACCTAGTGTCATGAAGACTCATTACAGGACAGTATGATTCACTTACCCAAACTTTTTCAAAAAAGCCTTGGATAGACTTAGCTAACTAAAGCTGAGTGCCAGTTTTTGCTGCACATTGGAGCAAGTAGCCTCAAAAAACTCAGCCCACAGGATTGGCTCTGAAAGCAGGTGTAGCTGAACTGTTAACTGCAGTATCCGAAACACACAAACCATGAGAGGATTATACTGAGCTCTGTGACAACTACACTTGAGGAAAAAGAGGGAGGAAAGGGGCTGAAGGAACATGAAAGGATAATGAACAAATTCAGATCAATGGAACAGACCTGCAGGCTTCTAAAGAGGATCTTTTAAAGAGCCACAGACAATGGCCACAGTCTAGACTGAACACAGAGAAAAGTCAAGATAAATCATCACCATTAAAAGCTAAGTAATCACATCACATAACAGCAAGATTACAGAAATAGTGTCTCTGTCTCTGCTCTGAGTTGAAATTACCTGGAATGTGACATTTGTTTCTGGGCTCCTCCTCATCAGAGAGATTGGAGAGAGTTCAAAGAAGAGCCATATAAATGACCAGCACAGTGGAAAGAAATGAAGAGCTACACCTGCAGTAGCCCAGTTACAATGCCAATGACTATCACATGAAGGGAAAGGCATGAAAACAAGCTGCATATAATTGAAAGGTGAAAATGCCAAAAACAAAAAAGAGAAAAAAAAAAGAAACAAAAAGGGAAAGAAGAGAGGGTAGCTAATAATAAAAAGGTGTACGGATAAAATCAAGACCAGTAACATAAAGCTGACATTCCAAGGAGCAAACAGCATAAGCCTGAAGAGTAATATCCTTAGGGAAGGAACTGAAGTTTGACAGACTAGACAAAACACTAGACATGTGACCATCCTTCACTGGCCCTGGGAAGATGGGCTGAGCAGATCTTGATTGTTTTTCCAGTTTGATGACTCCAAGGTACACTCTGTTTTTCTGGCCTGAAAGCCATCCGTAAAAATATGGAAACCCATGAAACACACTTTGGCAGGTTAGAAGATGATTAACCAGAAGGAGACTAAATTCATGTTCATTGGATAATCCTGCAAATTAGGCAGAGCTGTATATGAAGAAAGAAGTAAAGGAGCAGCAAGGAGCAAAACCTAGCCATTTGAGGAAAGGACTTTTAGCATCAAACAGTACAATGAGGAACAGCCACACAGCAGAGTGGATAATCCATTGCATAAAAAGAGAACAGCATGTATGGATCAGGCAACAAGATGTGAGAATGAAGTTGGGGAAATGACTTCAAAGGATTTGTGACCTCCTGAACCATGAGTTGGCTAGGCTATGGAAAGTTTAAATGCTTGCATCACAAATTCAGAAACCTGATTGTGCAAAAAGGGAGCCAGTCTCTCTCTAGAAAGCATCCTAAGAAGGTCAGTAACAGACAGAGTGAGCCTTGAACCTTTCCATACTATTGAACGGATATAAGAGAACAGAAAAAAAAGTAATACTCCACTTACTTGAGTAATAAAACACTGCAAAAAGATGCACACACAGACAAAAAGTATATTAAAGTTATGCAGGGGGTGGCAGTGGAGGGAGTGCAAGTGTCTGGACAAGAAGAGATGAAACGGTGCTGTCACTTCCCATCCATAAACCCCCAGCAGCAAGGAGGGCAGACAGGAAAACCACCAGCTAAACCTGAGACATAGAAATTATTACATAAGCAAACCAGATCCTGACTGATTTCAGCCTGCACTGGAAATAATCCTTAGTTGTTGTAACTGGAAAGTAAAGGACTTATGGGTGAAAAGCAAGGGGTAGGTAGAGACAGAAATAAACTTTTTTTTATTGACAGTTTACAGCAGTGGTGTTATCAAAGAGAAAAAATAGGTTAATGGTACCTTCGAGTCATGTCTGGTTTTATATTTTTTGGAAGCAAGGGGAAAAAAGACAACCTTCTTTGGACCAGAGACAGTGATTTAACTCTTCTATGCTTACTCCAGATTTGTTGCTGCCATGTAGCCCCTTCCCAGGCAGCCCCTTCCCAACACTGCTAGCTCGGCCAGAGGTCTTACAAGTACAGCCATGCTGACTGTTGGATCCTTCCATGTTGTGAAGGGAAAACATCTCATGGAGTTTCATGATACAAAGATCATATTGGCTTCTGAGTTGTTCTTCTGCTGACATTCCTCGTTGGTCAAGTATGACACCCAAAAGACTTTCCCTTTGCTCTACCTTCAGGAGCACAACTTCAAATTCAGCATCAAAATGCATCTTTGAAGAAGCTGAGCTGGTTGTACCAGCAATGGTGCTTCCTGCACAAAATGGTAAACATAAATGCAGCCCTGATTACTTTGCAAATCATGCCCTGAGGCTCGAGGTCCAATGAAACAGTGATTCCAGAGGCAACATCAGATAAGGTATTCTTGTTACTCCCCAGCCCATTGCAAAAAATTACTCCCCAGTTCCTGCAAAAATGTATGATTTAAAGAAAGGCTGGTTATCTCTGCTCATAGCCCAACTCTACAAACAGCTGTGCTGGCAGGAGTGGGGGAATTGTGCAATATGTTGGCAAATCTGAGCAGCCAAAGAGGGAAATTTTTTCAACTGGTTTTGTCCCTGAAGTGCATGTGTCGACAAACCACAGCCGGTGCACCTTATTAGCTTTCTGCAGGTCCCTGCTAACTAATGGTATGTACCTGTCCATCTGCAGAGCCAAAAATAGCTACTTTTAAAGAACAGAAAGGAATTCCTGCTGAGCCTGACAGAAGACAAGCCCACCATGTGTCTGCCTGGTGCTGTGGAGTCCTGTGACAAAGGTGGCTTGAGGCAGTGCATTTATTTTCCAGATGATGTGCACTGATAACCTGACCTCTACACTTACAAGATTCATGTACTATTTCATCACTTACCTCAGCTTCTACTGGCCCCGTATTCTAAACCCCCGTGTACGTCACAAAGGACCTTCCAAGCAGCTGACAGAGAAAACACTTCTGACATCCATTCTGGGTAGGATAACACTTAAATATGAGGAGGAAATACAATGCTGCTCACTCCCCCAAGTGCAAGCTAATTTTAAAGTTAATATTGTAAGTCCTTATTGATACGATGTTTTAATTACCTTCAGCCTGTCCAAAACAGCACTCCTAGCTCTATGTGTACTGCTGATATGACTGACAGCTGAGAGTTTTTCTAAACACCAAGCATAACATTGCAGTCACTAGCGACTCAAACTGCCTAAAATGGTGTGATTTTTATCACTTTGACGAAACTTATGACAACTCTCTTTAAGTGTAAAGGGATTTTTAAAATTTACTAAGATTTATAAAGTAAACCTACCTAAAAGTCTGATGTGTGTATGCAAATCGATCTTCAACATCACAGTCTACAACTTCCTTGTGAGAGGAGGAGGAGGGGCAGACACTCAACTCTTATCTGTGGTGACCAGTGGCAGGATCTGTGGGAATGGCCTGAAGTTATGTCAGGGGAAGTTTAGGTTGGGCATTAGAAAAAGATTCTTCACCCAGAGGGTGGCTGGCCACTGGAACAGTCTCCCCAGGGAAGTGGTCACAGCACCAAGCCTGACAGAGTTCAAGAAGTGTTTGGACAATACTCTCAGGCACATGGTTTGACTCTTGAGGAGGGTCCTGTGCAGGGCTAGGAGTTGGTCTCGATGATCTGTGTGGGTCCCTTCCAACTCAGCATATTCTGTGGTTCTGGGATATACAAAGAACAGTCTGACTTTGCCTCATACCAACCTTAAAAAACGGTCTCTCTGCTCATAGAAACAAGCTTGGCCCTCCTTTCCTCAGTTTACAGAGCCTCCGACTCAAGCCTGGGAAAACAGATAGGGCTTTTCCCTCCAATATAACAATATTTGACTTTCTCTGAGGAAGGGTACGCCAATGTAGCCAGTGAGATAAAGCATGCAAGAGAATCAACAGCAGAGCTAATCAGGCTAATTCAGCTGTTTAAGAAAGCAACCAAACCCCATAAAGCCCCTCAAAGGTCAAAAAGCATCTCCTAGATTATGCCTGAGAATGACCTGGAAGTCAGTGTCATCCAAAGAGTGTTAATATATTAAATTCAGTGGCAGAAAAAATTTTATGCAAGCAAGAACTTGCTCTGTATATGAGCTGAAGTTTTTAAACCATCCCCCACAGAGACAATCATAGTAGGATTCACAATGAGAAAGATCTTGTTACAATTCCCCACCAGATACTAATGCAAACAACGCCATGTGTCTATATTCAGAAAGCCTCTACATTTCTGACAAGTCTAAGATTTCTGAGACCAGAGCAACAAAAGACAGTCAAATGAAAGTAAGTCTTAATTTACAAATACGAGTATCTTGACATCCAAAGGGTGCAGACTTTTTTTGTTTTTTTTCTGACTCATAGAGTGTTAGGTATTGGAATACCTAATCTCTATTTTATGTCTGATTCAGTTCCTGCTAAAATAAGAGGTGCTGGTGGACCCAAATGGAAGTCTAGGACATTTCAAAAAACTTCAGCCATTATTGGGCTTGGCTGGCCATGATACATAAAGATGATTTTTCAGGCAGAAGCAATGACCATGGCTCCACCCAACGCAAACTGTGGTCCTGCTAGAGCAGTCCCTTTAGCAGAGACCTGTACACCCTCCCCTGTGTACCTGACCATCTGTATACTGCCAGTGTAGGTGCACCTACTGCTGGTGCAACAGATGTTAAAGCAGGAAAACCTGACTCCCAGGGCAGAGGGATTAATGGGGCATTAACATCAAGGCCGCAGTTGTGGCCATTTAAATGCTAACAGCTTTAAGTAAGTTATCCAAACTTACAGTGTGTGCCACTAGAACTTTATTATAGGATATCTGGGGCCAAAACTTGCCCCAGGATATGCATGAAGTCATCCTGATGATGCTAATGGAAACCCATGTGCTATATAATAAAAAGTAACTGGTTCTAAATAGGGCTATTTTAAATCAGAACGTAACAGGTTATCTTTTACTGAACAGTCCCTTTACTATTTACATTAAGAAAAATTAATCATGTCACAGTTGCCTGGATTCATCAGCTCAGCTTCAGTTTACATTCTTCACTAACATTCCCACAAAAATGGTTAGAGAAAGGCTTGGTTTTAAAGCCTAGCAGGTTGAATTAATGTTCTGTTAAATCCGACAGATTTTGTCCATGGTTCTTTACTGACCCTTGCATTTCCCCTTCTGACACTGTTGTGATGCACCTTCTCCCATCCAAAGTTCACTTCATGGTCCAGAGATGCTTTTTGACTGAGGAGAGTGTATTTTCACCTCCTCTTCACCTCCCGGAGCAGTATTTCAGGGCCCATCATGAGGTGTGTCATTAAAGCTAAAGCATGCTCAAGGCTCCTCTCACATTGCAGCAAACGGATCTGTGAGATTTCAAATCTGCGGAGCAGCAGCAGGTAAACACAGCTTTTGTTTTAGCAGCTCAGTTACAGCTAAGTGAGCATCTGCCCTGGCTGTACACAATAAACCTTCCATTTCAGAGGAGTATAATTGTCATTGCATTTCGTTGTCCTTTGAAACTTGGAGCAGGAGGCTTCAGCCTGAGGGTCCGCTTCAGTCTTTAAGGCACTAAAAAACCCACATCCTTCACTGCTTACTATCATATGCAATTACTGATGTCTGTGTAAAATGGAAAGAAAATATCACACTACGTAAAGCCTCAAATGATCACCTGGCTTGGGATTCATACACAAGAGGCAAAGTCACAGAAATTCAGTATTGTTACATGGCTGTGGCACTTGCTATGTGCAATATACTGAGTAAAACTGCTGTCACTTTAACGATTTTCTTATTCCTGTTGACAGGTTATGAGGCTCTAGAGAAGTGTCTTATCAGATCCTACTTTTCACTTCTAATGAAACTTTCTGCAAAGTGGGAGCTGAGCTGACTCCATATGCCACTTCTCTTCTACAAATTTCACTTGAAGTTACGGACCTCCTTCCTTATATGCAGCCCTTCATTTCCCCCCCAAAAAAAGACTTTTATATCAGGAATATATATATATTCTTCAGGAATATAGATTTTCTTCAGGAAATGCGTTAGCACTTCTTTCTGGTTTATGTCTCAATGAATGGCACACAAGGAACTTTGAAAGCAAATCGGTGGTGAGACTCAAGACAGGAATGCAGCATATATGTGTTCAGAACAGAGTTTCCATGGTATGAAGACTGCAAAGTAATCAGCAACTGATCCAAAATCTTAGAATGAGCAATTTGTGGCAATTTCTTCTATGTAAAGTTATCTAGAGCATGTAGGGAACAAACGCGTACATGCATACGTGCCTTTGAGAAAAAATACCCAACCTCTTGGTACACACTGACATTGCATGGTATATGTGTAAAAGTTTAATAAAATGTTTGGGGCCCATGCTAACTTTGATTTGTAGAGCTTTGAGTCATGCAGCCCATGCTAATGTTACTCTATGCTATTAGGAATACAGAGAAGAATTTTTAAGACCAGCTCGGTGTGTTACAGCCATAACTCTCATTTTATTTCAATTTAAATTGTGTGTTTAATCTCTTTTGAAGGTTTCAAAGATCCTATCCACCTCCTTTTTTGGGCACAGGATCTCATGAAAGGATGCACTGTAAATTCCATTCCACTGTGTTCCTCCCTTTTCCACACTTTTCTTTCTGCCTGTCCCTTTATCTGCCTTTTCTGGTCTCTCTTTACTAATTTCTAGTCATTTCTTTAGCCTGCCACCTGTTCTCTGCTTTCACGTATATATTTTGTAATACTCTCTAACATACATCTTTTCCCTGCTGTTCCTACTTGGCTCTCCTGGCACCATCAGTGTTCCATGCCACCACAGTACCAGGATTGTAATTTGTGTGTTTACCTTTGCCTTCCACTTACTAGGATAAACTCTCTCTGTCTCACACCTTCACCTTTCGTTAACTCTGATTTCCTATCCTCTTCAATTCCTGCCACTCCAGAAAAGGCAGGAGGAGGAATGAAGTGCTTGCGGAGGCAGTGCTGGCTGTCACAGATTGATTGACAATGAGCACGGTGCCTCCAAGCGCCGAGATGCCGCAGTTTGTAGACTGAAGTGAGACCTTGGTGCCCGGTACGCCCTCCTTGATTGAACAGACATTTTGAGTGTGGCTGCCGATCACTGTTAGCCCAGTGACTCCTTGCATTCTCCTCGCTTCCTTCTCCCAAGCTGTCAGACTGGCAAGGCTCAGGAGAAATCACAGGTTTCTTAATTGCATTTGTGCCTGCACAGAAAGAAAACTTAAATACAGGCTGGTCAGATCTGTACAGATGATGGAGAATATTTTGCTCCATTCTGCATTAGTGTGGGTTCTTTGATTTGTGCCTGGCAGCTTCCTTGTTCCTGAGGACAGAAGGGTAAACTGTGGCTTTGTATGGATGGGGAATATGACAAAGCAAAAGGAGAGAAAAGGAAATTCATTACATTTATCTGTGCAAACATTTTCTTGTACATTTTATGTATCGAGCCCAATCCATGAGCACATCTATCCTGGATGGCTCTGTCTTGAATTTATAGAAAAAGCTTGTTCCTACATATACACAGTCATATTGGAGCCCTTTATTGGTGCTGATCAGTCTGTCCAGACTCTTCTGACTGTTCCTTGCTCAGAGTCAAGGCATCACGCAGTGTTTTCAAGGGCTATTTAAGCAGTGAGTGGGCTTTGGTAACCAGGCAGTCCAGAGGGAACTTGCAGCAGCCACAGGCAGTCTGGACTGTGAATCAGACTCAAAAGTGGTCAAATTTTCCTTTGACTGCACAGGATAGTCTCACCTTTAAGAGGTCATTTTCTAGTCAAACCAAACACAAAAGTTGACTAAATCAAGATGGTCCAGTGACTCTTGGGAATCCCAGTACCGTTAGTGATCGGAGAGAAAGCAGAAGCCACAGACAGTCCTTCCCCCAGGTTTTGGGTAGCTCTATGGGCTGCCTTAGTTTATTTGGCTCAGTGGCTTACAATTACTGAAATAACAAGTTGCTTTCTTCTTTTTTATCGCAAAGTCTCATGGGAAGCTTGATTTGCATACAGTGACTCAGAAAGCTGCCTGCTAAGCTGCACGTACTGTATGTCTGTCTGGAACAAGTCAGAGTAATTTGTCCTCTTGTTTACAGCAGCCTATTTATAACAGTACGGAGATGACCCAAGAATACACCAAGTCCACCCTCCAAATACCCAGAAAGGGGCTTTTCACACTCATCACAAAGCCACTAGAACACTATAGTTCCCTCAACTCCTCCTTCCAAATGAAGATGATCTCCAAGGGCAACAGGGAGCAGAGTGGATTAGTGCAGGTTTTGATGAAATACATCAACAAGAATATTTGTTGTGTCATGATCACAGTAAGAATCCACCTGCCCCAAGATGATACAAAGCCCAAAGGATAGAGGACAAGTGTCCTTGAATACCTAAGGATTATGGTATCCACTATTATGATTTTCCCCAGAATAAGTTATTTGCAAAGGGTGATGTCCTGAGTGATGCAGACGGTTGATCTGCGGCTTTCAGAATTTTTGTTTAATTGCTTCCAATGCTCAAAACTCCTAGAATGGAACCTATAAAGCCACAACCTTTCTCAATCAGATAATTTCATCTCTTAGTAACACCAGCTTCAGAAAGCACCATATGTCATGTATGTAGAAACAACAGACCTGTAATGAATCATATAGGTGTATTCTAAATTAATTTTTCACAGGAGTAATTTTAAGTGTCCTATATTAGCATCTCCTGCTGGCTAAGGTTTCCCCCCAAAAATTAGATTAACAATTCTCTAACCTGTGCACCTTCAAACAACTGCTTCTTCCCAGACAAGGAAACTTTTCCTCTCTGTTAGAGATATAATATTCTTCATTAGAACTGCAGAAGCCTAAGTCTTTATCCAAAATTTTGTCTCATGTACAATTTCTATTTTGCATTAGAAGAACATCAGTGTCACTGCTGTGGAGAAGAGAGCAGGTTTCTTAATAAGGCATGTCATGCTTATTTTTGACCCTATTTACTAGACTGAAATTAGTGACTGTATGAATTCATATCACATATTTAATATACAAATAAAAACATATATGTCTGCACACATGCCCATCAAACAGTTATACATATTCATGTGTGCATACGTGAAAACAACTATTTAATTTTATTTTTACATATATATATATTTACAGGCATGTTTGTATATATATTTATACATACACTCACATACATAACTTGTAAGCATTTTACACTCATGGAGCACTTCCTAATCTTTGTGATGTCTCTTTCATGATATCTACAGTATTTGGCTTAACAGCAGTTTTGATTCCTGGAGCAATGACAAATACGAGGTGTGAATTTTGCAATTCATGATGGAAGGAAACAGGAGAATTCTGTATCAAAGCAATACAATCCCTTTGATTTTAAGGAGGATATGCAGAATAGGGTTAAAGGTGGCTTGTAAGGTCCTGAGAGATCAGCAACACTACTTAAAGCAACACTATGTACGGAAAAGCCATATATGTAATTTTTCAATTATTCTAACATGTTTACAGCTCTCCCTGTCTCTAAGGCTGGTCATGAAGGCCTGGTAGAGTTGACTGTACAACTGACGCAGAATGGAAAAATTTACCCCCTTTTTATTTTTGGTACCCAAGTCTTAATCTTTTCAAGTCATGGTTTTGTTCAGTTGCGTGAGCTGAACAGTCTGGATAAATGGTATATATAACTTTGGCAATACATGAAGGATTAATTTTTTTTTTCCATTTGTTATTTATACTATGCGTCTGGTCATCTAAGTCATATGCTTCCTGCTTTTGACTGAATGACAAACTTTTCAAGCAGGACACAGATTCCAAGTGATGCAGAAGTGCTAATAACCACAGAAACCTTCACCTGAACATTTTGAAAATGTTCATAAGGAGAGAAATACGGCAGAATGAAATAGAATCTGGGCAAGTATGTCCAGATCTCATTTTGCAGTGTTTTGCCAGGCCTAAGATTGATTTTTCACTCAAAATACAAATAGGTGAAATAAGGAACTCTTAATATTTTTGCAAATGGTTTTACTTTACAAAGAATTGCATGTCATGAGTTAGAGACAGGGATTAAGATGCTGTGACATTAATTTGGGAAGACTTACTAACTTATCAGAGATTTTACTTTCCAGAAAAGTGATTCCCCCAAAATTTAAAGATGTTATGCCAGGTGTCAAACATTCTGTAGCTATATCACAGCAGTAAGAACAGAAACATTCCCACTAATTACTCAGTTTAACCTGTGGCTGCATTTTGTTGTTTCCTGGCAATCTCACTTCAGGTCCTTGAGCCTTCCCCATGCAGAAGGAGTGGGAGAGAAGTGGAGGTAACAAATATGATTATTGGTTGAGAGCAATATAAAGCTCTCTCTTCTCAGAGAAAAGATGTCTTCAGTAGTACGTGCAGTAGTGGCAGGCAGCAGAGAAATACATCTTGGAATGCAAGGGAGTTTAAATGATTACTCCATGGCCTTGGGCAGCCTTTGGGCCCACTTGTGCTGTGGTCCCTCAGCATTTCAAGAACAGAGCTGGCAAAGAGCAGCTTTCCCATGATGCAAAAGAGTAGCTCATGCCAGAAAAACACCACCTGGAGTGGGTAGTGGGGGCTGGCTCCTGGTGCTTTGGACAGAGGAGTCAGAAAGGGTTCTGCTCAGGGAAACACCACCAAAAACAACATAAATGTGAACTTGTCTCTTTATAGTTACATAGAGTGATCAAACTATTTTCTTGTGCCCATTTAACATATTGACAGGCATTCTGAACAGAGGCTATCTTAGACACTGTGGCTTGGAAGGAAAACAATGGAGAAAAATGTAGAAGATAAACTCCAAGCTGACAACAATGATTTCTTCTGATTATGAGCAGTGCTGAGACCATATACTACTGACATCAACAGAACTTTGCTTGTATCCTTTAGATACTCAGTTGTGTGTTTAATGCATTCCGAGTCACAAAACTAACTTCCTTTGCACAATCCTTTGAAAACTATACCTGAGACTGTGAGGAGAGCTGGAAGTCATCATTCTTTTATGATGGAAGAGCATTTTGTCCAAGCAAATCTACATTCCACTGCTCTCAAGCTAGGTCTCACTCCATAGATCTGCATTCCCAACATGCTGTAGCATGACCTCATTGCAAGACCTTCAAAATATTTTGTCTCACAAAATCCTTGTAGGTTACTGAAGTGCTAGTATTCCTATTTTACAGGCTAGAAACTAAGGCTTGGAGATGATGTTACTTGCCAGTGTCACAAAAGAAAATAATATGGAAAAATCTGAAAATCAGACTTCAGAATTCCAAGTCAGTGACATAACTACTGGAATAGTCACACTGTCCACTTTGGGATTTAAGGCCCTGCAGACCTTTTTCCTCCTGCCCTCCTACATAATTAAATTGGACCTTGAAGCTTGTAATTTCTCATTAGGTTTTGTCCTGTGATTTTACCTAGCAAATATTTTGTTTTGAATACTTTTTTCCCCTCCCAGTCACTTCCACTATTCCTGTTCCACCTTTGCTTTTCCTTCTGCATCCACTTGGCTGCAACTGAGATCAGGAGATACTGCTATGCTAGAACTTCCAGGAGCCAGAAAAACCCCACTAAGGATTTTTAAACTTCTGACCCTATCTTCTCCCTTTGCTCCATTGAATTACTTGAAAATTCATGCACCATGCAAGGTTGGAGTCTAGTTTCTCCATAGGCAGCATAGACTATATTTTGTTATGGCAACATTTTCTGGTGCTGTTAAGGGGCAATGCACACTTCTTCCTATTGCATTGTGCACTTCTGATTTCCTGAATGCTCAGAGAGCACTGGATATTTATTGAGTCTTTCATAAACCTGAACTCCTTGTCTACATCAAGATTGAGTTTCACAGATCAGTGTGGAGCATGGCTGTTCCCCAGTCCTGTATCTCCTTTCCTCTTTTCTCTCACATTCAGTCTTCAAGAGGTCTTACCGGTTGTGTTTTCCCCTCAACTCTACTGCCTTGTGCTTGGTGGCAGAACTGTCACATGCAGCTGAGATCATGCTGACCCCATAACTGAGCAATCTTGCATGCCAGCAGCAACAGTAGACTGAGAACATCTCAGTCAGGTGGTGTAAAAAGTGAAGTGCGTCTGGCAGCCACAAACCTCATTACATCCCTGGCAAAGGCCTTATACAAAATGATGCTCTCCTGGTGCAAGAACCTAGTCTTCCCATATTTCTTTACAACTTCGAGTACAATCCTAGAGCCAAATTGATAGCATGTGAGAAGTAGGCTGAAGGCTCTTTTCCTGATGGAGACAAATTGCGAATGCTAGCTACTTTCAATACCATGCTCACTGTGCTTTGGCATTTAGAGACATCCTTAAGCATGGATTTCTTGGTTTCTATTGTTTGTATGTTCTGCCCCAATGCAATTTCAGTGTACATTTTAATGAGTGAATTTATTATATAGCTCACTGCACAAAAATTTCAGATACATTATTAAAAACTCTCTAGTACTGATTTTTGGATCAGATATTTCCTGCATGTATTTTGAATCCACTGTTGGTTATTGAGTAGCTTTTCTCCATTTTTTTTTTTTTTTTGTTCTTGGTCCTGTCTGGGAATAAAGACTAATATGGGTCTGCCCTCAGTACTACTACCTTTTTTTTCCTCCCCTGTATTCCAGACTACAGCACAGACCTCTCTTAAACCCAGAGAGACAAGATAAGCCTTTTCTGCCTGGCATCATTTCAGAGACATTAAGTGTAAGAGAGAAGGTAAGTAATTCACCATGCCTCCCCATTTCTGTAATGGGGGAGGACATCTTGATACATTTACAATACTCCTCTGGGGATATTTCATCAGTTATACCTAACTCTAATGGACAAGAATTGATTTGAACTTTCTACTTAGCGCAGAGCTGTAAACAGCTTCACTCCAGGTTGCAGCAATGAACTGGTGTTTTGTAAAATTGAGAGAAATTTGGAAAACTTCTGCATTGATCTATTAAGTAACCTAATAGCTGAATGATAGAGGGGTTACTAACTTGTCTTTTTAATTTTAATAACAGAGAGAGCAATTGCTAACCTAGATGATAAAATTTTTCATTCTAACATCTCTCTTCCATTTTTTGTCAGGGTATTGGCATTTGAGCTATTTCATTTACTTTCCATTGAGATTTGTCAAATCAGGCTGAAGTCTGAGAAGGTATTTTTATTGTTCTATTTGATGTCAGATGCTTATTTTTGTAGTTCTCAGAGCAAAGAGTCCAGAGAACTCTTTGTCCTGCTGTAGTAATATCTGCTAATGTTTAAAGTCTATCAAAAAATAGCATCCAAGGCTTCGGGGTATTCCCCCCACCATCAAGTTTTCTATTGGTTGGTACCTTAGGCAGTTTTATTCCTGGGCATGAAAGCAAAATTCCATCATTTTTAAAATTTGGCAAATACAGTATTATATCTTTGCCAAGGTTTGCAAAGTGAAAATACAGAGTTCTTTGTAGCTCTGCTAGGGAGCAACTAAGCAGCTACTGTTATCACATGCTGTATTTTTTAATGCCTGTTGTGTTAGAGATTATCTAGAAAGGTTGAAACTGGGTCAAATGATCACATCAGTAATCCATATTTTAAGATGCCTATTTTCAACATACTGATCATCATGGTGAGCTACGAAAGCACTTTTGTAAGGCATTAACAACTCTTTACAGATAATACCAATAGAGAGAGAAAACAGATAAGCAAAGGGAGATACATTTTATACTAATTCTAAAGTCAGAGATCAGGCAAACATAAACAAGAAAAGCCAAAACGATGACCTTCTCAGCTCAACCTTTTGTTCCTCTGAACTAAATGTGTTATTCTGCACGACTGTGTTTCTGCACTGTTTCCTTGCATTGAAGACAGCGAGAATTGCCTTTTTCTTGGTGGATCATGATCAGGAACTGCTGCTGAAACACGACAATAGCCTTGAAAGCTTTGCTATGGGGCCACAGAATTGCCTCTAACACAGGCAGGGCAGAAGATGTCAGCTGCCACCACCATCTGACATTGAATGAGATCCCAGCCTATTTCCAGCTGGTATGAACACTGAGAGCCCAATCCTCACAAGCCTTTCTTATTTTGGTACTCTCACCCACGCTGGTGATGCTGGCCTTTTGTTACCAATTTTTCTAGTTTCTAGCAAGAGATGACTTGAAGATATATTGAAACAAAATGGCAGAAGGCAAGACTGCCATGAGGCTACTGTAACTTTGATACTTTGAATGGTTGGGATAAATAATGAAAAACAGCCCATGTGCTTTCAGAAAGTTGAGAACCACGGTATTGGAAACACAGCTTCTGTATCTCTGGCATTTTATGAGAGAAAACCTGTTAATTTCCTGCTGGTCCCACGTTAGAGCAGAGTTTTTGGCATTCATCCAGCACCAATTTAAGGAGTTAGTAGCAAAAACTAGGTCTAAAGTTTAAAGTCTAAATTTTGCTCCCTGGTTTCTACTGGTACTACAAACATGGCAATAGGGAAACTGGATTACTGCTACTAACAGGCTGTGTTCTTGTCTGCAGTTTGTAAACACCTGATTAAACTGTGTATTTCCATATTATAAGAGTTAGGTGAACCACACTGAATGCCAATATGTTTCTGCTTATTACTTTCATACTTCTCTGATATTTTTTTTTAATAGTTCAGTTTAACTTCATTTTATAACAAGAGACACAGCTGTATTTTAAGTGTTTTCTAATGAGTTGCTCTAAGATACACATTTCTTGACCCAGTACCTCGATTTAGCATCTTTCTTGAGACAAATCTGCAATTTGGGAATGGCAGAAGATGAAGAGAGAGAGGTGCTAGCACAAAGGATTTCATCTGAATGCTTCACATTCCAACACATTTCAGGGAGAAACTGCTAAAAGGAACTGGCTCTTCTAATACACTCCTTATCGTGAAACCACAAAGACAGACTGGGATGAATTTTTAACTTCTGTAGTGATAAAATTTGCCCCATCTCTTCTATCCTCATGGATATCCTGGGAAATGGATCCTGGATGCAATACACAATGCTAGCTGCCAAGTACTGCTTCACAGACCAGCATCTAGCTGGTAGTGGGAAGCGGCAGAACCTCCTGGCATTCAGCACTTTAGAAGGTGCCCATCCACAGAGATGACACCTGGGACCAAAGGGATGGCCTGTTTGCTCGGGAGGCATTAGGCATTGAAGCACTCAGGCATGGACAGATTCTTCCAATCGAGTGGAAAGAGCCTACGAGAAATTGTTTATGATTATAATCTTAGTGGTAAACAATTTACAAACTACCAAAACAAGGTTTGCTAAATTAACTCGAAAGATGACCACTTGGTCTTTCAAAGTAACTGAGCAATCTTTGAATCTCCTTGTTTCTCCAACTAATTTTAAGAACAGATTGTATTTTCTGGTCTGGTTGTTTTGGGGTTTTTTTAATTTATTTTATTTTTGGCTAGGAGCACCTACACATTCTTATCAGTTCCCTGAATGCTCTAAGATTCATATGAAACATAATCCTAGATGATATGTCACTACACCCTCTCTGTGGAAGGTGTCTAAAAAGGATCTTAAACAGCTGAAAATCATAACGATCTCCTCCAATATAAATAATAATGAACAAACAAAAAGACATTCTTTACAGTGCCTCAGCTTTCCTATCCTTATGTCTTTGCTCTTTTCTTTGATAGTGTCTATTCTCCCTCAAACTGAAACTTAAGTATAGAAACCCTTCTTTCTATGGGTTTGCTCTTTGCTTTTCCAACCACTGTTGCATCCTTTTTTATTTATCTGGAATTTTTAAACCTTTCTTATGGATCTGCTTGGCCTGGACTTGTGCTTAGTGAAAAGTATTTTTTTGACTTGAACAACTTCTTACACCTTTGCTCATTTGGGCACACTCACGCTCCTGCTTCTTACACTTCACAATACCATGTCTCTGATATGGTAAGAAATCTTTGTGAACCTTTCAGTTTTGAATTTTACAGTCTTCCTATCTTTCTTTTCTTCCTTTCTTTTCTTTAAGCCAAAATAAAATAGGCTACCATTATGAATCAATTCTGGTATTCAGCAGCATCAGAAGTGTTTCCAAAGCAATTCTCAAACACTGTAGTATGGCCTGGGCCAAAGAGAAGTTCTTTAAAGGCATATTATAAATGAAAACACTCTCCATAATAAATGCTATTTGCACAACCGCTTGACTTCTTCCTTCTAGCCATTCACTAATGAAAATAATATTTCTAATTTACCTAAATAAATAAATAAATTCCAGTGCCTGGCAATATTCTCGTTCCTACTAAATAATTTTAAAGGAATGTATTAAAATGCAGTGTGATGGATTTATTTTCATGAAAACAGGGAGGAAGACAATGAATCTGGTAAGACAAGATGCCAAGATCTTTATACACAACATTCTTGAAAATCTATCTCTTCCCATTCTATTTAAGAAAAAAAATTTGCATTGAAGTGGCTTAATCCAAAGTACTATAAACTTGGGAATTCAAACTAGATGATAATTTTTTCAAATAATTCTTACATACAAAACCATCTTACATATGCTTCCTAATCATGGACTCCAATATTATATTGCTAAAGGAAGGTATAATTTTATTGCTCATGCTCTCCAGAACTTTCCCCAAGTGGCAGCCCACACATCTGATCCTGATATTTTTCACTTGTGATTCTGGATACATGCAACAATTGTCTGGGAGATACTGCAAGGTCCCTTTACACAGGGTGAATTGGGTAAAGACTCAAAATAAGTGGTGCCAATCCTTTATCCATCTGGTTTATGACTGTTCCAGATGGAAGGAGGCTATTAGAACACCACTCTTAACTCACAGCAAAGGCGGAATATAGTCTCCAGATTAATGATTTACCATATGAGCGACCTAAGCTTCGTCAGAAGGCCAAGAAAGTATTTGGCCCACTCGAAAATTTTCATATCCGACTCGAAATGGAAAGGACCAGATTAACACTTCCTGAAGTTTAGTAGCAAAAGGAGCTAGGACAGCTTGACAATGCCTGGCAAAAGCAAGATGGAAGTCAGCCCTTCAACTCTTTCACAAGTTAAAAACATGGGTCTTCAGCCCACAATATATTTTTAGGACAGACATGCTTTCTTGCAGCAGAGTTTCCAATCCAGTCATGCAGGTGCAGCCTCTGACATCCAGCTTTGCTTAAAATGAGAAAAGCTACCAAAATGAATTACTTTCATTTTCGTTCAACTGTAATGTTATGCAACTAGTGCGGACAACCGATGCAATCATGAAGCAAAGGAGGCAGTAGCTGGGGGGTGACCAGTGGGCCCCCAAGCTGCTGGGGCAGCTGAGTGGCAGGGCAGGGCTCAGCACACAAAGGGCCAGATGAATAGGAGGAACCCAAAGCTTCGAGTGACACCTAAAGGCAGCTGGGATAATAGAGACCTTTAAAGAGGTCTTTGAAAGTGGAATGTGGAGCGGGGATAGCAGGGGTACAGGAAAGGCATTGCTGAGGATTTTTCTGTTCGTTAAGTGAAGTAAAATACAGCCCTCGCTCATTATGGAGGCAGGCAGCCTCGCCTGGCTGATACATCTCATCAGCCTATTAATAAAGCTCTGCTCGAATCTAGTTTCACAAGGCAACCCATCAGAGTCTGTACTTCCAATGCGTGGTACAGACACAGGGCTATGGAAAATCTCACCCTCCAGAGAGACCTGAGTGAGGCAGTCTTTTTCATTAATACCAAGTCTGCACAATGAATCAACAACAGATTCAATAAGGCCAGGAAGAGCAAAAATAGAGCTTCTGACCAAATAAAAGATGTAATAAGATCAGAGTGAATTTAATGGGAACCTCTATTCCACTGAATAGGCAAGGTCCCAGACATCCTCCTTCCTGGGTCTCAGGAGCTAAGCCAATAGACTTCAAGTTGCATCATTAAGTTCAAAATCAGACGAACTGTAATCGAAATAAAAGTCTTATTTTTGGCTTGTTGATCAAAATGGGGCTCAGATGTGCCTGAGGGCATGATTTTCATCAGGACCTCAATGCAATCCTTGATTTCCCAAGCACTGCACCTGCAATGAATCATGGGCTCAACTAGTAGCATATTAATACCCAGTTACCTGGTGTGCAGGTGGAAATAGAAAATGCAATATTTAAATGCTTTAAAAGCACCTGCCATTTATAATGAACACAATTCTTTCCAGGCACAAAATTGCATCTTAACACACATATGCCATTACTGAAAATCATGCCCGATGATTCTGAAATAGTATATTCACATTTGTGCCTACATCCTGATAGCCTTTCATTTCCCCTCCCTCCAATAATTAGTCTAAAAGACTTTCTTCCTGACTAAGGAAGTTAGTAGAGTCTCCATATCCTGATCATCGCAGATCCCTTAACCTTGTGGGAGAGTATCACAAAGCTCACATCAGCTGAGCCAAGCAGTGATCCCACACTGTAACTTGTAGTCAAAGACCACTAGTTAAAAACAGCATATGGTCCCGCCTTTAATATGTAATACAGCAGGTGATGGAGAACTGAGAGAAATGAAAAATCGTGTTCTCATGGGTGAATGGACAGCCTGTCATCTGTCCAATTTTCCCCACACATGAGTAGGTAATAAATACAAATTAGCATCCATTGTCCTAATGTCTTGAAGCTTGGCCTCTAACTTGGTGTCACACACAGATTCAGCAAGTCCCGTGGGATACTCTGGTACCTAGGCAGAAGAGAAGATAATTTGGGAGTTTGGTGATCTGGGGCAGACAAATGAAAGAAATAAATGGCTTCTACGTTTCGCTTGTTTCCTGCAGAAGAAAGCATCTGCATCAAAATGAGTTTAAACATAAGGGAATACATTCTCAATGTGTCGCACAGGGATTTAGCCACATGACTCCCATTGATGTTTATGGGAAATGAGTGGCTAAATCCCCATGTAATAGGTTGAAATTTTAGCCCAAGGAGACTGACTGTGGAGGAACTCGTCAAGGTCTCTGCTTACAAAAATTGTGAGCACATCAACCATTCTCAAATACCATCTCTCTTTACTGGTGTACAGAATCAAGGGGACCCCTTGAAGGGGACCAGTGAAATTAACTCTTTATTGAAAGGTTGCTGAAAAACCTATAAAATTGCTCTGCTAGCAAGTGCACGAACATGATCTGTGGGTGCAAGGGCACATCAAAGGATGATAACTTTTGTGTTGATCATGTCACTATTTACAAGCTAATGCTCTCCTGGAAGACAATAAGGGATTATTGAATCATTTAGATTTCAGCAACAAAAGGTATCTAGCAGCATGGACATCCTGCTATAAAATGCATCAAGAAGAGCTTCTAATCACAGTTAGTCTCAGTAGGTTGCAAGAAAAGAAGGAAGATGCTAAATCCCTTGGCTTTTCTCCTGCCTTAAGGAGGATGGCGATAAGCGTCAGATTAAAGTGAGAGAATCTTTTCTGTTTTCCAATTACACAGATACAGGCCTACCACAAGCCAGAAAGTTTTCAGTAGCCAAAATTTACAACCAAATCGGCAATATGAATATCAGATTAGGGGTTTAACCAGGAAATACATGTCTAATTCTTTCCTAAACCGCATGACAGTTACTGCTCAGGGTAAATTAGCAGAGGACTAGCCTATTTCTGCCTAAAACACATAGTCTGGGTAAGAGTGCTGCTGTGAGACCTGCATACTTTCTGCAGCAGCGATGACAATCAGATTCTGCAGACATTTCCCCTCCCTCACCACTTGCCCGCTCCCACTCAAAGAGGGTGTTACGGAGCTAGTATGGACAAAAATGAAGAGTTTTAACATGGCAGATCGTTAGACTATATTCCATCATCCAAGTTTAGGTTTAAAGGGAATCTAGTTCAAGTACAGTTATTACAGAAAGCAGGTTCTTCGCAGATGTGCAGCCAGCAAAATGATTGTTGCATGTCTGTAGTTTTTTTAATATAGCCGCTGAAGAAAACCCTTCCTGTAGAGATTTCATGATTATTTCATACACTTGAGAAAGCTCTGAACGTTGTGATTACAGCAAAAGATTTTTTTTGACAATTACAAACCATCAGTCAGCAGCATTTGATGAAGTTTGAGCAATGCGTACCTGTTCTTCTTTGGCTATCACACTACAATTTGAAAAGATAAACCGCAATCCTCTGTGTGTTTCAACTCTGAAATAGTTTATATGTGAAAATTAATCTGGCAGACTTTTCTGAAATCACAGGCTTCTGAGATGAGCAAATGGGTACAGTTTTCTTTTAACTGTTTTTTGAACCCCATGTGTTGAGAGAAAACAACAGAATGGAAATTGCTCATCAAAATGTTAACTTGTGGCACGGCAGAGCCCCAAAGCAGGTGTGTGGCATGCCGTTCCCTTCGCTGACATGCCTACCACATGGCACCCAGTTCTGCCACCTCCATCCCTTCCTTTTGGAATTCTTCCTCCTGAAAACACTGAAATGTGGCTTGACACTGAGTCTAGCACAGAAGTGATACGACCTTTCCAGAAAGCAGGCAGTTTGGGAAAACTGTCATTTAGGATAATCCATCATGGAATAATCCCTTGGATTATCTGCAGTGACCACAGTTCTTCCAGCCCAAACATAACTGTTTCAGGTAATAATTTTGGTACTAGGAGCATATCTAGCCAGAAAAATAATATTATCTTGCTAATTCAAGCTAACAGCTAGGATGCTGACCTATCACAAATAATTGAATTTTTCAAATTAACAAACACTTGAACAGACAATACAAAATATAAATAAATAAAGGATAAATCATCACAGAGCACACTTCGTTCATTTATTTCGACAACTCCTTATGTTTTAAATTGTGGAAATTTAAATTGTGGAAATACTTTACAGTGTACAAGTAAATGTGCTGTGATGAACTTTCTAAAAATAATGAAGGCTTCACCATCTTTGAATGAATGTCTACCCCTGTAGTGTGTAGCTGGAACTGAAATGGAACTAATGGAGAAGTTATTGTACAAAGGTAGCTGAGATTTTCAGAGAAAATACGGGAGAAGAAATGTTCTTTTTGACTTATTCTTCTTACTGTTGCATGTACCTGGACATCACAGACTGTAAGGAGCCAAAAGCTATTCTGTGTCCCCTGAATCCTTTAGCCTTCTGCCAAACCCCAGTGAAGGATCACGCAGATTTCCCTAAAATGTCTAATGAAAAACACAGTATTGTTTCTCTGCTATCCACCCCCATTGCCTTGTGTAGGGCCTTGCCAGACTTTCACAGAGGTCTCAATCTGATATGCTAAATTTCAGATACCTGCTCACAACCAGGTTTTGGATAAAGAGATGGATTTGAAATAAAAATCCCCATGAGCCTAGAATAAAATTTCACTTTCTCCAAAATTCCTCATTTCTTAACACACTGCACAGAATTTTAGAAGTCACTTTTGAAATATAAGCTTAAAGGTATAAAATGTTCATCTTCACAACCTTTTTCCCCCCTCTTAAAATGCATAAAAATGTTCAGTTTTTCTAAGGCACAAAGACAAATGTTGCTCCATAAACTAAAGAGCAATGCTCTTCTTCCAGCGATTGCTTCTTCTCCCACAAAATACAATGGAAGCATAGGATACCTTATTAATGTCATTTGAAAAGATGCTAAGCCTGTGCTATGTGAGTAGTTTTCTCAGGGCTTAATCTATCACTCTATCTCTGGGCAGAGCAGCAAACTAATATTTCACCGGTTTTCTTATTGCATTGGTTCAGTGTGGCCTGGATGTGCCAGAGATCACTCTGTCACTCTCTCCTGGAAGAGCAGAAGAAGTCCTAACATACTTCCAAGGGTCCCTGCACCCCAATGGGAATGCATCTTCCATTTGCTTCCAATTTTCACACGAGTGTTCCCCCATGGGTTTACATTTCCCTTTCCCAGCAAGAGAGAGAATTGCCTGAAAGGGGAGCTTGAGAGGTTTCAGAACAGAGGAAATCTCCCTGCAAAAAGGTAATGGCACACAGGAAGTTTAAGAAAATCCTTATCATGCCAAATGAGTTGTCAGGTTGCAGGGAAGTCTGTGGGCTACAGTGGCCCGTCTTTGGTGGCCATGGTATATTTGCTGAATTCACATTTTCTCTTAGAAAAGGCAGTAAGAGCAACTGCTGTTTCAGGTGGCAAAGAAGGGTTACCAAGCACACATGCATGGCACTCCTTCCAAATCATCAAGAGGAAAAAAAAAAAAAAAGATTGGACAAAAAAATCCTCACAGATTCTGCCCCTAAAGAAATATGAACTCAACAATTTCAGCCGTTGGGTTCCAGCAGCTGCTGTTTATTCCTTTCCCCCACAGAGTGAAAGCTGAAGAACAAAAGGCTGAGGACAGAGTATTGCGAGTGAGCTGGCGTGAGTCAAAGAATTGCACTGAACATAAATAGGCTAGAGATGAAGAGGGAAGTTGGTAGGACATGTTATGCTGCTAGCACATTTATTTACCACAGTACAGGGATGACTGAACAGGCAGGGGAAGCAGACATTGACTGGACTGGGCTGGTGGAGAGCCTGATCAAAATTTATAAGGAAAAGCATTCCTAGTAAAATACAATGCAGCAGTAACCACTGTTATCATATTTATTACAGAGTTAGTGTAGTTTGCTACTCAGATGTGCCAGTATTCAGAGGTGAAAAAGGGGCAGCTCATGCTACATGGACAGCACTGTTGGGCTTTTCAGGTTTGCCCTTTTCCTGTGACCAGAGAGGTAAATAACTCACAGACATAGTTCGATTTCAGCCATGGAATGGCAAAGGGAGAACCAAGTCATAGCTCTGCAGATACTCAGTTGCTCCACTGGCGGCCTCAGCCTTTCCTTTCTTCTCAGGATGGAATTTATTATGATAGCTCTGAGCTCTGACTTCATTCTTAGTGGCTGAATTTGTGTCCAAATGTCTCTTCACTGGCTGCTTAGACTAGGTGGGGCGGTATTGCCCTAGAGGATCATGCTGTTTGAGGACAATAAACAGCTCTAAAAATCCATTACTTTTGTTTAACCCCCACCTCCTCATTATCATTAAAGTGCAGATAAGCAGGGGGAACAGAATATGTGAAATATCCAGGACAAAATACAGAAGCATTGAAGTGATGCTTCCTCTGCCTTTACTTGGAGCAGAAGTTAGCTGACATGGCAAAAGTCATAAAAGTGAAAAGCAAAAATATTTTCAGTAAAAATAGTGATTTGATAATTTTTAAAGATTATTCATAGCCTATATTGCACTAGAGAACCTAAGTCCCCAGGATATGTTGGGATACATGCTGTGTGGCTTTCAGGATGGGTACCATCTCATACTATCAGCTGAACGGCATTTAGAGCCATATGATGCCCTGTGGTCTAACAGCAGGATATGCAACGTGGATCAACCCATCCCTAAATTTGGTGGGCATGATATTCCTGGAGCAAAGCTCACTCACACCCTTATCAAGACAAAGCTCAAGAGTCTTTTCTTCTTTATGACTGTTTTAGGAGAGAGATGTGTCTTTAGAGGAAAATGTTTAAGTATTATTCAGTATTTTCCTGAAATTTTCCAGTACTGCTCTTATTCAGGATTAAGTTCTACTTTATTGTGTTGTACCAACAAGCAAACAACAAATTCAACCCCAGAGCATTTAGTCTAAATCCACTGGATTTTTATTGCACTAATTCTTAAGTGGGAACAGACCTCAAATGCTACTTCTCCTTTTCTGAAGGCAGAAGACCATAGCACTTGAGCTCAGAAGCTTGACCATTAATTGTTTGTATTGCAGAGCCTATGACATACTTAAGTAGCTGAGCACAACAATAAACACAATAGCCAGTTCATTAAATCATTCTTTGTTAAGACTTTCCAAAGCTTTGGGCTTAAGCCTCTTAAAGTTGAAATCATTACACTATTTTTTTTTTAAACAAATGAGCAAACATAACTCACATAAAAAGGGGAAAGCACAACAGTCTTTGATGTATGCATCATCACTGTGATGTCTTACTGAGATTAAACTATATGTCTAACACTGCTAAGAGGTTTCAACAGCCCTTTCCAAGGAGAAGCTGAAATCAGGAAGGGCTATAACGTGCTGCTGTTGCTGTCACCTCTCCTGCAACAGCTTTCCTTGGCCTGTCATATCATGAGAGAGGCTATCAATAAACTTTGTAGAGTGGAGTTTCTGGTCCCTCTTGTGTCTGTAAGATCCTGTCAAAACCTTGACTTGTTGACGCACCCTGACAGGCTCTGAGGATGACTGGAAATGACAAGAGGTGGAAGAAGGAATGGAGGTTTGCTGCCTTGGGCGAGTGTTCTTTTAATACCATGTACTAATATCCCAGTTTAGAAAAATGTAGCTGAACTATTCACAGCCTTAAGGTATTAGGCAGGCATTTTACACAAGGCTATTTAGGTATGGATAAAATACGTTAATAAAATGCTACTGTGATGAGTGCACCAAGTTATGCTACTTTTTAAATAAAATCATAAGCCGCACCCTTTATTTTGCTACATAGCTCTGGCTGGCTACAGCTCACTTCTTCTCTCTGTGCCAACACTGCAGCCACACTGCAAAAGAACTCGGTTTCTCTTTCTCCGTAAAACAATCCTGCACCTTGACTCACATCATACACCATGGGCAGAATCTTTGCCTTTCCCTTCCTGTAAATACCTTTAGTATGTGAAATCACACACTATTTGCATAAGAACATATTCTAAGGAAAGCAGAAGAGACATGCAGAGCTAAGCAAAGACTTAAAGAAGAAATTACCATCTTTTTCCCCACTGTTGCTACTATCTGCCTTTTCTCTCAGCCGTGTTGGTTATGATATTTGTTGTTTACAACCATGTTGCACTAAGAGCCAGTTTCTGATGGGGGCTGAGTGGCCCCTGTTTTTGATGGGTTGTGAAAGTTGTCAGGGCCTGGTTTCCTTTCCAGAGGTATCCCCTAGCCTCTAAAGCGGTATAAGGCTGGGGAGTGTTGCTTACAGACTTGTGAGAGGATGTGTTCCTCTTTGGGAAAAACAAATACAAACAATAATGGCTATGTTCAACATCCTACTCTGTCAGACCATTAAATCATTTTCGTGCAGTTTTTACCACTTCTTACAATTGTTGCCTCTATAAATTTCAAGACAGAGCTTACCCTGATATGGAAGTTACAAAATCATGGCTTGGCCAAGGACTCCCTCTCTGTGGCACACCAGCCTCCAAGGCAGGTCTTCCTGAGAAGAGGAGGGTGAAGAAAAAAGGTGGGAGGGGGAGAAGGAGGCAAAGCCTGACTTCTTTTTCCCAATGTAAGGTACCTCAGCCTGAACAGAGATATGTGCCCAGGACAGTTGTGGCCTCAGCTCTAACACTAGGCTTTTTCTGTGCAGACACAAAGCACTTACAGCTTTAAAAACATGTATAAATGAATTGAGAGTTAAAAACTACTAGAGAATACTCCATGGGATTATCTGTACCATCAAGACAGGAAAACTTTGCAGATGCTACTGTCTCTCTAGAGGAATAAATGCTTGCATTTTAATATTCTCAGCAGCTGGTTCCTGTTGAATGCCATCAGGATGATTCAGCCACCCACCAGGAACACCAGTAGCAAGTGCACACACAGAGAAATCTGCAAAACTTTCTGCTCCTGGTGCCAATGTTGTTACTTTGGCAGAGTCTGCTCCGTATTAGCTATTCTTCATTACTACCAGTAGCAGGTTTAACTTCGCCCTAGGATGGTGAACGAAAAAGAACTAGTCCCTGGGGCTGCTCTAATCAATCCAACTGTCTGCCTCTGATCAGTAGTGCTTCCCACAATCCACATCATTAGCAGCTTACTCTGTGGTTACCTCATTCACTTTCAGCCTCGCCACAAGTAACATATCTTCTGTGAGTTCTCTCTTCAAAATGATGGTTCAGGCAGTCTGATGTCCTTCCCGCTACAGTGGTCAACATCAGATGAAAGGAACATCACCTTATAACATGCTTGGTTTCTGCATGAGACTCAACTGCAATAGATTACTTTCTCACCCTAGCTGATGATCAATTTATGTCTAAAAATATGAGATCTGCTATCTCTCCCCATTAAAAAAAAAAAAATTAACCTCAGTGACATTCTGTCTGTGGTCTGTGGACCACTTCCAGGTGTTTTATGGAGGTGCATCTGTCTAGCAACAATAATGAGGCATTTACTTTTCCTCAAGTGGCAATGCTTCCTGACAGTTGTTGCTTGGGTCAAATCACTCAAGGTTTCCTCTGATCCTACTGGGACAAACTTCTGCCTCTCTTTTGTCTGGCATTTCTTGGAAGTAAACTGTGATGCCAATCTGCAGAACCCTACCTGGAGAGGCCAGAAGATAGAGGAGACTGAACTAAACAGCACAGTCACTCCTGGAGGTTGGTGGACCAGTGACAATGGATTCTACAGTAGGGAAAAAGTCTTTCAGTTCTAATTTATGTGATGACTGACAGCCAGAGAGTAAAAACAAACAGCTCAAATGCAAAATGGTGGGAATGTAACAGAGCAGCTGCATCCATCTGGTCAATAACGCCCACTTAGGTTTTCCTTCTTAATACTCCTGCCATTTCATTCAGCTTTATATGAAAGATGCTACAGGTGGACTGCAATGTCATATCAACATCTACATCATTACAGAGCATCCTAATTTCACCATTATTCAATGTTTTGGAAAAAAAAATCATGCCTTCAATGCGGAGATAGATGTTAGCACAGACCAAATCAGTGGTGTTTGCCTTCCAAGAGTAACAACCTCAAATACCGGTGCCACACATATAGATAACTCCTCAAGTAATCTGTCAAACAAAGGAAAGAAATTTAGGTTTATCACCTGCGCCATGTCGTCGTCATGTGGAAAACAAGCCAAAATAGATAAGTCAGAACTTGTGCACTGGGTAAGTGACAGAAACAGTATGAACACAAGTGTTCGTATGTCAGATCCCTGATGTACCCATACAGCTTGTGACATCTACTGCTGACTGCAATGATATTCATCTTGATTAGAAGTGATACTATCATATTCCTTACTTGCTTTGCAAAGAATATCTTCAAGAAGCTGTGTCATTTCCAGAATCCAGAGTGGTCCCTACCACGATCTCAGCTTAAATCAATAAAGTTATGGAACCACCACTTGCTCTCTCTAATGAGTGAAACAGCTAAGTGCCATTCAGAGTCAGCCAGGAGTCTGTAGAAATATGGAAAAGAGAGACAGGATGGCAGCAGAAAGCGAGAGAATAATCTTTCTTTAAAATGAATTAAAAATGAAAAAAGAATTAATGAAAATTTTAACTGCTTGCACAGTTTTCTGGTTTGCATTTCGTGAAAAATAAGAATTAAAATTCACAGAAATTAAAATCACTGAAAAATGGGGATTCACTTTAATTAAACAATAAAAACCAGTGTTTTGCTTTTTTTTCTGCCTTGAAAAAAGAATGAGAGGAAGGGGAAAGAGAACATTTTCGTTTCTTTCAATTTTCTTTTTTTTTTTTCCCCCCCCAATCAATATTAAGGGTTTTTTGAATAGGTCTTCCAGTAAGCTATCTCATTGGATGCGATGTGGCAACAAGGATCTGTAACTGATTGTGGTTTCAGGACTGAGAATGCATTGGATTGTCTTCTCTGCTATTTTAGCCCCAAAGTATATTTTAAATAGCCTTAAAGAGAATGAAAATTCTTCTCATACCAGTGACAGGGAGAAATGGCTTTAGAAAGGACTTTCATGTTTCCAACAGTTTTTACTTTCTGCTTATGAGTATTTTTTTCTTTGCTTGCACAAATGCAACAGGATAGCCTCGTTTGAAAGATTTTGGAATATGACACTCGATAATCCATCAATCAGTGAGAACACCCAGATATGTGTTTGTAGTAAGTGGTGAGTGTCATGGCGTTAACTTCCACACACTTCATTCACAGCGGAGACAAGTCAGCCATACAAAACCAGTTTGAAGGGATGGCTTTTTTTTCTTTTTTTTTGCCATCTTCTTAAAAGTACAGTATCTTCTTAAAAGCTGGTCTGAATGATCCAGACTGGCCCCATTTCAGCGCTTGGCCTACAATGGCAACTTAGAAATTACCACTTTTCTCACTCTGTTTTCCCAGATTGGTTAGGACTACTCATGCATTTTGAAAAGCAAATCAATATCCTTCAGAAAAATATTTTTTTTTCTTAATAGAAACCAACCAGACTTTTACCTTGGGCAGAGGATTTTATCAGGTTTTAAGAGGAGAACACTAATACCTTCAAAGAACAAAAAACTCATTACACTTACAGTCACTGATCTTGTAGCATCAGTGGTGAGCATTACCAGAGCTACTTCACAGGAAAAGGAAGACAGGAGAGGAATGATAGAATATTTGAAGATACAGGAATTCTTCATACTGAACTGCATGAAATCCAAAGATAAAGGTAACCTTGCCAAATGTGCCTCACGATTTCCTAGCATTTCACAGGCCATGTTGACACCATCTTCTCAGCTGCCCCGAGACAGGAAACCACCAGCTGGTTTTAGAGTTGTCTGGAGTAATTTGAAGCCAGGGGGTTAAGTGACCTGTTCCAGGCTGCGCCATGACTGGGCAGCAGGCAAGGAACATGCCCATATCGTGATGTCCCAGCCACCAGAGCAAAGAGAGGTGTTGCTCCGGAGAGGGCGAGAAGAGAAACAACTTGAGAAAACTAACAGTACTCTTACCCTAATAAAGTTTTACCCTATTCTTTGTTCCTTTGTTTCCTTTGGAAAAAAAAAAAAAAAGAAAAAAAAAGGGAAAAAAAAAAAGAAAAAAAAAAGAAAAGCTATGTGTGTCAGAAGATCTTTCTCTGGCCTAATTAGGCCTCCTTTTCGTTATGCCCTGAACATTGGAGTTTTAATCCTGAGGACAGAGAGGCCTTGGGCAGAAAATTTGGCCAGTCTTTTTCACAAAGTTTGAATGTGTTCAGACCTTTCAAAACTGTACCAGCCTCTCACTAACCTTCAGATTAAGCAGTGCATTTTCAAAGCCATAATGAGCTAAGCCCGCTGGCCTCCTGTGAGATGGGAAAGTACCCCCTGCTTGAGAAGCCCTAGTCCAAAGTACCCAAGGTGAATTACTGCTACTTTTTGTTACATTCTTAACATACTCTGATATTTCCCCATTTGGTCTAAGCTTATTGATCACTGCAGACTACATTTGTTTCTTTTTCCTGTCTTCAATACCTTTACGATGCTTCTCTTTTTACACTACTCTCTGTGTCTATTCTCAAAATCTTTTCTCTTATATTCCCATCGCTTTCCCTCTTTGCAACTGCTTCTTTGCCTTTACCCACATATTTCTTTCTTTTCTGCCTTAAATATTCAGGAAGAAAAAGAAACCCGCTATCTCTGCATACTGTTTCTCTTCTCTATTCACCCCTTTTTTCTGCCGCCAGCAATTCCTCACCTCTTACTTCAAATTCCACTACTCACCTCCCCATCCACTCAAACTGTATTCTGGGTGTCAAAAAATCACCATCCATCAGCCAGACCAGCAAAATTTATTGATACCAAGCACGGGGAGAAGCTTTCTGACAGTAGAGGGCTCCTTAATACACCAGACAAAGGCAGAGCTGAAGTTAAGTCAAATTCAGACTCAAAATAAGTGAACTAGGTTTAAAAAATCCTCAGAATAATTGTCTTAAATATGTGGTCGTTCCTGATGACTACATATCCCAATTACTTAAAGACTTTAAGATTATCTTTCTGAAACATATGTTCTAGTTCAGCAGAAGAAAAGGGCTTTCAGAAATTCAGTAGGCTTTATCACATAAAGGAAACTGCTTAGGACTATCAGCAGTGCCCTTGCTGCTTGACCATCTTCAGAGATGAAAAGGCAACAGTGTCCAATCTGTCTCAGACTCTGTTTGGCATTGCCCCTGTTGTTTCACCTGCTAGCCGATATTGGATAGTTTGAGACAATTCCTTCTCTCTTCAGCTACAAGGCTATTTCTCCCTGTTTGCAGGGTTACCCCTTCCCAGGCCTGGGCTTCATAGCTCCTTTAAAAATGGTGACTGTGAGGATCTAAATGGATGTATTTCCCTAGCACTTGTCTGTATACTGAGAGAAAAACAGCAACTTTTGCTTTTCAAGAGCCTTTTCTCATTTTACAGCTCCAGTCCCTGCCCCAGCTTCTGCTCAGGGCTTTTCCAGACTGCCTCCAAGAAGACTGACCTAGTTCTCCTTGGCTCACTGAGGTCCCCAGAAGCATCACTAAGAGCTCAAGATTAATACGTTTTTCCTACTACATGTTCAAAGGACCGTAACAGCCACAGAGCTGTTAGACCCAAGACACATGAAGTTATCAATGACTCAATTTACATTAAATTACCATTTGGATATTTATGTTCTTAATCATATCTATGAGAATATACAGTCATGTCTTAACTAAGTACAACTGACAGATATGGAACCAATCAGCATCGAATACATGGATTTTTCAAGGTCTGTTTAAATTCAGTCTAAACTGTGGGTTTATGGCATCACAAAAATTTACTGAAAAAACATGAGTTAATATTTGTCCAGTTCTTTCACATGAGAAGCACTGTTACTGTTGTCAAAAAGTCTACTGTGGGCTTAAGTAGCTGTGAGAATGCAAAACAGTTTAAAATTTGAATAGCTTTCGTAACTAATAGCAAGTAGGCAATATAACAGATGGCGACTTACATGAAAGATAAACCACATCTTAATAACAATAACTTACATTCTGAGGGGTAGTGTTTCTTAGTGCTTAGAGCATGGGACTGGGAAGCAGGATTCCCAAGTTATTCTCCTGGCTCTGCCACTGATTCACTGTGTACATTTAGAAAAGTCACTCAAACATTTCTGTGCCTCAGTTTCCTCCTCTGCAAAACAGAGATAGTTCTTACAAATATCACCACAGCACTGAGGGACTGAGGCCCATGTTGTTAGATTTTATACTAAGCATTTTGAGACAAATGAAGGTATAGAAGAGAGGTGTTGGCTGTTGTCGCTATTCAGTCATTGATCAAATTGCAAAGTGGTTACTTTGCTCAACACTGAGCTAATAAAGTCATCTGTGGAGTGGGAGGTGGCAGCTGCTTAACTATGCTCTACACCCTTATGGTGTGGATCAGGCCAGAAAGTGAATATTGCCTCACAGAACTGACACTTCAGAGAGAATTCAAGGAGGCCAAATACAATTACCTTCATTGAAATTTAGCCAGGGCATTATGCAATCTTTAACAGTGGTCTGAATCTCTATTTTTATATCTCTGATAAAAGGGAGCACCTACAGCTCTCCAGGTTTCTGTCATCATTAGTTGGCACATTACTTCATTTTGATCAGAAATAAAATTGCTTCTCACCCGCTGACTTTGCTCTGTGAAGCTCTACAGTTTCAGAAAGGTCCTCCAAAGCAAGTACCAGCACAGTCTTATGCTGTCTGACATGAGCGTAATACAAAATGAATAGGCTGCAAATCAATGTTTCCCTTTGCTTTCTAACATATATCAACTCTTTTTTGGTTTTGGTATGAGGTATGGATTGAATTTTTAACTATATAAGTAGTAGAGACCACTCAGAGAGGGTCCATTTCTTTCCATGCTTGCCAGACAGAGATTTCCTCATGACTTTGGTGAGAATTTTATGAAAATAGAAGTTAAAGAATCAGACCAGGATGTTAAAAATGATTACAGATAGGAAGATTCCTTGTAGGGTACACCCTGGTACTTCAGCAATGCACAGGCAATGGCACAAACTAAAGCTTGACACCAACTTGCTGGCTTGTCTCATTAGTGGGGAAGGCTGCCTCAGATCAGCTCTGTTTAGCATTCTCCAGCTGTATAAGGTTATTGTGGCACTGATAATTTTCTGTGGCTTCTCAAGATTGTGGGGATATATTTCAACAAGCAAAAAAAAAAAAGGCACTATATATATCTATATCTATCTATATATAAAGAACAGTTGATCTCACTGAAGAAGACTCCAGCGTCTTCCTACGAAGAGTTTTCACTGGTATTTCCTGATTTTCTAGCCAAAGAAATCATTACTAAATCCTTTTCTCTGGGAGGATAGAACAAAAATTATTTCTCACACTGGCTTTATGGGATATGTAGTAGAGATTAACAGGTCAAAGAGTTTTAGGTCTTCTATTCAGAAGACTGCCTAAAGAATATTCTATGTACAACTGCCCTCCAGATGGTCAAAACTGAAAAAGCCATCTTAGCAAAAACTAAGTTTTGGAAAGTGCCATGAGAAATTTTAACCAGAGGATGTGGAATCTGCTTGTGCTGGCTTCAGTGGAAATAGAATCACTCTAAATACTAATTATTTTTTTAAAAAACCCTTAAGTTCATAAAAAGAAATGTCTGGAAATTCCATGTTGTTATTTTCAAAAGTGATGAGCTCGAATCACAAAACCTGGATCTCGATGCCTAACAGTGCCAGAAGTTCAGGAGAGTTTGGACCAACAAGTCTGGCTCAGGCAAGTGTTGAGTGTTTTCCCAGGATTTTTTGAAGGCCAATACAAGGGTTTCAAAGAGGAGAGAGGCATGTGCAACATGGCAGAGTTACAGAAAAACATCGCTTGGAATTTCCTGGGTTTTGTGAGATTAAAATTGTAAGTCTAATTAGTTTAAGGAAATTAGCTCTTTATAATTTTCATTTTGTATTGAAGAAATAAGAAAAATTAAAAATAGAATGAGAAAGGAAAAATTAATGGGTTTCAGTAATTAGTTAATCAGAAAATGCTCTTGTCTTAGTGTGACTGCCCAACACATTAAAAAAAGAAAAAAAAAAGGAAAAAAAAAGAGAAAAAAAAGAAAAAAGTAACCATAACTTTCCTCATACTTTCCAAAACAATATAAGCTTCACCTCTGAGCTTGGAACGACTACTTGACATTTCGACTCAGCTCATTTTTTAGTGGTAAGCCACTGAAATTAGTGTTTAGGTTGAAATACCATCTCACCATAATATTAATACAGACATAGAATAAATACATATGTCCTGGCAAAAATAAACCAGAATTTGTTGCACCTACTGGCCACATCACATTTACATGAGTTGCATGCTCTAATGAAACGTTAAATGGAAGGGAAGCCTCTTCTGAGAGCAGACCTTTTCACCAAGTACTGAACTGGGGATCTCTGACATCTGAAAGCAGCAGGACAACTTATTACACTGTAGGAAAACACATTTCTCTTGACAGTGGTGATCCAGTCTGAGGCCTCACAAGCCACACACCGGTGCACTAAAGAGACATGTGTTAGACAAGCTGTTTTGTCCCTTGGCTATCACCCTCCTAAGCACTGAGCAGATCTGGATTGGGCTGGCTTAGGAAAAAAGTCAGATGAAAGCAGTGAAGTTAAGCCAAGTCAAAACACAACTTTGGTGCAATTCCACCAAGTCCAAGTTATGCTAACAAAACTTCAGCAGCAGCGAGCCTGTCCTTCTCTGCCCAGCCCAAGCCACACTTTCAAGCATTAGTTGCAGCATTCGGCTTTCAGTTTTCCGCACCTCTTCACTACATTTATTTCACAAGGTAGCTAAGTGTGTATTTTATCATTATTTGAGCTGGTAATATCTTTGAAATAGAATAATCTGCTCTGCAGAGATGAAGTCAACAAGTTTGAGGAGAACATTTTTTTTTTCCTATAAATAAAGATGCTGAGCAACAATACACTGAAATGGCCAAAAACTTGAAAAAAGTCTTCTACCTCCACTTATATGGCTCTCAAACTTCAGCCTTATCGTGGGGCTGTTTACTGATTGTCAAGTCAACTAAATTCATGGGCGGCTCCCAGAATGAGTTCACAAATAAATACCCACAGCTAGGACTGCTCAGAGCACTGGAACACGTGTAGAGTAATAGGGAACATCACGTACCGTGCATGCACAGCAATTTTTAAATATTCTTAACACTTACTCCAAAACCACATTTCTTCCAACAAAGTCTGTAATTCCTTCCTCAGTACCATGAATGTGCCCAAGCATGAAACATTAAAGTTGGTTTTAAGTTGCTAGAGGAAGAGAGAAAAGGAAAGAAGCCTCAAAACGTTGTCTCTGGTCAAAGAGCCTCTTACTCCTCCTTGAAATGACCGGGAAAAACTAAACAAAAAGAAAGAATGTGCTGTTGAGAGTGAAGCAGAGGTATTAGTACTTCTCTGAAGGAACTCGAGGCATATGCAAATAAAGTTTCAGACTGCTGGAGTCATCTCAACTCAGCTCTAACAACTCCACTAAAGCAACTGTGCCCTGCAGGCTACAGAGGGATGCTAGGCTGTGCACATTCTAGGGTGTCTGGTTTCCAACACTGATTCAAGGGGACCACCCTAAATCCTGATGCTCTAGCTCTGTTTTTCATCAACCTTTTCTCGGGAAAACCTGCACTGACTTCAGCAGGAAGTTAGATGAGAAATAAGAAATACAACCAACTAGCAGGGAGACCTCAATTCGGTTCAACACACCTACAGTAAGGCTGAAATGTAGTTGTTTCTGGATTCTTAACAGAAAAATCTCTGGTCTGTATTTGCCTCACTTACAAGATTGCTTTTGTACACTGGCCTAAGTATACAGCAGAGAAGAAATGCTAAAACTTGGAGCTCTTCAGCTGCGCTAATGGGAATATCAGCATGAAACGTATATAAATTGCATGTTCAAAATATGCCCATACTTTCCCCGGAGCGTGGCGGTCGGCCCTCACACAGCCAGCTGCTCAATAGCACAAGTTGGTGGAAGGACTGGCTGGTCAAAGCATCTACTTCTGACGGAAAGTATCAGTAACTCCTTTGTGTCTCCACAGTGCAAACAGGATTTTGGCTTTGCTAATCTTACCAAATTTGGATGAATAAAACAGCAAGTTCCATAAAAATACAGCAGTAATTACAGAGGGAGCAAAGTTGTGTAAAAAGCTCATTTTCTGGTTTGCTTGACAAACTATATTATGTTTCAGGTTGCAGACAACTGAACAAAAAATGAACAAAACCCCGAACATTTTAAATTCCTCCTAAAAAACAAAATCTCCCCCCTTCCAAAATCTCTCATTTATGAACATTTTAAGGATTCCACCCCCCGCCTTTTTTCTTTAAAAATAAATTCTTAACAATTCTCAAAATAAATCCTTAGTTTACAAAGTGAAATTAAAATATTGCATAGGAAAGTATCAAAACAAAACATTACCTCTCTTTTGGAAAGATAGACTTTTTCCTTGCAACAGTTTAATACCTTTGGTATCAATTCACTGTTTCTGTTGACGTGATTTAGCATTTTCAGTCAAAAAAGTTTTGCAGCAGTGTTTATCTAAATAACGCAGTGCTAAAGACAGCACAAATAGGGAAAAAAAAAATCTCATCTCCCTTAACTAAAATGTGACTCGGTATCAGAAATATTGCTGCCATAAGGCTACTTGGCTACACACCTCCGATTGTTAGCTGCTGTCTGGCTCCCCCCATCCTATTAGTAGGCACCAGCATTCTGGTTCAGGAAACTTTTATGGGTGGCGTACACAAAGCGCGTCTAATTTCTACCTCACACTTCATCCTCTCTTCCTTCAGCACAACGTTTCATTTTCTTACAGCCTTAACTTCCCCCGTTTGCTCACCTAAATGCAGAAAAGCCCAGCACAGGAATCGCTGCCTGACAGCTTTTCAAACTCGGTGTGAAGAAGGTGCCCAAATGATATAAATAAATAAACAGAGGAAAGTTTATGAAAGTGAAACGAATGGCAAGAAGCAGCACGAGCAGCTGCAGGCAGCTCTGCACTTCTGCTTAGACTGATACAGGTGTATCCCAACTTCACCCACTCAGGCAGGAGAGACAGAAAGACATGCTCGAGTATATACAGACACACCAAGAAGTGACAGGGCAAAGGAAGAAGTAAAAGAGAGAAATGAAACCAAAAGGTGTTATTTATTTTTACAACTCGACAATGAACTTCAATTTTGGCAAAGGATTAAAAACAGCCCTGGGAAATGATTAAGTTTTTTTTTTTTTTTCTTTTCTATAAAGCTTCAGCACAAAAAGAGAGATTATAAATGGGATATGCTCACACAGGCACACATAAAATAGGGGGGACTAAGGAGAAGGAAATGAAAGGAAAAGAAAACAAACAGCCTCCTAACAGGCCCATACTGCTAACGGGAGTCCAAATAAAGAGTCATATGATATCTGATAGTGCAGGACACGTCGCCAGGAGCTGGAGCGGATTGCCTGCAGGAAGAAAGAGCCAGTGTGTTACTGCTCAAAGAGCTTTTCTTTCCCCTTTTTTTAATTTTTTTTCCCCCCTCTTTCTCTTTTCTCCCGTACTGTGAATGTGCTACTCTCAGGTCAGCTCCACGGAGTCCCCAAAAGACAGCTACCGTCTTTCTTCCTACTTCTGGACGCAGTGATAGCCACTGGAAGATGCCTTCTAGTTGAGGTTGAGGGGGCTAAATCTAGGTTTCAGCTCTGTTCTGTCCTCTCTCTTCTGTCACCATCTCCAAGGTTGCAGATACAAAATACTCACAAAAGCATGTTAGATTTAAAAAAAAAATCAAGAGGGAGTAAGGGAGAATAAAAAAGATTCAGGCAGAAAAAAAATTAGACTGCTTATCCTACAGAAAACTTCAAAGATCAAGTCCCCTTTCTGTGCTCTTTTGCTTACTTTTCCTGTGATTCCCCCCTCCCCCCTTTTCAGAGAGAGCAAGGGAGAAAAGTCACAGAAAACATTCAGACCGTGAAAAACATCAGGAATTGGGAAAACTCTCTGGAGGAATGAGGAAAGCAAGGATTTCAGGTAAAAGACAGGCATTTGTAATTTGTGAAAAGTTGTCCTATTTGTTATGTTTGCCAAGAGAACGACTAACTCTTTGTGGTGGTCCATCCCTCTCGGCCAAGCATTTCACATTAAACTGGGGAGCCCACAAAGTACTTTCGACTGGGCACCACTATTGCTGTTACCCATGGAAAGGCAGAGCACCTGGGTGACCTGCAGTGAATGAACCTGGTCTTGGAGCACAGGACTTCAGGCCACGATAACCCCCCAACTTCTGCTGGGAAAGCTGTGCCCACCACAGCTTTGGAGAGGGAAGAGCCCCAGCTAACGAAGCTGGAGGGTTACCAGCCCCCAGACTGGATACTGGCATGAAAACTGTGTTTTAACTGGTGGTTTCACTTGTCGTGGACAGTTTCCCTTCACTTCTGCCAAGGATGGGCTGTATCCTGCAGGATGTTTTGCCATTGTAGGGTAGTGGGATTTCTAAAGCTGCACAAGCAGAGCCCAAGAATGGATTTTTCCCCTCTTCATCATATAAGATGTAAATGGACTGATTATCCATGTACACTTACTCAATGCACAGGTGTTGCTTAAAAACAGTGGCACAAATACATATGTGATACCTATGTAGCTGTAACAGACAACCTCTCCTGAGGGAAGCCTGCAGCATGAAAATAAAAATCAAGGTATTGCAGTAATAGTGTTCTGCATCCAGAAACAATCGTCATAACTCTGTAATAATTTGATCTAGATCTGTGTATAAAACGCTTATGGTTTTTAGGGGGGACATAATATCAAAACCAAGAGTTTCCTCTCTTGTTTTCTGCACCTCTGCTGTATGATGCTGTTCTTAGACTGGCAATTTGTCAAAGCCAGGAAAATACAAATCAGTAAAGGAAGGAAAGCAGAATTTGGGTAAAGAAAGCACTTCCTTAAGCTACTGAATTTGCAACAGTATATATTCTCAAACATCCTAACCACTGTTCAGGAGAAACTGTAAAGAAGATGTCCTGTATGCTATATACTATATGCAATAAAATTCAAATCTAAACACCTCCTTAAATGCGATGCGCTATTCCCTTCTCTATTTGCATGTGCCTTTTTCACGTACAAATAGACAAAGAGTGTATCTAGAAGAAATACATTCAGAAGAACAAAAAATCTACAGTGCAAGGAGGTCTATCCTGAAACCCTCAGTCTGGAGCTCGACGAAAGAACTAAACTCAGAAGGTGAAATGAAGCCATTTGAGAGAGGGTCCCACTGAACAGGAGGAACAAGCAAACAAACAAATAAACAAAAAAATCCCTGAGCTCCGACTAATCATTTGAGCTGCCAGTGAGAGGTGACTTTTAGACAGATGGTCAGGGAAAAGCTGGGTCCGTGGACACAGACGTTAGTGCCCCATCTGTATTTTAGGATCCTAGCTTCAACAAGCCATTACCAACTTTTTTTCTAAGTGACAGAAAGTGAAAGATTTCTGTTCCCACTCATTTGTTTCTTTTCTACCACAACCACCCCATTTCCCTCCTTCTTTTTCCTCAGTAAGAATTTGTTGTTTGATTTTTTTAAGTAAACAGAAACTGTCTGCAATATAACTTTTATGGAAAAAAAAAGATGCTAGGTAAGTTGGTAAAACAGCAATTGGAATTTAAAGAGAGAGTTTAAAAAAAGGGAGAAAAGAACGACATACCAAACTCACTTGGTCTTGTCCCCTTTCCATTCCTGTTCTTATTAATTCCAAATTATAATTTGGAGGTAAGGGAACTGCATTTCCTTTCAATCTATTTTGTTGCTGCCACACATTCTGTGCTTTGCTGCTCTCTTTCTTTTTAGGAGGGGGAAAAAAAATCCCTAATAAAAATAGAAAAACATATCTCAGGCGTTAAGCTCGCTCTCCCCCTTTCCTTTGTAAAGAACTCTTTGTTCTCTAGTGAAAATGCTGAAAAAAATCCCCGGGCTCCCTGAAACAAGTGCAAAACACTTAGAGGCTTTTGGGCTGGCGAGGAGCCAGAAACCCTCCCGCTGTCTGGTTAGGAAGAGAGGAAAGAGAGAGAGAGAGGAGAGAGAGAGGGAAAAAATTGGAGCTTCCTTTAATAGACATAGGAAGCAGGTCCTTTTTTTTTTTTTTTCTTTTTTCCTTTTTTTTTCAAAACTGGCGGTCAAGCGTTAAGTAACTCCCTGTCTAAATCCACCTGCTGGAAATGAACTTGGGTAACCCCCCCCAGGGGTGCACAAAGAAGAGACACAGTAACACACTCCCGGCTCTTCTCCCACCCGCCCCCTCCCCGCTGCCCTGCTTCCATTCTCCCTGCTCCCAGCACACAAATGCCCACGGCTCGCGCTCCCCCTGCCACCACCAACCAACGTACCAAAATAAACGCTCGCTCCATCTCCTTAAAGA
>VZRE01000929.1:608209-653805 GCA_013396775.1 Cephalopterus ornatus
CAAAAGCAGCTCATTTTCAAGCTTGCAAGGAAACAAGAAAAACAAAATCAAATGTCAAGTAGATTTGCTCTTTGTTGTAATTAATACACAAGCATTTGCTTGTAGATAGTCCTGAGCCTGAAAACAGTGTCAGTTGTGGTGCTTTTAAAAAGGAGTAGTTCTCTGGGCTTCAAAGGGCCAAATGTTCAACGACTGAAAATCCCAACTCAAATCAATGGCCTTAGGCCAGTGTACATCAGCTAAGGATCTGACCACAAAGGAAGGATAGCATGAAGCCTGATGGCTGAGAACATGACACATGCTCGCAGCATTGGGCCTGAAGTGCGATGAGACAGCAAAGAAAGGCAGGGCCAACTTCTTCAGAGCATAAAGAGGGTAATAATTAACTGAAAACAAGGAAATTGCAAAGCCCTGTGCTGCAGACTACATGCATGCTCAATTTCTGGTCAAGGAAGTTACGTGAGATTTCTCTTTGAGTCAGAGCAATGTAGTGGATAAAAAGGCCCTGTCTAGCCAGGGGGATTTCCTGAGGCCATCACAGACCAGCTCAACATGCTGTTAAGAGGCTCGTTTTCATGAGAGTTCTTGTTGCATTTGTAACGTTGGCTCCAGGCCCCTAGAGCTTCAAGTGCCACATCACAGTGCTACAAGCCCAGTGCTGAATGCTTGGCACAGGACCAGGCATCTTCCCTTCCTTCTCTCTGTTTCCTCAAGTCAGCAGGTGGGGCTCCAGCGCTCCATCTTGTTTTGATTTGTAGGGGGATTTTTTGTCTCCAAGAAGAAAAAAAGGAAGAAAAAATTTCCCATTGAATATTTGCTATTCTCCTTTCCCCCATGTTGTTCTGTGGAGGCGTTTGGAAAGAGAGAGAAAAAAAGCACTTTTCTTTTTTTCTTTTTCTTCCAAGGGGCTTGGTATTTTTCCTGAAACAGGGTGCTGGAAACACCTCATCACTGAGGGCTACTGGGCCGAGATCTGCTCATCTTCACACCAGAGTGAACAGCAGCAATTCAGCCGAGGTCATCCAGAATGCTCTGGCAGGAAGCTCCCCTCCCCGCACTCGGGGTCAGCCCTACCGAGCCAAGCTCTTTGCCAGGACCAGCCAGGGCCCAGGCCCCATGACAGGTCACAGAATGGGTGTAAATGAATGCAGGGCAGAGACAACATAAACCTCTTTCCCTGTGAGACAGCCATAAAAGTGCTGGAACTCAAATGCTGGAGGGAGGAATTGGGGGGCAAAGCCAGCACAAGCAAAAAACCCTACCAACAAAAGTGTGTGATACTGGCCAGGATAAGAGAGAATCAGGGCAACATACTTATTTTGGTATTTATTTTCCCACACACTTTTGTCTGATGTGTAATTCTACCATTTAGGTCACTGCTGGATTTAGCCCAATGGGTTTGAACAATTAATTATTTTCAACGATAAAACTATTCCATTTTCAAAACTGGATTGAGCAGTAGATTAGTTCTAGATTAAATAATTTAACTACAGACCAGTAATAGGTGTTTTTTCTGTATTAAGCTGGCATATCAAAGAGCAGATATAACTTTTTAGCATTTTAATATACTTAATAATTTATAATACTACATTGTAAACTGGATGGACAACCATCACCTTGGAACACTACAGCTAACACCTCAAAATTTAATCTCTTTTCCAAAGAGCCTTGTTCAATCTTTTAAATGATCAACTATGTGGAGAAAAGAAGGAATGTAATCACAAAAGACTAAGAAAAGCAAGCTGCTTAACTCTGTGAGCATAAGCTCTCAGGTTGCTCGACCTTAAGCAAATGCTATGCCTTGGTTTTCCCATCTCCACATAACAATGATACCTAATGAATCAATTGCTATAAAGACCACACAGTTATTTATAAAATACTTTTCAGCAGACTACTTGAGGCAGACATTTCAAATGATTTCTCAGAAAATCTTTTAAAATGACACTTAAATTCAAAGAAATATGTGCTCAGGTATACTGTTAAATCCAAAAGTGATTCATCCTGTGCCTCAGCTTCCTCTGAAGCTAAGTGCTGAAAATATGACCCCCTTACTTCACAGAAATCCAGGGAAAGTTAAGTCATTAACAATTAGTAATTGCAATTCCTTGGATAGAAAGACTTGGAGAATGCAGTAACATTAGATGCTATGGATAACTGAGCAGAAGAGGCCCAGAGCTCACACCTTAATCATCGTATCAGAACCAAAAGGATCTGAAGTCGCTTTTGTGCAGAGCAGCAGCATCTGGGAACAGGGAGGATGTGTTATGCTCCACTTCCAGGGGAGAGAGAAGGGCTTCAGACTGCTCTGTCCTGTGCCACTTCTTATTCACAGCGAGAACTGAAGGATGATTCTGCTCTGATGGAAACAGGGGCACCACACAGATGTGTGCTTTCTAAAAGAAAATGAAAGTGTAAGAAGAAGACATGGATGAAGAAGGGATGAAGGAACAGTGTATTTTCAGAGGAGGGAAAACCATCAGACTTCCAGAAGTGGCGAAATTACTTTCCAGAAAAGGAGAATACTCGGAGATACATCAACTAAATGGGCTGCTGAAATGTCATATTCAAGTTCAACAGATCATATTAAGGGTCAAAAATTATCAGTCTGGGTTACAGAAGCATGCAATTGGCCAGCTGCACTAAATATGACCTTTACTTTCCTGCAGTGCTTACATGGGGACAGATCAAAATCAAGGCACTGGAGGTTACTTCTGCTACACAGCAGAAAAACTTGTCCTCCCACTTATTATTGTTATGAGGTCTGAAACACTGCAGATGGAGGACTTGTCATTCAAGAAGACACAGTGTACATTATGGAAATAAACTGGAAGCACAGTTAAAGGTTAGCAAGTCTTTTTCCCTGCAGCTGCCATTGATATGGATGAAGCCCATTCCTGCATAGGCAAAAGGAAAGAAAAGATGAGTTAATGTCACTTTCTCTTCTCTAAATTCTCAGATTTGATGACTAACAGGCTACCATATTTCACTAGGAAAAAGGCATGTTTTTCACTTAAAAGCCCTAAAAGTACACAGAAAAAGTAATTTTCAAGGTCGGAGGGTTGTTTTGACGTTTAAGAAATACTAAACCAGATCTTGGCTTTTAAATTTGTAAACCAGCACTACTTCCCGACCTGAGAGAACAATCTGCCAAATTTCTAGCTGACCACAGGCTCTTCAGGGTAAGCTAGAATTATCAGATATATCATGTTGTCTATGCACACACCTCTGTGATTTTAAAACAAAATGCTGATCAACTTTAAGAGAACACAGTTTTTGAGACCCTTCATACAAGAAACATGCACCCCCTTCTCACAGTAACCGAAGAGGCAATCCTCTCTTTAATAACCACTTTGGTACAGTATTTTGCTTACTACTGGAGAAGTCAATTGCTTAATATACTAATAAAAAATGAAGGGAAATAGAAACATTTCAGCACACAGAAACCAAACACCTCCTTTTATTTTACAGCAAGACTTTGATCCTCCCACCAATCCTGTTGCAATACAAACCAATTTCATTTAAGGCCACATCTGACAAGCCAGACTTTTGTGAGATTGCAAAACTCTGCTAAATCCCTGGGCAAACTGTAAATGGGCGGAGGGAAAGGTTCACAAATTCACAAAGACCACATATGTGCAGGTGGACCACATACACATAGGTAGCACAACCTTGCTGTGCAAGCTCAACAACACTTTGCGCATATATAGTTTTAAAAGGTTATATTGTTGTTAAATACATGCAAGAGATTGCATTGCTTCTCCTTGCAGCCTCTTCTCTCACAACCCGTCCTGCCTACTGCTGTGGCTCCATTTGTGCAAAGTGGGCTGTAAAGTAGTTACGTTATTTAAAATGGGATAGGCTGTACTTTCTGCCTTGCCTCTCACGCCAAAACAGCCAAACCAATTTTGCTGTTTCAACGAGGCAAGAAAAATGAAACTTTTAATTGTTTCTCTCCACACTTTTTTTTTTCAGTGATGAAGCCCGAAAACTTTCAGCCAAAACTGGCAACAGCTTAAGATGCAGTTCAGCAAAGGCAGCTACACTGAAGAAAAAAAGCCTGCTGGAGTGGAGTGGGAGTAAAGAGGATGCTGCAAAGCTTCTGCTGCTTCCTAAATGAATCCCATATGCACCTGTGCTATTTAAATCATGCCAATTCTTGTATGGACTATAATGGGAAATACTTTCCAAGACTGTTTACTAGATTTGTTTGTCCTACTTCAATCAGAGTTCAAATGCAATTGTATTTTATCTTCTGTTTGTTGTTTTTGTGTTGTTTTGGTTTGTTGTTTTTGGGTTTTTTTAAGTTCTGTTCATAATAGTTAGCAGAAAAACAGAATTTGCCAGCCTGCAACTCTGTTATACTCAAACTGCCCTGGGCATTACAGGATGTAACTTTTTCTCTAGGAAAGGATTTATCTTCAACAGACTACCCAACTTGCTGACTTCTGCCTTTTAGTAATTTTTTTTCCTCTTTTCTCTATCCAGTCATCTCAACATATCATCCTCTAGCCAACAAATACTTCAAAATCATACAATCTAAAAGATGACTCAGGAGAGCAAGAACTGATGAGTTCTAGTAAAAAGATCCATGAGCCTGGCACTTCCTGGTGTACAGGATATGCACATACAAGAAGGAGAGAGATGCATAACAACACTGCTCAGCAGTTGATTTTTTTTAGGTACAAGAACTGCAAAACACTTAAACACAGTAATGGAGAAGCTTTGGATCAGATAATGATTGTGAAGCTGAGGAAGTGATAGTGCTAGCAAAATGAGAAGAGTGTCATTTCCTTCTAATGCCCAGTTAAAGGCTGGCTTAGGCTGTGATTCTGGTTTTGGCAGGAATACAAGGACAACTTCTTGTGAGAACCACTGCAACACTAGACACCTCAAAGTGGAAATGATAACAGGAAAACAAAACTGAGGCCGTTTGTGAGTAAGATGGTCAATAGGGCACACAGCCAGAACTTTTGAAAATCTGAGAATAGATTGATGACACACTGCTTTTGCTAAGGGAATTTGTGGAGTTAGGTGCTCCTAGCTGGCTAAATTGAAGTTTTTTCTTCATGTGAATGCATAGTTTATGTGCACAGATTAAATCTAACCAAATCTAGGGCTACTGCAAATGTGCCTGCAAAGATGGCAATGTCTCATGATTACCATTTCTCAAGGAGCTCAGATCAACTGTGTTTAGAAAATGAACTTATATTTATGTCCCACTGAAAATACCAGCACCAAATCCTTAACCTGAGGTTACTACTGAAAATCTGCATAATGCCCAAGGTAGCACTGAGTCTTGCTCTTGCTCCCAGAATTGGTGATTTTGCACAGTTAAAAAAGTGAAAGCCATAAAAGCCTGTTTAGTTGGAAAAGTAAGAAAATGACACTCTGAACACTGACAGGGAGTGGGCTTGTTAGGTTAGAAAAGATCTCTACAAAACCTCTGATAATATCTGAACTTCAAGAGGAATTGTATTCGGGTGAGCTGGGTCACGGCTGTCACCAACACAAAGAAGAAACTGAGGTGCAGCAACAGGAGATCAAATGATCTCCTCAGCATTGAGGGAGATTTACAGCTAGGGCTAAAGTAAAAAATCCATGTTCTTGGTCCTATTAGCAAACCACAGGCTCATATTGCTTTCACTACAAACAGATTTCCCTTCACCATACTGTACTTTTCTTCTTGCTGACTGTTCAGAGTGACCATCCAAAAACACTCCTATTTGTGTTATTTTTCACACACACCACCCTGAAAAAAAATTCAGTATGAAAGAAGGGCAGTTTCCTCCAATACAGCTCAACATCCAAACTAAGCAGCAGTAAAATTGTATTTATTCAGTGACTGAGGTTTCAAACAGTAAAGTGATTGTTACTGAGTTATAGACTGGACGATGCACTGAAAAAGACCCCAGAATAAGTTTCTGGTGACAGTTCTCTCACCCTGACAGTCCTCAGGAGCACTGGGGGAGAAGCAGGAGCGTAACTGGGGGTGATGTTTGAAAATGGCCAAGCTTCACAATCACAGTAGGCAGAATTTGTCAGACTTTGCCTTCGGGAATGAAGTGGGGAGACAGAAAGAAGGGAGCTGGGTATCTGAGCCCAGTGCATGCATGTGAGCGAGGCTCTTCACCTGCAAGCTGGGTGTGCCTGAAATGGGAGTAAGAGAGAGAGGTAAGCCAGGAGCTCCCCAATGCCAAGCGTGCTCTTACGCTGCCAAGCTGAGTGATCCAAAGGCATTGGTGCTAAACATGGTCTTCTTCTCTTTCTGTGTAAAGTCTGGCAAGCCCCTCCACCTTTCTCTATGTCTTTGTTTTCCTGTGTGAATATGTGGTATTCCAGTGAAATATAAATATTAATATTTGATTAACTCTCATCTACAAAGCTTAGTTCCTTAAAGTCTAGGACAGATCTTTGAAATCCTTGAAAAACTATATAAATACAAATCCTTTTATTTTTATAGCATTACATTAACGACTGTACAGTGGAAGTTGATGAATTAAATAATCTTTGTCTATATTTGCTCATACCTTTGTGAAATTGTTACCTTTTCAGCCGCCATTTCTCATGCCTTGTCTCAATCCAGAAATGTAATTTTTGGTAAAGTTTTGCAAAAACCCATTCAGCTGCTCTTGAGTCATCCAAGTATGTAAAAAACAGTTTCCAGCTGCTAAGTTTTCCATAAGCTTTTTTTTTCTCAAACATGCTCGTATAATTATAACACAGCTTTGTTTTAAAACATCAAACTTGACACGTACATAGTCCTGAAAGTTGCACTGACATGTTTGAAACCATTTAGTTTTAAAGTGAAAAGCTTTTTACCATATTAAAATATATTTATTTTCTTAAATATTCTCCCAGACACTGACCTACGCTTTTTTAATGGCAGACAGTCAATTGTGTAAATGACCAGTAAAAAAACCCAAAACCAAACAAACTTAAAACTTAAAAAAAAAAAAAAAGAGGCACTATTCTTGCAATCTGTGACTGAGCTGTAACAGGGATGACTGGGGGACACTGTTTACACTGGGAGCAAGCTCAGACCTGCATATGGGGTGCTCTGCATACATACACACATGCGCTCTGGAAGAGCATGGCAAAAGCTCTAGCCTGGTGTTTTCACAAGACCCAGCTTGGCTGCATGCAGTCCAGAGAGACTGGTAGCAGCTGGACACCCGCAATCTTCAACCTTGTCTGCTGGCAAGTGGCTCAAGGTCACTCTCTCCAAGCCCAGGCCAGTCACCATGAATTTTAACGGTTCGCAAACTAATAGCTGGCAATAAGGCCAGAAAACAAGAAGGTGGCACAGTCTGCTTTCAAGATCATGCTTCAACTACTAGTACAAACCTATGAATCTGTACTTGTTAAAAATCTTTGAACTGGCACTTAAGGTGGGACAAGGACAACCATATCCTTTTGCCTTGCCCATAACACCTGGCACTCTGCTGTGATGGCCATAGCTTTCCATAAAGATTCTGAATTCAATTTGGTGTTCCGTACTTCTACGATTTAATTATTGCATATTTGCATTTTGGTATAGAATGGCATCAAATCAGATGGAGATGATTCCTCATTTATATTCAGCCTAGACAGAAATGCACTGACATGATACTTAGCAGTTACAAATCAGCCATTTCACAGAATCACAGACTGGGTAAGGTTGGAAGGGACCACACTGGGTCATCTGGTCCAGCTTCCCTGATCAAGCAGGGTCATCCCAGAGCACATTGCCCAGAATTGTATCCAGATGGCTCTTGAATGCCTCCAGTGAGGGAACCTCCACAACATCTCTGGGCAACCTGTTCCAGTGCATGGTCACTCACACAGTAAGGAAGTCATATTCGAGTGGAACTTTCTGCCTGGTGCCTCTCGTCCTATTGCTTGGCACCACTGAGAAGAGCATGTCTCCATCCTCCTGAGACTTTCTCTTCAGATAGTTATAGATACTAATGAGATTCCCTCTCAGTCATCTCTTCTTGCGGCTGAGCGGAGCCAGCTCCCTCAGACTATCCTTGTAAAAGGGATGCTCCAGTCCCCTAATCATCTTCGTTGCCCTCTGCTGGACCTGCTCCAGGAGCTCCATGACTCTCTGTACTGAGGAGCCCAGAATTGGACACAGCATTCCAGATGTGCCTCACTAGGGCTGAGTAGAGCAGCAGGATCACCTCCCTTGACCTGCTGGCAATGCTCCTCCTAATGCACCCCAGGATACCTTGTGGCCTTCTTGGCCACAAGGGCACACTCCTGTACTTCTATACCTTGATAAGATCCTCTCTCAAGTCATCTCTTCTGCAGCCTAAAAAGGCCCAGCTTCCTCAGTCTTTGCTCATAAGAGGGATGCTCCAGTCCCCTAATCATCTTTAGATCTCACTTCATTTAATCTGCAATATTCCAGGTTCTAATGTCTTAGAGGAATAAGTGCTGGTTTTGAGAATATTAGTGAAGGCCGAAACAGCAGCTGTAGTCTGATGGATTACTGGATTACATGAGTTTCACTCTCAGAACTATTTTTCTATATGACAATGTAAAGGCATATGTGACTTTGCATGAACCACTGGCCTCAGCATGAACTCTTCGGTCAGGCTGAAGGAACTCTTTTTAAAGATGCAAAAGGAAAGTCACTGTGTTTATAGGTTTTTATATGAGACTCAACTGTGCTGATCTGTACAGACAACAATAGACTCCATAGCTGTTTCTTATTCAAAGTAACAGTACCTCCTGCTCTTGCCTTTCCTGGGACATATCCTCCTACCACGCAGGTGTGAGTCCACAGAAACCACCAATGTCAGTGACATGACAGTGAATCTGAGAAGATAGACTGAGTCACCTGAAAGCAGAAGATACATCTTCCTCACCTTACACAACGTGTGCTTTTATCAGCACACCTATAATTCAGCTGTCTATCCACTACTTCAAGAGGTTTTCTGAATGTGTTTCAAACCACACCAAACATACAAGCAGTGCTCAACAAACAAATGTCACTAGAAGACAATTACAGGGAAAAAAGCACTTCCTATCCATTGCACTGTCTTCTCTCAGTACTATCTGCCTTGGAAAGCCCACTGGCAGGGATCAGTAAGAGGCCCTATTGTAAGCAAGGGCAGAGGTAAGGTTGCTGTGGGAACCTTAACTCTAAATTTCCTGAGTTTAGGAAGATTAAAATCTCAGTTGTCACATCCCATTAGCACACTTTGTTGTGGCCTAGGCAAGTGTATCATTTCTAAACGAAAAGATATGCCATCAGGTAAATAGGTGCCATTTGGCATTGACATTTTGGCAACTCTGAGCTACATTATTCAATTCTAATCAATGCTACTGGATTTTGAAACCCACCAATATAACAAAGAAGTGGAAAAAGGTGTAGAAAGAATCCAAACAAACTGTATGTTATCCTATATGCTCTTCTATTCTGAGTTTCAGTGTCAAGACAAAAGAAGAGTAAGAGTTTGCCATTTGCTAGTTGTAATAATCAAGAGAAGATTTTGCCAGACACACTCTTTAAGGGGCTCTGTCTGTCTGGACCAGGTAGATGCTGCAATACACAAAAGACTTCACACACAGAGAAAGAAAGAGTGTTCATGGACAATGATGCAGTGTTCTTAATTAAGATTTTCATTACTGATACATACATTAAGGTTTTGCTAATGCAGGTGCCCAAGAACTCTCATGTGCAGGTAGATGTCTGATTCTATCTCTAGAAACCCTTTTGCACATCATTGCAAACATTCACCAGCCAAGGCTCAAAATCAGCTCACCTGCCCTTTGCTATAATGACAATGAAAAATAAAAACCCGGTATTTTATTTATCTGACAGACGAGAACTTAGCTTTTTGCAGACATGAGAGTGAATAGGCTTTTGCAAGGCTGTGCTACAGCGCATTGAAACTGATTCTGATCTCACACCTGTTTGATGTTGATGTAACATCAGGATCTTCAATAGTATGAGTGCAGAAAATGTTGAAGGAAAAAATAATGGAACAGGCATGTAGGTAAATGGAAAATTGGATAAAACAAAACATGAGTTTGCCAAAGGTAGTTTGTAGTAGACTAACCCGATCACTTTCTTTGATAAGATAACTGATTATCCAGACAAAGGAAATGTAGTAAATTTAATTTATCAGTAGAGCATTTGATAGGGTATCACAAGGGAAATTATGCATTTAGATCAAGATTTGCAAAAGGACTGTAAACTGAATAAACGCTTACCTGAAGGGGGAATGGAACAGTGGTGAAGAAAGAATTATTGGGCAAGGTAAAGGCTATGTATCCATAATTTTTTAGTTAAAAAAAAAAGCATTTTCTATCTGATGAGATTTGGGTGGAGTAGGTAACATTACTTTATGAGGCGCCTCAAAGGGAGGGGCCATAGATTAGGAAAAACTGGGAGCATGCTTAACAGCCATAAAGGGATCAATCAACTTCAATAAATTGGTCATTAACAATATTTAGGCCGCATTCGCCTGCAATGTTTCAATATTATTTCTATGGTTCTGTTCTTTGGGAAGTTCATAAATGCTACAACTCACTCAGCAGTTTACTTGTACAGTTGAATTAAATATCTAGTTCTGCTTTTAAAATATTCTTATCCCAGAACAGGATGGCCATTCATCTACAAAGTCTGTTTGATGAACACCTTAGATCTCGTTTGAATGCTCGACCCTGTCTCCTAACGAAATGCTGCTGGATAAGGTGTGGAGGAGAAATACTTGGTGAACAGAGGCACTTACTTGCTTCTCCCTGAACACGCTACATGCTTTTCTTGATCTAGTCAGATTATGACATACTGTGATTTTCTTCAATAGGAAAAACTGGGCTGACCGCTTGCAAGGTGATGGTGTTGCCCCGGCACACTGCATGTACCAGGATGATGTGCATCAAAGCACAGCCATGCCAGGATAGAAGGTGAAGACAGTGCCACAGAAGTCACAGTAGAAGGTATCAACGTGAGATTAATTTGCAGCCTCCAAAATAAATGATTTGACAATCTATTTTCAACAAGCTAAGAAAAAATCTAGGATTTTTGACAATCTTCCCTGAGGCATGCCTCAGTCTACAGGTATTTCAATGACTAAAACTGTTACCTTTCCATTAAAGTTCACCGGAAGAAAAGCTGCATCTTCGTTTTAGCCCTCTGTGGCAGAATTGAATTATTTAATGTTGTGACTAGACCACGCTAAGCATGTATGGACATTCTCGCAAGAAATTTGCCCTAAAACCCAAAACTTGAAGGATTTTTCAAGTATAAAAATTGAAAACCAGTGTCTGAAACACTTCATTCTTTGGGGTCGGTTATATGCTGATCACACATAGTAGGTTTCCTTCACAACCTTCAGTGCATATTGCAGAGCATCCAGGATGTAACACATTATTTTTTGTCTTTCATGCAAAAGTGGATTTACTACATAAAGTGAAATGCAATTTAATCCCTTTTACAGACATCCAGGATAAGTGAACACAGAAAAATATGAAATTTAAATACACATCCAGATCCAAATGTTGCAACTGATCCTTACTTTGGTGATTGAGTGAAGCACAAATACTTCCAAATTGTATGCTATTTGAAGTTGGGATTCCAATTTTGTCCTTGAAAAATCAAGCTGTCTACAGTATGCTTAAGAAGCTAAAACATTAGAAAACAGCATTCAGAAAACCGATACAGATATTCTATTAAACTTAAAACTCAGTATGATGGAATGGGAGAGAGTGAGATCTATTCAAATCCAAAAGCATTTCCTTTCGGTGATGTGCAAAAATCTAATATCTTGGGCATGCAAACATACGAAATGAAAATATTACCTGGGGGGCTGAATTTGTGAACCATATTCAGCATGATATTATCCAAAATGATAGAAAACAGCAGCAGTGAACTTCAGAGGAAGGAAACATTATTTCTTAATATACTGTGAATCTTTTATGTCTAAGAGTTCCCACTCCCACCAAGAGGTAAACAGCCTTCATGAAGCACGGCCTGAAGCCTCACAAGTGTTTTGATATGTTACATAGTAATGGCACACAAATGAACTACATGGCAGATGACTTTCACCTCTTTTCTTAAGCAGGAGAGGTGGAAAGGAAAAGGAGGCGGAGGAGATACTCTTTCAAGCTCATTTTCAACCATGGTGTCTCACACAGAGGACATTCAGCATGAATACGGACACACGGTCAGGCATTTAGACCTCCGTGAGTATTCATATTTTGGTGCCAGTTTCAATAGTCAAATCTATGGTGCCTTGATCAAGAGGCGACTTTTGGGAAACCATGTATTTCTGGATACTGTGTTTCACAGTAACCACTCCTGCAGCACAACTTGTTCTTGGTACCATTTTTATTTTATAGCTGGTGTGTAGGTTTTAGGGAGAGATATATACAGAACTATGCTAAAGCAGGGTGCATCAAAGAGGATTTCTGCTTTAGGAGAAGGACTGAACAATACATTTCAGAAAAGACAGAGAGACATTTGGTGATATAACAGTAGAATAGCAATGTGCTTGCCAAAGTTGGAAGATAATTTACCAGAACTGCAAAGGGAATATTCTGAAAAATTCTGCCACACTCTGTAGTTGTTACCATTTTGCACAGTGATTTTGACCTAACAAACTCATCTGTCTTAATATTTTGATGGTTGGTGTTCAAGCTGCTGTAGGAAATGCTGCTACCGATTCAGAAAGGTGATCTTTTCCATCCAAATATAATAAATTATGCCAGTGTGCGGTAACAGCACTTTGAACAACTGCATTTTCTTTCTGTCCCCTCCTTTTTTTCTAGCTAAATCTAAAATATTATGCTCCTACAACTGTCTAGTTAAAGCCCATTTTTTTCTGCCATAATCTGTAATATTTCAAAAGGAGCTAACAATCAGTACATAATATTACACTAAGTAAGTGAAAAATAACCCAGAACAAAGAGACTGCTAGTATGCATAATGGCAGAAAGGTGTGACATTTTCAGCTGTCATGCTGGCCAATCTTAAATTCAATCTCATCCAGCTTCAGTGGATGTATTGTACGCATTGCAATTAGAAAGCAGGTTGCAGACATGCCTCTGTTGTAATCCACACATCAAGTTCACAGCTATGTGCAGCCATTATCACCTGCTAAACAATTTGAACGTCAACACTTAAAGTAATGCTTGAATGAAAAATTGGTACTAAATTTTGCCCCCTTTTTTTTAACCTGGCTATGTCTCTGATTTTCTGGTTACTGGGTCTATTTTTATCACAGTTGTTTTAGAACAAACCCATGAATATTATCAGATTTGTTTTAAATAAGGAGGGTTTTTTTTTCTATGTATATCTATTGCTTAAGTCTATTTGATGGCTCTGTCTTCAGATAAAGTTGTGTGCGTGTTCAAGAACATTCATCCCAAGGTATACTCCCAGATACACAGTTTGATTTGTATAAACACATCACAGTAGAATTTCAGCTCTACTGCCATTTCGAGGCTCTTTCACCAGTTCTCTCATTTGCAAACACCAAATAAAGTGCCTCTGTCCATGTTGTTTTCTTTTTTGGAACATTCCCTTCTTTCAGGAGACACGCAAAAGCTGGGGAAATAATATTCCATTCCTGTCTCAGACTGCTGTGTAGGTGACCATTCCCTTCCAAAACCTCCTTATTTTCAGCAGCAGATTCTTCTGGATAATTTGCATGTCTATTTATTACATTAATTATGATAATTCTTGAAAAATGCTAACTCTTGAAAGCTGTTGTAAACATAAGGCTTATTACATGTAGACTTTTTTTGGCATTTTGCAAATGTTCATTTCTGATTTATGAATAAGCTTGACCTGCAGGTTATTATCCTCTTCTGAAGTAAGGGGAGAGCTTCTTAAGAAACCTGAGAAGAGAAAAGATGCCTCCTCCCTGTTCCTGATGTAGCAATCACTGTTGTTGTTCCTCATCTGCCAAACAGCACTAAGCACATGAACCAAATAAAGGGATTCGGAGGGTGCTAATTAGTTGCTATTTCATGATGATGGTTCAGAGTGGTAACAGATGACAGTTTGGTGGTGAACAAATACCAACAGCAGGGACATACACATAGATATCAAAGACTATCTGAGGATCATCGTGCCTGAAAAAGTGAACACTTATTCTCAGAAACTGGAAACTAGCAGGCTGGAATACTGCTGGGTGTCTTTTGACATACAAATCACTGACCATATGATGGATGGTTCTCATAACTATGATGAGATCAGTAAGATGCTGCTCAGCTTCCCTTAGGTCATCATTACTTGACCAAATACGTCTTCATGAAGCTGGGGAATAAATGGCACTTTTTGCACTTTTTTCCTTCCTTCCCCACCCCCCCCTTCTTCTTAAACTAGGATGTCAAATAACAAGAATTAGAATCAGTGTTGAACCTGATAGGAATGATGCTGGAGCTTAGTACAACTCAGTTATATCAGAAACGTATTTCAAAATAATGGAGAGAGGTTCATGGAATTAGGTTAACATGTCCCGCAACTTCCTTGTATCTGGATCACTCTGGTGCACTTCTGATTATTTGCACTTACCAAAGCTAACAGCAGATAACTCTTCATTGCATGGGTTCCATCTGAATGGGTAGTGCTCTGAAAGTAAAAGTAGTGTCCTACTGTAGCTATCTATCCTACTGTAAAGCACTGTTGATACTGCTACATGCTGTTGACATTAAGGCAGCTGACTGCTCCACTGGTTGGAAGACTTCTTCCACGAAAAGGATGATTTTTGACAAAAAATCTTAAGTGGGAATATAGTTATATTCCCACTCTTAAGTGGGAATATAGTTTAGGGGAGAGATCCATGAAATCCTTCCACCTCCAAAACCCTGATGCCATATAATCAAGACACACACCCGTGTAACCTTGGAGAGGAGGATAAAGACTAAATCATCAGCAAGTTATGACTAGGGATATGAAAAGAGAGCCCAGGTGCTAGACACTGAGTAGAGGGCAGAACAATTCTGCTATCTCTAGAACAGAACCATGCTTGAGAGGTACTATTAACAACTTCTAATGTAAAAATGTCCCAATTATACTTTTTCTATCACTGAAAAGAACCCAGACTATCAGTGGCCTGAAGGACCCGACTTGCAGAGAGAAAGAAGAGAACCAGTACAAACAAGACAAATTCTACGCACGTGCCTGAAATCTAGTAGAGCTCCTATGGAGCTTGCTAATTTGGGAATGGAGGAGCACCTTCCTAGCTGTGGAATAAGCCTGACTTCAGGAAGCAAGAGAGCATGTGACTCGTTTTACACGTCAAGAAACAAAGGCAGGCAGACAGGAAACAACTTATGCGTGGTCACACAGCAAAGCACTGTTGAAGAGGGATTTCAGCTCCAGGTTTCCACATGCCTGACTACCATGAAGCCAGCTTACTGCTTCCACTTGCCCTGCAGAGGTAGAGCAATGATAAACTGGTGCCTTTGTGCAAATGTTGAAGGCACATGTTCTCTGCCACAGACAAATGGCTTTGCCACTGCTGCAGGAAGTGTTACACAAGCGGTGTTAACGCTTCACATCCCTGAGTATCATTAATGCTTTTTATTGATATTATGAAGTTCTGCAACAAATATAATGGGATTTGTCAGGGGCTGTTATAAACCGCCCCTGCTGGATAAATACATAATACATGATGGCAAAGGTCTGATGGGCCTTTAATCAATTGCCTCTCTGAATCAAATAAATGTCACATTAGACATAAGCCATGTTGCATTCTGTGGGTGCCTCTGCTCCCCTCATCTCACAGGCCTGACACCGCCACGGGGAGCTACGGACATACACAGACTCCTACTTATTTGTAGCAAATACATCAGAGCAAAACTGGAACAGCATGTTGTAAATTACAGATTTGGGACACCTTATAATGAAAGGCAAAGGGGAAAGGAAAGAAATATGGGGACACCATAGGCATGATAGGTCAGCTCACATAGATCTCCTTGGGAGCTGGCATTGTCATACCACCTTTTGCAGCCACTGCAGCATATCTCATCTTTCTGCCCACAGGGCAGGGGAGAAGGCACTGTGCCATTTCCTTCTGCACCACAAAAGTAGTGGGTCAACTTTAAATGTTAAAGTCACATATTTTAGGTCTAGAATCAGGAAAAGGAAGCTCTTTCGTTGTTTCAGTATGCACCTGAAAAAATTATGAATGTCCATTTGCACTTTAGCATCTCTTTGAAGACATTCCAACAATCAAAACACTACTCAAAATTAAATTTACAGATTTACAGGTTGACTTCCTCTCCCAAATATGAAAGAGATATTTTTCTTACTGTGCTTTTTTTTTTTTTTTTTTTTTTTAAATTCCAGGCAGCACTTTTACAGTCATCTACTTTCCTCTCTGAACAGGTAGGAGACATGAATTTAAATTGCAAAATGGAGATCTAAAGTAGCACAAAGTCTAGGCATATTTGGACGTGGAGTTCTAAACCAATTTAAAATCCCTCATTATTTTTGGCATTCACTAAATAGCTTCACCTTGGACATCCCAAAACAGTGGCTTAAAATGCTGGTGGACATTTGAAAAACTTTGGTCCGTCTTTACTTAACTATGGTAAATATTATGAAGTGGTAGTACTATATTTCCCTTTATATTGCAACAAGAAGAGTCATTGTTTTAAAAGCACTAGATTTCACTGCCAATATGTATGAAGGAATCCCAGAAAAATGTGAGGTTTTGTTCCAAATGCGCAAAACCATCATGTGACAGAACCTGACAAAATTAAAACTCAAATGATAACAAACAAACACTCCTCAAGGTTCCTTATTCCCCAAAAAAGGAAAAAACCAAAACTTAAACTATGAAATAATTCATTCTTCATGTTCTGGGTCTTAAAAACACAATTATCTGAATAAATATGGTATTTTCTTCAGTTAAAACGGTCACCAAATCAAAAACCTACATAGCAGCAGCCAAACTCAAGTGAATGAGACCAGGTGAGAAGAGAACCCTGCATAACATCTTCCTAAGAAACCACTAATAGATTTTTAATCCTGATACTGTTAGATGTCAAAGAAAATACAGAGTATTTAATCTACCCAGATAAGAAGAGCAGGTCAGAGAGCACTCAGGACTGGGTAAGGAAGAGTCTCATGACATAAGATCAAATTTCATCAAGGACAGGTTGCAATGCTAGTTGACTGTTTCTTGTACTTGTTTTGCACTTGCACAGCATGGAATGATGTTTCATTCTGAATTAGAGCACAACAGCATAATGTCCATCAGAACATGTATATTCCCACATACAAACAGAAATATTCCACATTGTCCTCCAGAAATGCACAGATCAATCAATCACACAATGTCACTGAACCAAAATCCGAGTCCCTTAAGGTGACACTGCATCAAAATCTTGGACTCCATTAGAACTAAAACTCAATATTGAGTCCTGTGGTCATGGGGAGCAACAGAAAAGATTACAAAGGCCCTGGGCTAACTTCAATGGAACTTGAAGTAAATACACAACTCATACCAATGAAAAGCATAAAATATTTGGTATAAATACTTACGCAAGAGACAGAAAAGGTTCCTTCAGAGAAAGGCCACAAACTGATTGTGAGTGATCTGAGAAGAAAATGGAGAAAGAAAAAAGGAAATCAAGTTAGAATAAACATACTAAATCACACCAATATACCAATATAAAACAAGGATTGAGGAGACTTACAGATGGTGGCAATTCCCACAGAAGAGGTAAAAAAAGCAAACGGTGTTTTAAATTCACAAACTGCACAGATCTTGAAAGTTTTGAAACTACCTGACCCCAGAACTATGTAGCTGAGCAAACTGGTAGTGACTCAGGAGCCTTTCAGTCCTGGGATAATTCCAAGCCAGCAAAGACTAAATATTCTCTGGTGGCCTTTCAACAGTCTCCGTGAAATAGGCTTGTGGCTCCTATGGACAAATGCTCTTATCACAAAAACACTGCCAGACTTGAATGGCATCCTTCTTACCAGTCAGGCCATATATACAGGATTCTGAAACCAAACTCGCCTTCTTGATCCTGACCTTCACAGAAGAGGGGTTAGGCTTATTATTAGGGCTGAGAATGCTTACATTTCAGCTGATAGCTGCACAGGAAAATTGTGTTGTCTTAGTTCCTTCTGTCAACATAGTACCTTTTGGATTTGATTGATTTGTTACCCTGAGACCCCTAAGGAAAAAATGACTGCATGAAAGTGGAATGGCTAAAGGATTGCAAACTTTTGGTGGACTACAGGTCTGCTATGGAGTATCTAAGCTTTACTGTCAACATATTTATTTCCATATTTATATCCAAAACATATTAACCTGGGTGAAGCAATAAACAATATTAATCAAAGCCTGATGCTCTGAATTGTAACAGGAAGATATACTCCTGTTGGACACACAAAACAAAGCCAGATGCTCTCCAAATGTTCAAAGCTACAGATCAGTCCTGTCCCTGCTTCCCTTCACCAAGCTGAAACAAAATTTTGGTAGACAGATGAGACAGAGCTCTCCATAAGATTGCTATCAGGGGATGAGGAGCACAGTGGACGAAGACCATGAGCCCCATGTCTGTGCGACAGTACTTAAGACATGTCCCTCAACTACTGTCTCCTGTCTAGATACAGGGAGAGATAGAGAAATACAAACCTGACTTGAGACAGTGAAGGAAAAGAGAGGAGCTCTCATAGCAGAGAGAGAGGAAAGGCAGGCGGAAAATTTGTTGGGTTGTAGCAACTATTTGTGGGACTTATGGTCCTGGTAGAGGAGAGTGTGAGAGAAAGTATTTTTGCGTATCTAGTGGTTGGTCATCTGCAAGGGAGGTGGAGGAAACAGAGCAAAGAGCAGAGAGAATCATAAAAGCTGCAGAGCAGGAAACGAGATGCTTACAGCATCCTTCAGATATGCCACCCAGAGAGGCCCTGTTTAACAGCAAATTTCTCTTTAAAGGCAGCTGACTGCTCCCACATGCAAGGAAGACTTGCATGAGACAGATAACAGGATGGATTCTTTCCAGACTGAAAAGCTGAAATGACATAAAATGAAAGGAAGGGCAAGATCAGGCTGGTGGAGGGAAGGTCACTATCTTACTTTCAAGAATCCATTATTCTAATGAACTTTAAAGGGGAAGTTCTCCTGGTGGGAAAAAATCTCCATTGCTAAGCACATATCCCTTATTCTCCTTTACATTGCTCCTGAAGATTTAACCATGGAAGCCCATAGGCTCATCTGTAATAAAAGATATGGAAAGGACTGTTAGTGGCTGGTAGTTGGGTAGTATTTCTTTCAGGGTTCTGGGCAGATGGGACAGTGAACTACAAACCAAGGAAGAACCTGAGACAAGAGGTCTGAGCCAAAGAATGTGCCTTGGAAGCCCAGAGTTAAAAAAAAAAAAAAAAAGAAAAAGAAAAGTAAAAGAAAAAAAAAGTGGGAGGAATCCAGTATGGGAAAAAAAACTCCAGAGAATGGAAAATTTTAGGCTGAGTGGTTAGAGGTTGGCTCTGTTATAAGCAACATAAAACAAGGTCTCTTAAGGGAAAACGTCAAGCAACTTTGACAACATGGATGCCAAAGAATTCTACAAATTACAGCCTCAGATTCTGAAGGTGCTGAGTAATGACTTAAACCAACATTACCACCAAATTTGCTGTAAGAAGTGAACAAGACTGTCGTGCCTAATTAAAACTGTAGGGTAATTTTAGACAGGCACAATATACTAGAAGCTGCAAACCAGAATCTGGCAAATCACCAGAACTTGAACACCGTAATTTTTTAAATAATTGCAATTGGTCTGGACACTTGATTACCAGTTTTGTTCATAAGAAAATATACGAAAACAAAACTTTCCCTGTAAAGTACTGGAAAAACAAGACGTGTCTGAGGAAGCTATGATTCATTCCAGGTTAGATAACTGCAGAACACGTATGTGGGAGAGAAGTGGGCCAAATCCTGTTCTCACAGCCCTCTGCAATCATGCTAACTTAATTGAAACCATGAGCAGAACCTGAACCATTAAAATGCTGGGGTGAAACATTTTATGATATGGCACTGTTGGTCACTAGAGACATTTAACCTAATTACATTAGATTAACACAGTAGATTTCTTCAAGATATATTATTATATAACAACATAAGAAAATGAAGTCTAAGAAAGCTGCCTGTTTTCTCCAGGTTGCTCTGTTACAAGCAGAATAGTAACCTGTCTCTGTTTATGTTGTTTGTTTTCAACTCAGTATGGCTCTGTTTGGTGGAATGGACAAATGGAATCCACTGATCTTTTCTATATTGAATTCCAAGTGTTAATTAATCATTATTACTTGGAAGCTGTTTTGGCCATTGGACAGAATAACCAAGGGCTAATCTTAAACCTGTCTTTGCTTCATTGTGGTCAGATTCTGCTCAGTTTCTCTTTCTTTGCTACGTGAATAAATTTTATTTAAATCACAAAGACTAAAAGACAAGCGAGGTCTGAATGTTAAGGCTATTTAGGAATCTAGTTCCCCCTGAGTTTAACGAGCATAAATTTCCCAAACACTGAAGAATTTCTATTTATGGGGAGTTGAGATGGTGAAAGCCAGTGGTATTAGTTAGATTATATAAGCAGATAACAGATTTATGAGGCTAACTACAATTTTCAAAAGGGACTGAGGCATTCAAGTCAAAGTCCACTGGAAGTCAGTGAAATTTGGGCTGTAAACCATGTAGGGACTTGAGAATATTTTACCTTTGTTAGCTTAAGCATTACTTTCTTTCAACAAAATTAATTTCTTAAGTGCCAAAGACATTTTTATAATTGGCTTTCAGTTGCTTCTTAGAATTTATTCACTAAATGGCTTGAGCTAACCTGCTTCAAGTGCAATTCTGCTCCATTTTTGTAAAGTGATTTAGGATCTCTCTGATATACTGCACTACCAAGGTGAGCATTCCTTCAGCCCCAGACTGGGAAGAAGCAGGCTTGAAGGACTGACAACAGACTCAGATAATCCTAAAATGACTGGTCTGCCTGGAAACATTTTCACCCTTTACTGACATGAACCAGTGAAGGGCACAGCTTTATCGTATGTAATCTACCCAGTGAATTAGATCTAAGATGCAGTCTTGTTTCCTTTCCCCTTCTGAATGCACTACACCTGCTATCTAAACTAAAATTTAATCCCAGTGGAAGATAAAGAAAATAATTTACTAGAGAATTCCTCAGTTCAGAGGGGGTCAAATGGAGCCAGTGTCATGCTGGGGGAATGCAGTGAAAGAGCAGACTCAGCTGAAATTCAGTGGAGCCCTTTAAGGGCAAAGAGGCTGCACTGCATCTCTGACACAGCAGAGACAGATTACAGCAAAATTAAATTGAGGATTTTAGTGGATATAATTGTTGTTTTTATATATTAATGAATAACAATAATATGTGATTCTAAACTGAATACCAGGTTTGACATTTAATCTGAGTGCTCATACTATCCATAAATGTTCATAAACATCACAAGACCCCTACCCTTTGATTGAATTACAATCTAGTATGCAATTTAGGAAACACGGATTAATCTACATAGATTTATATTTCTGCAGGTTACACAGTTATTTGTTGATTTATACCCTTTTCCCCTAAGTGTCCTTTTCACTGAGAAGCCAGGAACATACATGCAAATCTTTAATAGGAGAGCAGCTCAAAATCCAGTGACTAGCAGCATATGGAAACTTGTTTCAGTGAAATCTATACTAATTATCATTTGCCTTTTGAAGTCACCTCTGCTAATGGCCAGCAGAACCTTAGTCCCTGTGATATCTCCTATTACCTTCCCATTACTTCTTACTACAGCCAGCAATCACCTAACATGTTTCTTGGCAATGCTGTGCAATTAAATCACCTTTCAATCAGCTTGCTGAGGAATCCAGAGATGGAAAGTGCTTTAATATTAGGAGTTAATTACAAGAATGCAGAGGAAGGCAGTCAAATGTTATGTTAGCATACCAGAAACATGACAACGCCTTAGCCACAGATGTCACACACGAGGTAAGGGGCCACATCAGGAAAAGTGACATGGCAACACAGAGAGGAAAATGATCCTCACGTTCTCCTTTTCCTTTTGTTTTTTTTTCTCCTTTTTTTTTTTTTCCCCTGTGGTCATGCTACTTGAGGTGGCCACCTCCTTCAGCAGTCAAAATATCCAGAATTTCAGTCACCTGTATTAACAGGCTTCACTGCACAACGGTGTCTGCTTAGGGACTGATAATGACACCTACTCAAGCAGTGTGTTACAGCACAGAAGTGGTCCAAAAGGCCCAACAGAGAAAAGCAGAGGCCTAATTCTGCTGCCTTTGAAATCAAGCAAGTCTTTGCGAAGGATTAACTGGGCAGATTCCTTTTCTTCCTCTGCATCGTTGCCTCTGTGTGCCTCCTCGAGGAGCAAGCTCCACAGCCCGTCCCCTGTCCCCGTGGGCTCATTTAGCCACACAAGACTGAAGAGAAGGGCTGGCTACTCCACCCAATATGAAGGGAAATTACCATCACTCGGTTGAGCTGGTGCTAGCAAAGGGATGAACTGAGGGATGGTTTTACAACTCAAAACTTATTGCAGTGAGGCAGAAGGCTCACATGGAAGAGGACACTGCAAATTCAGCTTTAGAACCAATTATATGGCCATGTATCAACTCTTAACCTACAATACTGGAGAATCAAAATAAAATGACCTTTGAGAAATGACAGGGAGCTTTTCTATTTACATTAGAATTAACATATGTTTGCATACATTGGTACACATATATGTATTTTTGCTCTGAATCATTAAAGAATTTGGAAAAAATCTACTCAACTATAGGTGCACATGCCCTTTTTAATGCAATAAACAGCCAAATTGTTGTTCTGTAGGGAATGCAATGATGATTTGAGAACAATTTTGAATCAATGTTTATCAATAATACTTCCATCACTCATTTTCCAAAGACAGAGTTTGTTTAGAAACTACAGTCCGCAAAAGATAATAGAAAAGGCAACTGACTGTTTCCTCTCTCAAATTTGAAGACAATGCCTTGCAGTTTACCTTAACACAGACTGTAAAGGATTTATGACACAGCTCAAGCTTATATTTTCTCTCACTAGTGTATTATTTAGTATCATTGTTAAATTTGGGCTGGAAAATTTAATCGAAGGAACCTTTTAATTTTTTTTTTTTTTGTAATTAAGAATAGTTAAAATTTTAGCCTCGTCTTTTTCAAATTGAGAAATATGTAGTGGGAAAAGAAGACTTTAAATGTGTGATATACATGCACACACATAAAAATGCTTTTATAAACCAGAAACTTCATATATCCTTAACTAGAAAATACAAAAGGAAAGTCTCGATGGAAGAGATGTTTCAGCACATTCTGTTTGCCAAGAAGGCTGGATAATATTATGTTTTGATAAGACAAAAGAAATTAATGCAATCAAAATTGGGACTTTCATGTATATGTAAGCTAATTCAAAAAGACATCAAGCTGACTCATTCCACAGGTATCTCAGCCCAAAATAAGACCTAACAGCTGTTCTCAGTGAAGACAATGAGATAGATGAAATAAGAAAAATAATCTCTTGCATCTGCAAACTGAACTCTAATTAACATCCTTTAGAGATCTCCTGCTCTCTAATAACTGCAGTCAAGGAAAGTCTCTATACGAAGCACCACCTCTGAGTAAAACATCTTTAAAAGAATAGCAGGAGAGCTCTCTGGAAGCAACAGTGCATTACAGGCTCAGGGTGAGAGCAAAGGTAGCCAAAAGTGTGGAAGAAAAATGTTAAATAGATTCTTGTTTTCTAATGTAAATGTAGTATTTTGAGCATGCACCTTGACTTAAGACGGCCTGAAATATTACTACTTTTATCTTTCAGTAACTCTAAACACTGGCTACATCTTTGAGGAATTTGTAACAATATGTTGGAACTTAGCTTTGAAACCTTAAATAGAAGAAAACAGAAAACATATCTACCTAAATATACAAAGATATATACCTAAAAGTTCTGCCTTTCAGGATCATACCTTAAAAATTATGTCCTGTCTCTGCTCACACCTGTAGGTGAATTTTCTGTTCTAATGGAGTGTGGTTGAACCAGCAGCTCACAAGTTAGATCTGTTGCCTTACACCATAGCCACATCAAATTGTGCTCTCTTTATTGCAGACTAGATAAGCAGTGAAGCATATCTTCTGCTTCCCTGCTTGGAGATTTGCAGTTCTAGTGCATGGTCAGTGTTCCCTGCACTCTCTCAAGTACCTGTCCTGAATTTAGCAATTCTAAAACTGGACAACACAGCATAAGAAAATACAGTCAAATAATATTGAATTATTTAGGCAGACTCAACTTCAGTAACCAAAATGTTAAGCTGAGCAAATAAGGTATTAGGAGCTAAATGCATCTTTATTAATAATAGCAATTAGTGAAGTTACTATTAATAAGGAGATAATTGCTATAAAATCTAGTGATACATACAAATAGGTTACTAATGTGAGGAAGTGACCCTGGAAAATGAGTTTAAGTTATTGGTTGGGAGCTTTCTATTGCTAATTATGATTTTCTTTCCGGGTATTAATGTTCCTCCAGCATGATCTGATAAATCTGGCAGTGTTGTGATCACCTCTCTAAATGGTGTCTTTGGATCATATGTGGTCCCAAGAGCCATGACACCCCACTCCATGTAATTTATTTCCACAGTCAGACGTGCTGACTCCCCATAATATTTCTTTCATTTTAATGTCTGACTAACATTCAATTTGGGACATAAGTACTCCGATATATCATTTTTCCCTGATGGCACTGCAGATCAGAACTAAAGGGCACTGGCTGAGTTTGCGAGTACCACGATGCTCAGGGAGCAAGTTGGGCTAGGGTGGGGGGCACGGTAAAGCCTGAGCTGCAAGGGGACCGGAGGGTTGTGCAGGGATGTGGGGGTCTGCATCATCCATGGGTGCTGGGGGGGAAAAGGGTATGAGCAGAGTTCTTGCAAGCCCTAAGCTGGGGTTATGTTGAACTTTAAAAATCCAGCTTGCTCTCTTTGGTGCGAGTCTATGGTTTAGGACTAGAATATGAGGGTGTCTGTTAAATCAGGAGCAAAGTGGCAGCATGGAAAAGTGTGAGCATGTCAAATCCATCGTCACAATCATTTAAAGAAACTGTCAGGATGTTTTCCTGACTGCCTATCCAGTAAAGCAATCAGAACTTGACTATATGAAGACCTGAAGGAAAATCTTAACCTGACAGATACTGTACACAAGAACACCAAATCCTTGAAGGATAAGATAGCATATGGTTTATGCTCCGGTTTTTTACAATTCATGCTGCTTCGAACATGAATTGTGTTCTTGTGACAGCATACAATATTTGGAACAAGACCAAAAGCACTGCAGAAGTATTTCACTTTCCTTTAAACCCCTGCAGACCCACTGAAGTCACCAGGGTTATGCAGCTGTACCTCTGCATGCAGTGTTAAGCCTTCGGCATCTACAAAGACAAGTTAAGTATGTGCTTTTTCTGAGCTTTTCAGAATGAGAATCAACCTGTTTTTTCCTAAAAGGCCATAATCAATACTTTGAAATTTATTTTTCACCTGTTTCTTCTCACTTTATGCCTATTAAAATAAACCAAAACTACCTTATAAAGACCCACTAAAACGGCTTCTGGGAACAATACTCTCCATTTCATATTTGGTATGAGAACAGTGTACTCTGTAGAAATGCTGTTCCTTTTGTGATGCGTGCCCTGACAACTGAGTTTCAGAGGAACCAAGCTTTTCATTGCTCCTTTATATGGGGATGCATGGTTGAAGTGTCAAGAATGCAGTGTCTTATCACTGAATCTGATCCCTCTTATCAGCAAATCTGATGGTATTTTACAGGATCCTGTTCCTAATTCTAAGATTTACTGCTAATGTATCCAAACTGCCTCCCCTCTTGAATCCTTGTTATATCTATTTAACTTTGACATGCCTCCCTTCCTGACCCTCCCCACCTACATGATGCTGCAGGAAGGGTGTTTAGGTTGTGCAACAGCAGGCTAGCTTAGATGGCACTTTTTACCAACTCTTCTACCTTAACTGGAGTATTCATTTGATAATACAGATAGAGGACAAGACAAGGTAGTTGACTGAATCAAATTATTGCAAAATGTAACTGAAGGGAAAAGGTATATGCCCAAGTCAGACATAATATAAAAGAAGTCACACGTGAGTAGCTAGCACCTTCTCTAGTAGGACTCAGCCTATGAAGTGACACTTCTGTTACACTCCTAAACTACTTCTTCTGAACAACCAAACCATCTTGGGCTACCTCAGCCTGGTAATTTCATTTGCTGACCCAGTCAACAAGTAGAAATAATACTGATAACTGAATTGTGCGATATGCTTTGTGACTGTCTGAATTATTTCTTCGGTTTTCCAAACTTCCCAGTTTTCCCCAACACAGTACAGCTTATCCATATCTATACAGCTCCAGAGAACAACTAACATGCCCTAAAGCTGAGAAATTCAACATAGTCTCAGGAGCTTTATTTGTAAAAAAACCCCAACAAACCACCAACGCGCTGAACATCACTTTTTGCTTTATAGGGGTAATTGTCCCTATTCCAATTTAATGGAATGAAAAAAGGAAAGAAGAGAAAGCTAAACTAATCTTGAAGCTGATCAATACTAAAGAAGAACTACAAAATGAACTCACACTGTTTGATGCCCAGTTTAGAGCCTGTATCACATCAAATGAGAAGAAAAATCCTAACAGAAACCTGAAAAGCCACCTGCACGCTCCTTTCAGTGAAGAAAAGCCAATCCCTTTGATTGCTGAAGCCAAACCAAACAGTAGACACAGAGATTTTACAAAGTCTCTTAGTGGTGAGCCATAGTTTATGCTACTTATCAGCTTTCCTGTAAAGCATTTCACAAAGACAAAACCAAAACCAAAACCAAACAATTCCAAGAACTTATCCAAACTCAGTTTACATAGTTCACTGCATCCATTCAATTCAGAAACATAAACCCTTCTTTATGGGTTGGATTTGAATGTAATCATCACACCATTTTCCCAGTTATCTAAAAATGCAACAACTTACCATGATCGAAAAGAGGTTTATAGGTGAGTCAGTTTAAGAAGCAGCACAATAAACTGGCTTTATAGTCTAAGAACATGTCACTTCTATAGATGGACCCTGTCTCATAAGTGATTGCAGAACTATATTCAGGGTTAGTTTGGGAGAAAAGTGGGTAGGGGAGGAAAGACTCAAATCCAATGGATACTGCATAGCGTGAGAACAATGTTAGCTTTATTTTGCAACCCGTTATTTTCATACGAACATGAATCAAAGAAATAAACTATGCCAAATTCTTCATAGCTGACTTGTTACAGGATATTGTGAATCTTCACTAATGACTCCTTGAGGTTGGATATTACTGTGATTAGGAGTTGGGAGGATAGAGGTCTGAGACCTTTCAAAGGAAACATTTTGTTCAGAACTGCTACAAGAAAATAAAGTCAGCATTACAGTAACTTTAACAACCCAACCAGGATAATGGTCTGTTCATGCAGACAATGCTTTTGCTATTTTAAATGAGGGAGATAAACTTCATGTAAGATGGGAAGCTGAGATAACCAGCTATTTAGTCTTTGGGATCAGAAAGCTGTTAGCTTGAGAAATATGAGTGTCTGTGGAAACACTCTAGACAAGCAAGGAAGCCAAAGTTATTAGCAGGTGGCAAAAAAACCCTCCAAACAGTTTAAAATTTACTTTTGGTTTGTGGCACGGATAAATGAATTAATGAATCTGAGATGCTCTGACACCCTTGGAAGCCTACTGAGATAGATTTTGGTTTTATGCTAAAGCAGGCTGTAGGTAATGCTATTCTCCACTGTCAGTTATCCCAGAAAGACTGGTGGCCATGCCCATCATTGAGGTTGACATGAAAAGCTCTACTGGCTTCATTGAGAGTGAAGCAAAGAGGTACCTCTACACCATGTTCCCTTGTAGCAAAGGCAGATAAAATGCATTCCTTGAAGACAAATGCAGGTTTTGTGGGATCCGTTTCCCCCTCTGCTCCTATCTGCTTTCACCACAAAATCCTAGTTTCCATATTGCCATAAAACTGAGATTAAAATAACTTCCTTGGAAAGTATGCTGTGAGGGGATGCATTTTAAAATAAAGCATATTTTTTCTTTCATTATCAACTCTATCATTTATCAGCTCTAGCTTTTACCAGCAGCATCTATCACTTGCCACTGTGGCAGGATCAAAGGCAACAGACCCCTTTGGAATCTCCAATAGTGCAAGGTATCTACAAGATGTATCACCATATTGTGGTGAACCTTCACTAGAGGATTTTAAGTTAACCATGTATTTGAGAATAACTAGAGACTTTCCTTATTTAAAGCACTCAACAATTTCCATTTCGGTGCAAGTGAAATGGTGAAAAATACTGAGAAATGGCTTATGTGTTCAGAGCTTTTTACTGCACAGAGATATCAACAAAACAATCTACACAGCTTAAGAGCTAAGGTGACGTCTCCATCCTAAAAGAGTCTTGAAGAAAAGTTATGGACTAGACTAATGAGAAGACTCTATTTACTAGGAGAGCTATACAGAAAATGCCTGTGTTTCCTCAAAATATGTTTTTCTGGGGACAGGTCAGTGGAAAGATGTACCATGTAACCTGGGAGATGATCCCTGTTTTCTAGCTTCAATGAAGGGAAAACCATGTGAGCAACCAACCTCCCCCATGCACACCATACAAAAGTGATCCCTGGGAAGGGTTTAATGGAATCAGATTGTCAAAACGATGAAGCTGAAAAAGCTTTTACAGATTACGTCCATGACAAAAACTTTAGCATAATGTATATAGTGCAGAGTGGTTTTTGTCATGGCAAAAAGGAAGGGATATCATTAATTTAGACACTAAGTGTAAAGTTCTGCTGAAAATCTCCATGGGATAAATCAGAGAAATATAGCCTTGACCAGACAAATGGAGCCAGGCAAGTCCCAGTTCTTGTTAGAAGTTATCGAAAGTGCCATTGAGTTTTTAAAGTCTGTCATCTCTGGTAGATGATAGGAAAAGGGTTGGGCTGTTTTCTTCAGATCTACAAGCATCTGGCTACAGTCTTGCTGGGGCATATACATGATTGGAATCGAAAATGAGCTCTTTTAAAAGTGCTTCTTAAAGGGACCCTATTCATACACAGTACTTTCTCCCCAAATCTTTTATGGGAAAAAAGCTCATTATGGTCACACAGACAAATGCTGTATAATCTTTCACCCTGTCCACTAGCAATGCGTTCAATCCAATTTACAGCACTTCCCGCTATTCTACTTCTGGACTCCCCACACAGCTCTCCTAAATGCATACCCATCCTGACCCACTGCTCCCCACCTGCTGCTCTTTCAATTTCAGGCTTCCCTGGAGCACTGACTGCCATTCATGCCTAATAGCAAGGTGGAGCAACTTGATTAGACAACTCTGAAAAGTGAAATTTCTGAGCCTTTTTTAGACACAGAAACACCATAATTAAGACACATAGTATTGTATGTTGGAATGCTCTGAGACAGAGATGAGAATGGCCTTCACTTTAGGAAATGTCATTTCGTACCTATGACAATATATATTCATCTGAAAAACAAAACTTTCTGATTGAAGCTCCTTTAAACTCCTCAGCTTGCTGAGAGATCTATCCCTGCTCTTTGCATCCACTTCCATGTCAGCACTGAGGGCAATATGGGCTGGCAATTAGTAGAGAGAAATTTTCAAGGAACCATTTACTTGGCAAATTCATACCCCTATCCGCTTCTGGAAGGTCCATCTGCAAATTGCAATTTTTTTCCAATGCAGCCTATTTTTTTCATCTACTTTGGCCAATTCTGCTCACTAAACATATACAATCTGCTTCGAGTACTTGACATTCGGAGCAGGGGTCCAAAGGTGGGATCAAGCACTGCAATAGACCATGTCACACAACTGATGTACAGCATTGTTTTTGCATCCTGACTGGATTACTGTTAAACCACTGAACCATCAAACCATGTATTTAAGCCCATGCTTAACTTCAGATGTGTGAATGCAATGGGATTCAAGCATGTAATTAAAATTTAACCTTTACTTCCTTAACTTTAACCTTTACTACCTTAACAGAAATGGACTTACGCATGTGCTTAAATGGTTTGCTTTGTAAAGGCCATTTGTAGAGCTGAAGTAAGAACTGGGAAGAAGAGATGAAGACATCATTGTGATTTGGATACATTCAGGACTAGAGGAGAGAAAAAGGTACTATGAAATTATAAAAGACGGTAACTTCTTTTGGAAGACAAAAAGCATTTTTGACGCAATACTAGATTTGCTAATACTCACTCTATAGCTTTCTAGTTAGGGTGAAGTTTGATTTTCTCTCACTATTTTTCCTTAAGCTAGTCTTATATGTATGTCCATCACCATGTGGAGAAGGTCAGGTCAGCTCCTGGGTTGATTCCTTTGCCTGCACAAGGAAGGTAAGAAGCATGTGCAGAAAGCCATCTCTCCCAGCACTTACCACTTACAAGGTAAGTACATATGTGAGATGACAGTTCAGTACCTGAAAGTACATGAGAATGCGATTTTTCAGGTGAGCCATTTGCTTTGACTAGAGCAAAGCCTGCCTTGCTTGAATGTTTTCACAAAGCAAACACACAAAGGGTGTGACTACAGCTGGAGCAAACTCATTTGGACTTTTTGTCTGCGTGTGCGTTCATGTCCACACAGTTGCTCTTTTATTAGGTATAAGTGGCCTTTCTGGTCGACACTGAGAAACAGCACATCAGTGCTCATCCCAAGGAAATATTCACATCTGCCAGCTTCCCTCATCAGTCAATATGCCTATGCATAGGGCAGGAGCAGGGGTGAATCAGAAGGACTGAGCAGGACTGACAATAGAGCTTGCATCAAAGGTAGTATTTCTCTGCCTCTCTGAAATGCAGGCATTTTACAAGCCTTTCTCCCTGAAGGAATTAGGATTAGACTTCAAAGCTGCAGAACAAAACAGAGTCATACAGGCACACAATTATTGGACTAAGTCCATGGACAATGATACCAAGGGGTTTAACGTTCATGAGATCTTTTCAGACTATTGTAGTATCCTTTCTGTTCTGAGAGTTCTCTTGCCAGCGAAAGCCTCCAACCCCTCTGGTAGTGGCCGCAGTATTAGCTGGTGTGACAGCACCATGTGTCCCCAGCCTCAGCGGTGGTATTATATTCCCACTAGAAAGATTCAGTATACATCTTTCATGTTTCTTAATAAAGGAAAGGATTACAAGGTACTAAGAGTATCAGACATAACCCCACCAGTCCCTCTTTCACCCCAATTCTCTTCTCCCAAGATGCTCATTACATCAACTCTAAATTAATTTATCTTAGGTAAACAGCACAGTAGTATTATAAACAGAATCAACTCCTCTTCAACTTGCAACACTTTTTTTCTTTTACATTCTTTTCAAATAGAAGTGGAAAAAAATAAAATATGTACATAACAGCAAATGTTCTCTCACTATTTTTCTTTTTTTTCTGTTTTTTTTAAACTGTTTTTATCTTATATAAACAGTGGCGATGGAACTATAAACACCATTATTCCACCTCCATGTTAATACTCTTATTATCTTGCATAAACAGAAGTGAACGAATATGTACATGACACCAATCAATCCTTAGGAAAAAAAAAAGGAGAGAGAAGTTTTTATCTTTTATAAACAGCGGAGGAAGAACTTAATGAATTCAAAATGTAGTTTTCCTGTTTATACTATTAGGATCCGAAAGTAGAAACCAAATGATGTATATTCAACATCATGCAAGCAGTCAGTTATGAAATACCTTCTGCTGACTCCAAGAGTAAATGCAGCATTAGTGAAATCTGCAGGTCTGAGGGATTTGAAAACCAGTGGTCTGACTTTAACCACAGACAGAGCAGGGGATACGCTGTCTTCTCCTATGATACTTTTGCCAAAGTTCTTCAGCCCCTTCCTTGAAGTACCACCCAAGATAAAACAGGACAGCTCAATCTCTATGGTGAACCCTTAGTATTTGGTCCTTCTAGTGAGACTGTCAGACATAGGGAGGTAATTAATATAGACAGGGTTTGTGTAATTTGGACACTTACCATTAGAAACTGGGCTCAAACCCCTAAGTCATTTCACAGAGGCCACCCAACAGCTGTTCGACAGTAATGACGTAATGACTTTGGGGCATGACTGACCTAGGTCAGATTTAAACATGTAACTTCAAGCTGATAGGCTCCATATGTCAGTACTAATCCCCATAACCACCCACGCCTTCTGCCTTCTTATTTTTGTGTGTGCTTGTTTCTGGCTGATCTTCTAAAGCCCATCTCCGAGCCTAAAAGAATCTTCCCTCTACCTCATATATCAGCCTTAACCACAATGAAGTGTAGTTTCAGGGTTTTTTCCCCCTCTACCATAGTTTCCTATGGTGGATCCTGTTCTCCTTTGCTTTAGTCATGCAGAGTTTACCTCCTTCTCATCCTAAATTGTCAGCAATGGCAACTGGGTTTCCCACAAAGGATGCTTAGAGGAGATTGTTTTTTCAAAAAAGATTGATGATGCTCTTCTCTGATGTTATCCCTTGCAAAAGCAACATGCGTTTTGCTTCAGCCAGTCTGTGTATAAAAACAAGCTGGGGTCTCCTACATAGCTAGGTGCTACTGGCAGCCCACGTGGTCAGCCTTGCATTTCTTTTAAAAGCATTTATTCCCAGGTTCCAGACTGAATACAGCTTTAAGTTGTATCCTGCTGCCCCACTCCCCACAAAGTTGGGACCTTTGCACAGAAGAGAAGATCACTCGAAAAATTAGAACCCAATTCCACTGTACAGATTTTAACAGGATGCATAGTCTGAACCACCTGCTAAAGGGCAAAAATCTCTTCTATGGGTTACTCTATGTGCTATAGAGATCACGAAGGGAAACCTCTGTAAGAAAATTGAGGGGAATTAGGGCCAATCATGGAATGCAGAGACCCTCTGTTTAGGAACTAGAAGAAAGAGTTTTGCTTGGCAGCAATCTGCTCTGCTGCATCTCAGACTGTGAGAAGAATTTCTTTAAAATTGCTCAGATAATCATGATACAATGATCATGAATATAGAAACAGTGTTGTCCCCCCTTGTTTCCCTCCTTTGTTTTCCTTGTATTTCACTTATTTTCTATATTTGTACATACTCTGAGACCCAGTTAGTGACCCTTCTGCTTTCTACCAGAGAAGAGCCCTGAGATGAAACGTTCTGGCCAGCAGGATCTATGTCTGAATTTTCCCTCCGTAAAGGGATGTTAAGTCTACATTTTGCAGCCTCTATCTAAAAAGGCTTCTTTAAGCACCAAATTAAACACACAGGGAGAAGTAAGGCCTTTCAGAGGAGGGTAGCCAAAAATTGAAGGAAAAAAAAACATATTTCACCATTTGTTTTGAAAACACCAAAAATGATTAAAACATATTATAAATGAAACCAAACTAAGAAAAAAAAATCTTACCATATGAACAAATTCCCTGCCAAGTTCCATTTTTAAATCAAAGCCATTTTAGGCTCATATGTTGAAAAAGAGAGTCTTAAACTAACAAACTTATGTAATGGATTTTAAAAAACTGCACAGACGTGCTTAACTGAAATTGCCAAATCTGTTTGGACTACATGAGGAGAGAGAAGGAGGAAAGAGAAGGACATACAAAGGTTTGGGATGCATCTGTGCAACTGCCCCCAAGTTGAGACTTCCTTTGAAGCTGGTTCCAGCTTTCAAGGAGCCAAGAAAGATGACTCACTCCATTCTAGTTTCTCCCCCTGCCCCCTTTCAGTAGACCTCAAAGTTTGGGACAAATACAAATGGGCTTCCTTACCCACAGTAAAAATTATGAACTCACATGTGGATAGCAAAGGGAGAGAAAAGGGAAAGAGACGGATAAGTGAGAAGTGAGATACAAATTCACAAAGACTCTCAAGCAAGAAGTAACAAAGGTTACGGAGCTTCTGGGGTCGGTGGAAAAATATAGACTATAAACCAGGACAAAGAGATTAATCAAGTGATAAGTAAAACATTGTTAAGTATCATGAACAGAAAAATGTAAATGACAATTAAATACTTGTATATCTAACCCAGCTTTTGGATAGTTTTTTTCCAACTAAGAAATATCAGGCTTTGCTTTAGCTAAGACGATATAATTGCATTTTTCTAAGCAAGTATAAGAAAATATAAATGGCAAGAGAAAGCATTACCCAGCCCATTGTGTTGCAACTGAAAAGGCAAAGCTAGATGTCTCATCCTGTCAAGCAAGGACTCCTTGCTTCAAGCACTGTATGTCTTCTGTCATCCTGAAAAGCACCTTGATACTCCAGCCCTACACAACAATTCCACAATTTCCATGATCTTCCCTCTGTGAAGAATCGAGATGTGCAGCCTGCCCTGTACCTGTTTCTTTGAAATTCTCCAAAGGTCAAGTGGAACACCCTCTGAACTACTCAGGTGCACCTGCTCCTCTCTTCGTGCCAAGTTTTGGGTGGCCAGGACGGCCTGTTCACCCTCTCTCAGATTGCCCAAGAGAACTTCGAAGTCTTCCTAAGACATCTGACACTTGCCAAGGTCAACTAGCAGGTCTCTTTCTGTCCTCTTCTTCAATCAAGTTTTGTTCCTTTAGGATTTCAGCATTAGCAATAACAACAAAATTACATCTGCATCTGATGACTGCATGGCCTTGCTTCCCTGGCACGTTTCTGCGCTCACTTTCCGGTGTTCAGACAAGATTCTGTCTGGATCCAGGTTTAAAAAGCCCTTCAGAGCCCATAGGTGGTGAGGTGGTTCAGGGGCAGTGTCCTGATTTAAGCCTCTCCCTGTACTAATCTGATAAGAATGCTGTAAAGACCAAAGGGTAAAGAGTTATAATTGCTTAGTATCATAATTATAGGAGGTCAAAAGGGGGTTCTGCTGCTTTTTAAAAATTAAAAATGTGTTCAAGTTCAAGAATGCTTCTCTGTTAAATTTACACAGAAAAATAATCTCAGCTCATAATGATGAACAATGACTTAACAGGAAAAATAAATCACAGCCAGAAGGCAGGTCACAGGACTGTGCAGTCAGCAGAAGATATAAAATATAAGAAAAGTTACAATAGGGCCACAATAAACCATCTACATTTGATGGCCTAACTCACTCTCTCTGTAAACTCCTGTACAACCCAGACATCTTCAGATGTTTCTCCCAGTCACATGCCTGCAACTACAAGGCCTAAGAAACAATTGTTGGTGATCCATTCTCTATTCTGCTACCTTCCATGAAGAGTCTGGGTGCAATCTGGGGAGAATTCACCCATCTGGGATGAGGGAGTTTAGAAGTCACCTCAGGAATGTCTCATTACAATTGGATTTACAGATTGTTTATACAGGCTCTTTAGATTTCTTGCCTAGATTAAGGTCCCTGCATGTGAGGCACTGAAGACAGGGGTTCCAGGGAGCCGTCTCTCCCAGTGGCACCCAACCACCACCTTGTGGTGACAGGTACATTCAAAGGGCATGATGTTTTCAGTCTCATTTCTCCAAAAGCAAAGGTTGGATCAACAGTTTCCTGGAAGGTCCCAACAGTAAGTGGCCATCAGTTCAGACTGAGGAAGGTCTAATTTGAGCATAAGTATTGCTTTGTGTGCATAGCTTTAACCTAGGAATTACCAAGTGATATTAAGGTTGGACTTGATCTTGGAGGTCTTTTTTTTCAATGATTATCCCCATCATTATCCCCAAAAGGAGGAGTTGTATCAGATGAGCCTGGCCACTGATCCTGACCAAACCTTTAAAACAGACTGAGAAATCACTAGCGACAATGGCAATGAAACAAAATGCCCATGCTAAATCAACCCCTTCTACTGGTCTTCCCACAGCAGGAATAACATGCTGGTAAGTCATTATTTACTTCCCTAACCTATGAACACTGTGCATCAGATTAAGCACCCATGGGGTTTGTTCAATACAAAACAGGGGCCTGGGACATTTGAGCTATACTAAACAGCAAAATATCAGCAAAACAAGAGATTGAAATATGCCTTCATTTATATTTCCATTTGTATAAAACCTTATGCATTGTACAGCTAGAGGATGAATTCTGTTCAAAAGATTTAGATGACCAGTCCTAGAAGGTCCTAATGCTCTTGGTTTTTACCAGCTCCCAAGGAAGTTGTGGTGCTCAGCACCCTATCATAATGATATGGAAAGAGTTATGCATATTCTGATCTTCAAGATTTCAAATTCCAGTAAAAGAAAAAAAAGTAATGAAACTGACATTATTTGTTTAATAAATGAAATAATAACAATAAACCAAAAGTCCAACTCCCTCGGCTTCAGTTCACCTTTTACGTATGTATGGAAGTGTGGAACAGCAGGGCTGTTCTGGGAAAATGAGTGATTTCCAGCTGGGGTGATGTAAAAATAAAAAATTGTAATTTAGGCAAGGGAGTGATATCTCTTCCTTTCTCAAATCAGTATTTGCTGCCCGATATGGGAAAGCTGTGACTCAAATCTCTAAATGCCTCTGAAAACATGACAGCTTGCAATAGAACGTGCAAGCACTTATTTACAGCCACCTATTTAAACATAAGTAGAGAAGGAAGCATGGTCTAGGGGCTAGTGAGGCTTTGCAAAATTATCACAAAATTCCACTAGCCCCACAGTGAAGAGCAGTTAGTCTACAGCTATCTGGCACCATGGGCCTGATGGGTCAGTGATGAATGACAGTGGTAAAGAGCCAAGATCTTTTAACCCTCCAAAGACAACCTAACAAACACCAAACTCCCCACATCCCTGCACCCTAGAGAAAACTGTGCTTTTTCAAGACTCATTTAGAACAGACCACTAAGAAACAAGAACACCTGGGCAGTATCCTCTGAAATCAGGGTAACTCACAGTGAATCTCAAGGCAAGTAACTTCATGTGAACACTTCTGACCAGCTGGAGGAGAACTTGGTTTTCCACAGGGCTAAAAAAGCATGAAAAAGTACAGTAGAAGACAATTAAAATGCATCACCACACTACAGCGATGCTGTGTTCTTTTAATGGGCCCATTCCTTTAAGACATGTTTGAGCAGTGGGCTGCAGCCTACTATAGCTGAAACCCACAGAAAATGGACGCGTGCATTGTTCAGTTTTTGGAAAGTACTCTGTGGCCTTTTAGAGTCGTGGTATAAATGCAAGCTGTACCTGATCCCAACTCCCAGGAATAATTAATTGCCAGTGCCAACATCTATTCCAATTCTGATTTACAGTTCTTGTCAGTATAAATACAACTGTCCTTTTCTGCCAGGGGAAGGGTGAACTGCCTTATAAAAAAATGCAAACCAGTGTGATCTTTTACCCAGAACACTGCTGAGTAACGAATCCTTTAACCATGCCAGTTTGGGAGGCAACAACAAAGGGAATAGGCATTTTCTTCTGGGAAGTGTTGCATATTTGGACCCTGAATCTTCTTCAAACTTTAAAAATGCTGATGGAATTACTGAACTCTTTCTTAATAAATTCATACAATGAACTTTTGAAAAAACTTTGTTTAGACATACAATGCATTTTGCTAGGCCTATGACACTAAGTGACAAAATACTCTGTTCAACACAGTTCTTAAATAACTTACAGTCCAGTTTTGAAAATATAAACATTCAAAGGAGTTCCTACCATTCTGGATCCTTAGCTAAGCTGAACTTCCTAGAACTTTAGCTACAAGTACTCAAAGGTTAAATGGACAGAAAACAGATGAAGAGCCTGGAGCTATCTTCAGAAAAGCTGGTCCCATCAGTCAGCTTTGCCTTTGATTTCAAGAAGCCAGCATTAAATGTGGGATTTCATTCTCTGCTTCGATACTCATTCCATTGTATGATCTAGTAATTTTCTGCCTCAGTTTCCCCTTGACACTAGGGAATAAATTCAGTTGTAAAATAAATTGTTGGTTTTAAATTATAATATGTTACTGTCTCAAGAAAAAGCCCTGGATCCCTACAATACACTTCAAAGAGGGGACAAGACTGAAATTCCATCAGCCCTAACACAGTCAATATCTCAGCAAGATACTGAGAGCCTTAGCATAAAGTCCGTGCCTCTAATGAGCTTCCTTGCAACTTCTGTTCATATTCTGAGAACCAGGAATCCTTTGGAAAAGGAAAACCAGATCAATATAGAAATGAAGGACTCGGAAGGGAGCTTAAAGAAATCTTGTCTGCTGCAAATCTTCTGTTGACCACTGAAGCATGAAGTTTAAATGTTTTCAGCCAAACCTTTAAAAATACTTATACATTGTAGATCTCCTCAGGGCATTTTGTCCTTTTCAAATCTAATACCAGGATGGATATACTGCATTAGGTACAGAACACCAGATCAGCATTCCTGCTGAGCAGATGGAGCACAGATGGAGGATGCACCTGACCTCAATGCTAGAGCAAAAAGAACTGGTATGACTTAGAATCAGTTCTAGGCATTGGGATGTCAAATGTTGCTGCCACCCAGCTCTCTATCCACCACTGCTACAATGCTGCCTGAAATGCTCACAAAGTAGATTTTGAAGTGCCACGGCTCACATTTCAAGGAAATAAAACCAAATCATAAGTGGTGATGGGTTTCTTGAAAATGTTTGGTCATAAACTGTTATGGTTCAGGGGTTGCTTCAAAAGAATGTCAGATATTTGTAGAGTTGGGACAGAGCAGTCAGCTTGAGCAGGTAACTTTACTTACCACACCAGTACAAGCTGTCTGCACACGAGTCAAAATTCTTGGCTTTTCTACCCACCTGAAGTGAATCTCTCCCCTTTGAACTCCAGTGCCACAGCAGAAACCGTATAGCCAGAGAAACCTGTGCTTTCTCACGACCCCCTCAGCCACCATGGCCCCAGATTCTGGGCTTATTCTCTTCACCTTTTTAGGTACTTGTATAATCCACACTGGGCATCTCTCCATTTCTGCAGCAATTATTTTTAAAGCACACTTTATAAATTAGAGAGATGTACATACAGGTGGGAAATGGTGACACATTAAAAAACTAAGGCTGAGGACTGCAATGGTATTTTGCTTCCTATTTCCTAGGAATTCAAACTAACTTTATCATCCACTTCATCTGCTTAAGAAGAGTGGAAGCTGAATTACCCGAATATCATGCAAAACCACTAAAAAGTATTTGGTCAGTCAAAGGTTCAGATTATGTAGGCATTTTTCATTGGAATAAACAGGCTATAAAGGACACAACCCAATTTGAGATAAATGGAAATTATTCTGTATCCTAAACCAAAATAAAAATTACTGAACTTGAAGCTTTAAGTGATGCTTGGACTCCAATCTGCTTATTCCAAAGTGCAAGCACAGGACTCAGTGTCATTTCCGCTATCACTTTCTTGTTTTCTTCTTTCTGTACTACATACCATACGACGGAACATATCATGAAACTGTGTATCATCTGGGTGCATACAACTAGGACGACTTGAGATTTTTCCAATAGAACATATGGCCATTGGAAGATGCGTATTTATCAAAAGTGAAGCACTGAAAATACAACAATTTCAATGAAATTTTGTTTAGGGGAAAAACTGAATTATCTGCTACAATCAAGTCAATATTGCATCTCAATACTGCACCTTCTAAAGGGTTTTTTATTCAGATGGAATTGCATAATAGAAATTAAAAATAAAAGCAGAAGTCAGAACAAATATAGTAAGTTTTTAATGGACTATCAATTAATTTTTTGGAGTAAAACCAGGGGCCCTTATGCCAGAAAAGGAAGAAAACACACACCACCCCCTCCCCCTGAACCAACCCAGAGAATCCTACAGTGCTGTGAAAACCTGAAAACGAATTCTTTCCGTTCACGTCTAGTTCTGCACACATGCTAAAAGAAATAAAAATCAGTTCAGCTTTGTTATGCAAATGAGAGTGGGATACTTGGAGATAGGTCTGTATTTCCTAAATGCCACGGATGCCTGCAATGTTTCAGGACCATCTGGGGAGTGGCAAGAAGAGGAAATAACATGGAAGACATACTGTGGCTTAGAGAACTGGGTATACAGGACCTCCTGCCTAAATGCTACATATATAAACTTAAGCACTGTTAGTGGAGTCTACTGGAGTCCTAGGACTACAATAATTTCTGCAGGAGCATCAGTATGTCTGCGGGCTGGGATAAAAAGGTCCCTTGCACAAGAGAATAAATGCGCTGAGGTTGCACAGTCCCTCTGAATTTCTGCCTGACACTACAGGGCCTGTAAAAAAAGTTTTTTCTGGACTACAGAATCAGAGGATGAGATTGTCCCTCCTGATGTTGATTTCAGCATGGACCAGGCTTTTAAGTGCTGCTGTGGATCAGGGCCAGATGGGTCTGTTTCCCAAAGCACCGCTACTGAGCCCAGGCCTCTTAACACGGAGCTAGCACAAGGATCAAGCCAAGTATTTCAAAACATGGAAGCATGGCAGATACCATACAGAAATATAAACTGATGTTAAACTCCCCTAACTAACTCTCAGATCTCCCTCCTGATAATATGCTAAGCCTCCAGCTCTGCATTTGTCTAAACAGTATGGCTCTTGAAGAAGAAACATTACATTCTGCTCTGGCTCCATGGGGGGGAGACCCATCATTCCCATAGCAATCAGAAAATGAGAGACATATGAGGACATAGTTCAGGCATGAGAAAACTCTAATTGCTGATTACTAAAGTACCATAATGTGCTAGAGAAGAAAGGATTCCTGAGAACATCAGGACAGGACATTAGCAGATTAATATTAATCTCTAGAGTTCCAGATTCATTTCCTGTCCATGCTAATGTCCTCTTGATTACTGCAGAAAACAATCACACAAAAAAGTTCAATTACAAACATCAGAAGAGACTTAAAATATTAAAATTTTTGAAGCTTTCAACAAAATATGTATAATTAAATGAAAGCCTAGGCTAATGTAATGTTAAAGTTGAGATTTTAATTGTGCAGAGGTCATGGAGTTTAGCATCAAAATTCATCAGTACACCCAATCAGACTGGGCCAAATTCTGCTCTCAATTAGACTGGCATAAACTTAGAATTTCTTTAGTTCATTAAGGAGAGGGGTTTTTTTGCCATGCTACATCAGTGTGTATAAACACTAGAACTTCACACAACGTTTGCAATACACAAAACATTACATATGTACTAAAAGGTACATTGTAGACATGAGACAAAGCATAGTTAAATTTAATTACATAGCCTATGCAAAAGTTGAATAAAAGAAAAAAAAAGGAAGAATAAAGCACTGCCTTTTCAATTGCAGAAGATTTTATCACTTGTCAAATTATTTCACGTTGTCCAGGACAGTATGATGAAAAATTGTTTTCCATGCCTTCAAGACAGCAGAAGTATATTCATTGTACTGTTGCACAAGCAAGATCTGAACCTTCAGATATATTAGCATCATTGCACAACTAAAGACCTATATTCAAAAGATGGCCTCATTTTGTCTATCTAACCTTGCACTGTAGTCAGACTTGCATATGCACTGTCAACTATCCACCAGAACCACATGGGATTGAGCTGTTGTTTCCCTGCAGAGAACAGTGAGCAGAACCCCAAAAGCTTTTGCACCCATAAACAGACCTATTTGTGAGCTAAGTGTAGCAAGCCAGTGTGCTTGCCTGCACAAAACTGCCATGCGAACAAACCTCACTTGAAGCTCATCTAAAAATCTGGTATAAAATGTCCTCATTCTCTTTTAAAAGACAACATAATTTAAAACAGGAGAAAACAGAATAATAATGTACTTTATTGGGATAAGTAGGTCATCAAAAAATAAATGCGCCTACGTTTATTGGAACGTCTAGTCCTCATAAATGGCTTAATGGATTTTTTCAAACTTACTGAAACATTATTCACCTCTGAGCTTAGAACAAGCTTGAGAAATTTCAGCCAAAAAGGCAATTGTTTCAGAAAGTTATAAACCACCAAAGATAGGGGGCTTGCAATAAAAGTGCTATTTCAACCATAACTACAATAAATGCAGCTAATGAATAAATGTGGTCTGGCAAGAACAAATAAAATATGAAAAGTCTAATGTGGCCTGCACAAAATGCAGGAAGGTAATTGAGTGAGTAAATGTCAAGTGAAGGATGATCCTGTCTTCTGAAGAATTCATCTCAGTGAAAGATTCAGTGAAAGGACCTCAGGACCCAAAAGCATGATAGCTACATTCTGAAAACCTCTCCTCATTTATTAACAGCAGTTGTCTCCAAACCCTGCAAGCAATAATGATGCATCAAAAATCACATATTGCTACAAATCCCTGCACTGGTAAACTCTAGCCAAAACACTGACAAGACCCTACCTTCTTTCTCTTCCACAACTTTCTGTGCTCAGACAGTACCAATCTACACAAACACTCAAATACAGTCTTTCCAGTGGCAACTCTTTCTGTTGTAACCCTATAACTTAACTCCTGTCTTAGACATCTTTGGCATCTGTGGTATGATTATGTGGATACATCACATCTTTGTGCTCTAGAACTGTAGAGACAGGCAGACTCAGACACTGCTTTCAAATGACATTATCATCTTATGACACAGTCACAAGTGCCTGTCTATATACACGCAGGTGCAGTCTCAAAAACCCCTTACAAAAGGGTACAATTATTTTAAATTGGATGCAAATTTCCACTGTAAATAACCAGAAGATGTGCATTCCCTAGTGCCACCTAGATACCATGAAAATTTTCCTCTACCAATCCTTTTGGAAAAATATAGTGCAGAAATCTTGGGAGAAAAGTTAATCTTACATCACTTGGATTCAAGATATATGGACAGAAAATCACAAGAAAAGCTTCAAAACAACCACTGATTCTGCCTTGAAATCCAGCCATATCCATACTTCAGCATGACCTTTTTGGTTCAGTTGTGGAATGTGATACTTCAATGAGAATGTCGTTATCCACGTCCTAAGGCATCATTTGAGGAGCATTTGGCAACTGACAGACATGTTGTTTATTCCTCAACTGCCTGCATGTTATAAACTTCTTCACCAAAATAAATTAACGAAATTAAACAAATTCCCAATTGTGATCAACTATAACAAGTTGTTCAACTTGTGAAATGGTAAGTGAAAGGGAATTAAAACTCCATTTCCCAGCTGATACTTGTGCTTTCCAGGTGGTGAGGTCAAGGAAGAATTTGAATGAGGAAAAGACTGGGGGGCCCTTGTATCATCTCAATCTTAAAAAGAAGATGCTGTTAAGGATGCTGGACCATCACTTCTTCCACAATTCTGTTGAACTTCATACAATGCAGAAAAAGGAAAGAAAGTACATAACAAAACAATGTACAATCACCTTAACGAGTGTTGCACTTGCAAACAGTGCCACAGTTATTTAAACATTAAACCCACAAAGCTTTAGTTCAATCAAGGTCCTCCTCAAATCCTGTATCTAAGAAGCCTCTTGCAGGTGTTTTACTAGCTAAAATCCCCAAAATGCCTCATTTTGTAATTCATTCTGCCATACACTTTATATAGAATACCACCTTCATCTCTCTCTGAAAAACTTGCATTGGGAGTTGTCAGAGAACTAAACTAGCTAGCTCTGTCAAACAAAGTCTAGGAAGAAATGTAACTCAATGCTTGCGTTGTCATCCCACTTTTTCAATTAAAAGGTTCCCAAAAGCTATTTCTTGCTATTTTTAGGGGTTCTGAATTGCCATTAATCTGATTTAAGGCACAGTGAAGTTGGTGTCAATTTCCCTATCAACCCAACATTTTTCTTATGTGGTCCTTCTGGAAAACATCATTAAATAAAAGAGATATGTATGAAATCATGGTATGTTATTTAGTCTTTTAACTGTTTCTTATAGCATGCCATTTAAAATACTTCCAAAACACTTTCCAAGTTATGAAAACTCCCAAATTCAAGTATGCTTAATTCTTCTTTGTGTAACTGCAAGTATTCTATAGCTATTTGACATAGGTGTTTTGCTGGAAAATCTCTGTACTTTTTGATTAATTCACCAGAGCAAGGGTATCTATGGCTTTGCAATTTGTAGATTCCGGTTTGTCTCAGGTTTTTCTTTATATGTTTTACGATTCAAAAACCCCAAAGAATGAGACCTGTTACAGGGAGTGACATTCCCATTTAATTTGGTTTAAAAATGTGTGTTTGAAATTTTAGAATATCAACACCCCTACAGAAATACTTAACTACACACAGGGATAAAGCTCTTACTTACATGAATTACCACAAACAAAGGACTGGATATTTTGCAAGTATAACTTAGCATGTTTCAATTAAGATCTAAATAATCATACTGATTTTACAACATTTAAAAATGCGACCAGACATTCTTTTGGCTAGTCGATATGCTATTTCAACAGCTTAGTGTTTTAACATTGCCTTCTTGCTTGATACTTAGAGCCATCTTTTCTCTATCAGTGTCACTAAATGTACCATTTCGAAGCACATAATAGTCAAAACATAACATAAAGGAGAGCTTTTCTCTATGCCTGGACTGGTGACGTAGGTATCTTCTTCTGAGAGGCTGTTTATCAAGCCCAGCTATGCTGACTGTTGAATGGCTGAAGTTCAAATTGCAGCTGATGTGTCTGCTCGGTATTTCAGTGTGACTGTGAAGCCCACACCAAGCATGTCATCCTTCAAATCCATCTCATCCCTGCTCAGCAAACACAGCACATCGACAACACTGTGGCTTTCAGTGCAATGCTCATTGTACAGGCTTTCTCTATCCTTTACAAAGTCGGTTGAAATTTCCTATTTTTCTAGCTCCCTCTTATTTATACCCTCTTCTCAATAGTTACGTACTTAGGTACTTTGAGAGAAGCAGACCGGGGCCATATCACCCCCTCACAGGCTTCATGCAGGAGAAGCCTAGAGGGCACTCACAACTCCGGTGGGCGAGCTGGCAAGCCTTGGAGGTGGCAACAAAGATCTTTAGAGAAATTGTTATAATCAAATATAATAGCAGGCAGCAACCAGAATTTTAAAAGGCATCCATTGCCAAAGGAACGCCCCTAACCTGCTAATGTGCTCTTGAAAATACCTCCAGGCAATCAATGACATCTTTAAACATCTAAATGCTTTTGATAATCTGGCATCCAAAAACTAGATCCCTCCATTGCAGAGTTTCTGTAAATGGGAAAAGTGACAACAGTATGAATGTGTTGCCAACCACAACATATAAAACACTGCTGTAAGGGCTGACATTCATCTCTCATCCTGAATATCGAGGTACGATCCAGAGAGGCTACACTGTCCATCATGCAGCAATCCCCTATCTGGTTCTAGGTATCAGATCATCCCTTCATGCTACAGAAATAACTGCAATCTATTTTCTTTCTGTATAAAGCATGGGTGCCTCTGAAGCTCCAGACATTATTTGCCTCAGGCAAAATTTCCGTTTACTTCAAGGGTTCAGAAATTATTGTTCATTTACTTTAGTATTGTTCATTTACTTTATTAAAGCATTTGTTCCAGTTTCAAAATATAGAAAATGCCTAGTCAGTCAGATGTCTGGGTATCACCAAAAATTGGGTTGGCAGGCCATTTTGAATCCTTGTTTTATGGCAAAAAATAACTGTTCAGAAAATTGTTTCCCTTAGCAAATAATGTTTACAATTCAAAGGATCTAAATAGAGTCTCCAAAACCAACAACAACA
>VZRE01000929.1:657540-669027 GCA_013396775.1 Cephalopterus ornatus
AACTACATTCAGGTGACATTCAGATACATTTCAGGTTCTTCAAAAAAAAAGTGCTCCACCTATGGGAGCTGTATCTCAGCCTGCCTTTCCTTTATTTAAAACTACCCTGCTTTTCCTCCACAACACTATTTCCTATTCTTTAGAGGAACAACTCAGAAGACTTTATTCCCTCTCTTCACTTAAATAAAACTGCTTGTGATGGAAATGAAAACACATAGTCCTTGCAGCAGCTGGCATGGGCATGCCCATCCTTTTCACTAACTGCATAGGGCTATCACTGCAGCCTGTTGCCCTTGCTAAGGCACCAGCAGCACAGTTTAAGGGTTCCTTCCCAAGAGCACTCGTAATGCTACCACAATAATCATTCTGGGCTAACACTCTAACACCTAACCCTGGGGACACCCGGAGCTTCTGATAAGACACTGTGATGAGAGAATCCAAATGCAGCTCATCAGATATGTGCCCTTTCCAATGATCCTTCCTATCACTCATCGCACTTGCTGTCTAAAACATCTTTGGCACAGAAGCACAGGCTGGGCGCTACATGACCCGTTCACAGCACTTCTCACCCTCCACCGCTCAAGTGCACAGTCTAACGTTGTAGGGAGAGAGTCCCAGCCGGGGCTCCCTGTGTAGCCCCACGGCCCGGCACAGCTCCCACTGTATCACGCCTTTCCCAGAATCTTAGCCCCGCTGGAAAGCATTCAGCATTGAGAGGACCCATCTTTATGCTGATAACACTAAAATATAAAATAATGCCAACAGCTGGTGCTACAAATGGCTTTTAAAAACGATGTTCATTCACTAAAATTCCTCTTGCTACTTTTGACATGAAACACGCAGTCTCTAATTATTCTGATCAAGACGGTGAAATACAAAAACAAACTTTAATTGTGTTTAACAGATATTTAATCAGGACTCACTGAACTACAGATTAAAGCTGAAATTCATAAACCATAATTACCCAATTGTCGCAAGCTTTTTGGTCCACATTCTGCTTCCGTCTGGGCGTCTGGCACTTTGCCCCGAATTTCTTTTAGTGTCTTCTCAGTTTCATTGCTGTTCATGTTTTCCAGCAGAGATTTAGCACAGATTATAAAATATCTGTTCTTGGCAACTTTATTAGTTGTTTTTTTCTCAAAAAGATTATATCCCACCTATCCCCATTCTGGGGCTGAATGAACGGGCATACACCATGAGTTATTTCTTGTCATAAGCTGTCCTTTCCACCTGCCAGGGTCTATGGTATTCACCTGTTCTACTCAGGTTCTGATTCCCTGGCCACGGCCGTGCTACCCGAGCATCATCCAGATATTGCTTTGAGTATGCCATCCCACATACCCACCATGAATTACTCCTTCCTTTCTCCAAAGACAGAAGTGGATGCCATATGGTTTCCTGTTTTGGTAGGGGCTTTCTTATTGCTTGATGGTCTGTAATTTATATGTAAGAAGACACAGTGAAAGCAATAAACTCCCCACAGGAAGGAGGGAGTAGTAAGGTATGCACTAACCACCAGTTCCTCAGGGAATTAACTGCACAGATTCAGACTGCCTCCCAAGAAAATTACAGATTGTCCTTTAGCATGGAAACACTGATTGTGCCAGAAAACCATGGCTGTTGACAGTAGTTTTTTGGGGACCTCCATACATTGTGTGCAGGTTATGTGGATACTCTGAAGGCAAGGATTCTCTCCCCAGGAAGCATTCTCAGGACCTTGCAAGGGAAGATTATGTGGCCTTTCAGACACAGGAAAAACAGCTTATTAAACTGTAGGTCAAAATGGTGAACAACAAAGACACTTCGCCTTTTCAGAACGGTGAAGGAGGTTCCCACACTGGCACAAGGCCACACACCCAGCCTGCTCAGTTGTGGGGAAACACATAACTCCTGTTGGCCTTAATGCCTCAGAAATTTGGGGCATAAGACAAGATGAGGGGAGATATGGAAAAGATGACACTGTAGAAAATGGGATCTCAACTCTCTGTTGAAGATAGAAAGAACAGTGAGCTTGATTAAAAAACAGGATGGCCTTCCATGCATACCTGCTATTACTTTTTCTCTTAAGAGCTGGAGTATTCTTGAAGAACTCTAAGTCTGGGTGAGGATATATGGAACCAAATACCGAAGTTCTGTCAGAGGTATTTGTCCTTTGTGGTCATTCATAAAGTTCAAAGAATTTCCTGACAAGAAGTATGAGAGCACAAGTTAAACCTTTACCTATTTCTTTGGACCTGTTCTTAGCTAATATGCAAAACATATATGCCTTGTTTTCTTTTTTGCATCTTTCAGTCATTTTTCATCATCAAAAATAGTATTTCATACGTTTATTTCTATCATGGTCATAATGTCCTATCTCCACTTCCAGTTCTTTTAAGAGCCAGGCACCGAATCAGTCACATACCTTCCTCATCAGCCCCTTCAGATCAAGTCTTAAACAAGAAGCAGTGTACCACCTTAGTAGTCACTGTTGCATGTATATCAAACTGCTTTTTTGTTTGTTTGCTTTTGAAACCTCCTCTGAAGATTTCATGACTTGACGGTGTCTGCAAGAACTTGTATCTCACATTGCACAGCAGTCAGATACCAGCATGTGAACACAGAGAGACAGAGAGAAGTATGCTATTTCTTCTGTTTCTTTTCGTACATAAGAGAGACTTGATTCTTCTTTTGTCAGCCACACAGTCTGAAGTCCAATCACAGTTAGGTCTTTGCAGCCTATGCAGAAGTCTGACAAGAACACAGGATGGCTGATGACTTGCCATAAAAGGCAAGCCTGATTTTTCACAGAAAAATTGTTTTTCAGTTTGGCACAATTGTTTGTCCAAGGGTTTCAAGCTCTGTATTTAAGCAGTGATAAAGAAATTGCTATCCAGTGTTAGTGTCATTCTTCATTCAGACTGTTCCTCTGAAAATAGCCTACAGCCTTTGAGATGCAAAATGTATCGTTTTAATGTAGTCAAGGTCCCTGCTTGCTACATTGCTAAATCTATTTAGCAGATTCTTCTTGCTATAATCTGTCCCCAGACCTGAGGAAGCTCAGCGATTTTAAGTGTTTTAAGCTAATGATAATGGTTAGTGCTGAGAACAGATGTACCTGGCTGTGGTGTGATCTATTCTATTAGGCTGTTAGGAGCTGTGTATTCATATTGACTTAACATTTTATGTCTATTTTCAAGGTGTGATGGCTGCATGGGGTGCAGTCTAGTTTTTTCCCCCTGACATATGATGTATCATCTTATCTGTACTTTTGATACATGGTGACTGCACAGAGAGATGAAGAACATGTGCATGTTTGTTTTCCTGCCTTCCTAAGACTTTGTATGTCTATTTTTGCTGTCCAATGGCACGATTATGGGAAGCAGTAATGTATACCTGTATTCATACTAGACCATAACCCAGGAAATGGCTGCACAGATTAGATGTGCATGCAGAGGGTTTGATGACTATGCTACGTATCACAGAGGTTTACTTTCCCTGGTGTGAAGGCATTGTGCATGACTGAATTCCCTATAATTGGTGGCTGCACGGATAATATGCCAAGTAGAAGCTGTTTTACTATTCTTCTCTATCCGTAACACAACAGCATGTAAAACTCTTCAGTCGTATCAATAAATGGTGCTTCACTTCCTTTCAGCACAATGAAGTGAAAATTTCCGCTGAGAATTATTTTGCTGATCATATTGCAGGCTTGGTCTTGCCATTCACAAACGTCTCCTATTGCCACCCTCTGGGGACAATGCACTATTTGGGCTGTGCTGTAGAGGAGGTCCTGCATCTTACGGCCCCACCACAGTCTTCCAACACAGAAGCAAATCCTTTGTACTTACACAGACTACACCACTGATGTTCTGCCAGTAGGAGCTAGAGAATTAAGCTCTTGCAGAATAAATGCAACCTTAACTAGTCCATGTTATCACAGTGCAACAGGAGACACATCTCCTGAAAATGAATACAGCCTCCTTTAACGAATCTTATGCATGCAACCTCTTGCTGGTGAGAATTCAAAAAGCAGACACAAGTGAAAAACCATGTGGAGCTCTAGTAGGGACATCATCTCCACACTGACTAAATGAAGGGAAATTTTAAACGGAAGATCCAACAAGGTTAAAATCCAAAACCATTTAAACAACTAGAATCATGGACAGCTTGAGAGATATGCAAGCACAGGATAAGACACTAGATCTCAACAGAGACATTTTAATTACTATCCTGATCTGGAAAGATTAACTGAAAGTGTCAGAGTGTGCAGCTCTGGAACAACATACCACCAGTTCAAGTTCTGAACCATACTTTGAGCAATTCTCGGGCTACAGGGCAGTGAAGTGATGTGCTGCAATGCTAGAAACAAGAGGTTAAAGATTTAAATTCAGAAGTCTAATTTTCTCTGATAGTTTGGCCAATTTGACTAAAGCAGAGCCCTACTAAATGACAGGCACTGTAAACTTCACATCTCTCAATCAAAGAATTATACCAGTACCACAAATTTAATTTTCTTTGCAAAGTAAAGAACAGTTTCTCAGATGTTACTGATACACATTCTCTCCAATCCCTAAACCATGTCCTAGGTTCTCTGTCTCTTTGAAAATGGAAATGCATTCTTACGAAAACATTACAGGCTAAATACCTAAGATATTGTTTCATGAAGCAGACAACTTTAGTATGAAAAGAAATAATATAATCTAATTCTCACCTTTGAAGTTCTGCCTATACATGAATGAATTTCTCTTTTTTTTTCTTCTGTTACCCCATTTCCTTCCTAAATCCATCTACTACAGAAGTCAATTTGCTCCACATAGCCCCTCAGAACACGTGCTGTAAACATCCTCCCTTTACCCAAATCCTTCTTTCCCCTGACAGGACTTTACACAAATGCATGGGGGGAAAAGGCCTGGTATCTGACATTTAATAAGAATCTCAAAGAGAATACACACAAAGTGCATTAAGATTTTCCCCCTGGTACTCAGAAGGGAGTGAATGCTGGTTGCCCACAGCTAGGGGATTGGTCTGTATCTGAAAGTGGGATCTCTGTTTTTGCAGCTGGCACAGCCATTTCTCTCTTACATTTTACATTCCAGCTAATAAGGTTCATTTTTTGGGCTGGGAAGAAAACATCTTCGCTGGAAATCATGATTGTGGAATAAAGTATTCCCCAATAAAAAAGAAAACAACTTAAACAGAGAAAAAAACTTAAATGGCAGTAATCTGGGATCTCACACGCTGAAAAGTGATACTGTACCAGCTATCCTTGACTCACATTTTTAAGGTATGTTTCTCAGCTATGACGTTGAGAAATTTCTATGGCTTTGGTTTTAAATACGAATTGCTGTTGACACAATTTAAACTGAAGTTCATGACACAAAATACAATAGGAGAAGCTCTAAAATTGGTTCCTTACCTTACATCACTCTAGTCATCCTACTCATCTCCCATTTGTTTGTGATGCGTGCACATATTAACTGTAGGTACTAGACAGTGGGTCTTTCAAGAGGTAGCCTGAATTCAGCCCAAGGTGCCTTTAAAACTTCAAGTAACAATGGTGAGAAATAGTATCACCTGGAAACTTCAAAATTCATGACCATAACCTCCCAGGCAATGAGAATAGCAGATTCAAAGATGATTCAGCTATTTGTACAGACATTGAGAATATATGTGAAAAAACCCCTCAAGTTTCCAACACAAATCAGCCACTTGGGTCCTTGTGGCATTGATCATTGTTGGGCTGCTCAATCCTCTCTCTGACATATAGACATATAGATATCACTGGCCACTGTGTAGGACTGGGTGTAAGGCTGGGGAAGGGGCACAGAGCCCACTACCAGCAGTAGCAGTATGACTCAATATGAGCACACCACTGCTCTCCTTCACACAGCCACGGGAGCAGTGCTCTTTGTCTGGCCAACCCTGCTCTCCTCTGCCCCAGCCGCTGCCTGCACCCTGAGGGACCACCCCAGGCAAGGGGCAGCAGGGGAGCACTTTGGGTAGATAAGCAGCTAAAGGGACATGTGGGGGCAGTGGGAGAGGAGCAGACAAGGACTTGAGGGGGCTGCTGAACAACAAGAGGCCTCAAGGCAAAATCAAAAGGCACACAGAAGCACCCTGCTACACCTCCTAGCCCAGAGCCCCTGCAAGGCAGCAGTTTCACTAGCTCAGACGGGCAAAGGACTGAGCTTCTTTTCCCCACAAGGACCACAGCCCACAGAGGAGGAGTGAGGAGCACGAGACAGACAGCTGTTTTCTACCCCTAAGTCTCTGATGTCAGAGGGCAAATATTTCTCAGTTTCTTTAAAAGCCATTAGACATGAGCTCTGTTTGGCAGGCAGCGAGGCCAGAACTCCTCGCACGCTGACAGGGGCAAGCGGCAAAGCTGGCATTGCAGCCAGCTGAATCAGGACCTGTGCACAAATGACAGATATGCACTGTGTGGCACGTAAGGTGTGTCACGGCTTCCAAGATACCTGAACATCTGCCTTTTCCAGCTTTGGAAAGCAGTCATTCCAAATGATGGCAACTCGTGGCCCAGAACTAAACTAACTTCATGAAGGGGAGGGAAGGGTGCAGGGGCCTAGAGAAGATGGTGATATACCCACAGTGTAGGACAAGGAGGATGATGCTCTTTTGTTAAGCAAACAGTAATTGTTTACTTAGCCAGAAAGGAAACGTGAAGATGTCAAAAACCTTTTCTGACATGACAGAGAAAGGAAAGCATTCATTAATTTCTAATAACGGTCTTTATTCCTGTAATGACCTTTATAAACTGACCAGTGTTACCATTTGTAATCTGCTCGTCAACTCAACACTCTTAAGAAATGTCTTATAAGGGAGGGGGAAAATCACTGATTATTAAAAACAATCCTGAGCTGTACTTTCAGGTTTTGCGTTGAATCCAGTACCCACAACAGAAACCTTTCAACAGAAGGCAGCAAGGACTTCTCAGGGAAAAGCTACAGGATCAGGACACACATTTCCAGTAAAAGCTGGCCTTTCTTCCCCCTCCTCCTTATTCCCAAAAGATACCAAGAAAACACAAGATTGTTGGGATTTCTATAAGAAGATTTGGCAGGTTTTTCACATTTGTTTAGACTGTAAGATATAATTTGAATTTGGGTCTTGCCTCTCTCTCTCTCTCTCAGAAAAAGAATGAGTTATTTGTTCTCTGAATAAGTATTTGTTATTAGTGGATCAGACATGGATAAGGTATATTATTACAACCACGATTGTTAGGTATGATTTACATTGTTTGCTGCATATCATCTTAGGCTGTCTTTAATTTTGTTATACTTTAGGGGGTTTTTGTTTGGGTTTATGCATTTAGTCACAGTTGGTTGTGTTTTGAACTTTGAAAAAAATTAATACAAAGGAAATTAAAAAAAGAAAAAGAAAATATTTTCAAAATGATGTGGAAATCAAATCTATCCCTGAGTAATTTGATTTGTAGGAAATGGAGAGCAAAGCATTACAAAGCATTATAAACAGAATGCCTTGAAGTGCATCATAATTACTTACATGTGCAAATACATTGTCTAGGTTTAGGAATTCAGTTAATAATAGTCATAAGAATTCTATGCCCTCACAGAGGGTCTTTCATCCAAACTTCTCCAGGTTTGCGTAAGCAATTATTAACTAATGCTTGGGTACTCAGGAGTACTTTGATGCCATAAGGATGGAGAAAGGGGGATAAGGGGCAGAAGCTCTCCAGGGTCAGGGACAAATTACGATTTGCTCTCCAGGTAAGAGAGAGCTGCAGATGATGGTCTTCTAACGAGAGGTGGATCAGAGATGCAGAAGTTTGTAGCTCATCTGACGTTTCTGCAACTAACTGGCTCTGTAAGAATGAAGGAGTGCAACAAATGTGCATCTTAGATCTTCTATTCAACAAAGTTTAGAGGTTGAAAATTGACATAAATCAGATCCATGGCTGATCTTTGGTGGAACGCTGGTATGCAAAAATATACTAATATTTTTATTGAAGTACAAAGATTAACAAATTTGCCTTGTTTGGAACTCTTTACCAGTGTGAGTGGCTTTCATCTGAAACTCCATAAGTGGTTTTCAGTCCAAGGGTACCCTTTAAAGTTCAGTGGTTACAGAAAACCCCATGCTTGTAGACTATTTTCACATGGATCTCTTAAGTTTTAAGAGACTTGAAACTCCAAACAAAAATCTGACCATGCCATATTACCCAAAAGCTTTTCCACAATTCCAGGCCATTAAGAAGTGTTGGACTTTATCTTCTTCTACTGTTTAAATCCATACCATTTCATAAGTGTCCATCTACATTTCTTTCTCTAGCACACCATGACAGGAACCCGTGGTTTCTGCAGCCCAGGCCCTTTCCTCCTTGCCAGCCAACATTCCATCCTTATTTTACCAGAATATATGTTTTCATGCTTCACTAGATGACCAAAATCCAAGACTACCAAATTATTTCTGCTGTTTCATTTAGCCATGCAACAATTCTAATGCTTTGAACTACTACCTGCTGAAATGGCAGTAAGTTCTGTGCTGCAGTCACTGACCCACGCAGATACACAACTGCCTGTTCGAAGGATTTGACACCAACACATCCCATTTTCTTTTAGTCTACATTTCTGTACTCCGTGTAGCTGTGACAAGAAAGTGTTTCTCCATACATTTCCATTACCTGTTATGCTTTACACTAATAAAAACACTGGATATTATTTATTTGTCTGGCTGACTGACAAAGCCAGGCATCAAAGCATCATTCGGTGTCACATACTTCAACGCTCTAATCTTTCAGAACTTGTAAAGCAATCTCTTACGGCGCTTTGTGGGCTGTGAGATCACCCTGACAAACTGTGATAATGTTGGCAATCTCCAAATGGGTGTTCATTTGCAATCTTACTACAGAGGAATTGCTACGTTTCCAAATTTGAGGGCTTGACATAATCTGTCTTCACAAAGCTATCAGGGTCTGTCATAAGGCTGTCTGTGACCCAGGGATTTTATGGGGTCAATATCTATTCCCAGTGCAACTTCATTGCAAACAGTGGAATTACCTAAAGTATGACTTTTTCTATCTATTTGCTTCCTTTCTCTTTATTTAAAATACACCTTGTGTTTTTTTTTTTTTTGAAGTGCAAACAGCACCTACTAATAACATCTGAGCAAGGTAAGTGAGATTACTCCTCCAAATTGTGGCCAATTTCTTACAGTTCATGCCAAACCCTCTGCTCCCCTCATCACACTTAGCGGCTGAGAAACAATGCAAATGTCAGGTCAAGCTACAAAGCTATTGCCATCATCTCTTCCCTTCCGTATGCTCCCAGTACTGGCAGTCTCTGGGCTGCAGTCCACAGGATATCCACAATTATGGCCCAGATTGAGGGAGGGGTAGAAAAACGATGGTACTCTGCCAATTATGTCAGAACCTAAACTTGATCCATTTTAAAACTGAAGCTGGGGACTGTGGGATAGCACTGTGTTCTCTATAATCTGTCTAAAGCAAGGAAAATAACTTATGATCTCAAAAAAAAAAAAAAAAGAAAAAAGGAAAAAAAAGGCAGTGTTAGTGCAGACCTAAAATAAATAACTATTTTATATTTGCCTCTGAACCTTATCCTTAACTAAAGAAATATGCTGTCTGGACATAGAAGGAAGATTTTTTAAATGCCATAAGACTGTTAAGCACCCCAAGAAAAAGTGATACACAGAGAGAGTGTCGGGCTTGTTGTATTCACGAGGGCTACAAAACTGCTAGTGAAGTAATTTAGTTTTGAAATTACTTAGGATTCCTTTAGAAAAGCCGGGAACACAGGATGGAAATAGAAAACTAAAAAAAGTGCATCCAGTGTTTCAAAATAAGTTCCCCGCACAACACCCTTTCCCTGCTGTCATGTCCTGAGGCAAACTTCCCAGCTGAGCAGTGCCTCACACTTACCAGAAGATCCTCCCCAAACCCTGCTCAGGCTGTGAGTGAGCTGCTGGGACCTGGCTGCTGGGACCTGGCCACAGAAGTCCACGCCAGGGCACAGGCGCTCCATGTCAGAGCAGCACTGGAGCACAAGACGAACTTTAAACACTGGCTTGGATATTCTGCTGAGCTCATGTTGGGATGTTTTGCTATGTTTAGTATGTTTATACAAAAGAAGGTCTCTTCCTTGGATTATTCCACCTAATCAAAAATTGCTAAAGATGCACCGTACTTTGTTTTATCCCCATTTAAGGTATTTGCTGTGTCTCATTCTCTGTGGAAAAGGAAAGACAGTGCCACTATCCAACCTTAGGAATAAGGACCTAGCTGCAATGCTAATGGAAAATTTTGGGACCCAAATAAATACCAAACTTGTATTTTGGTGCGAATATACAGAAAACTTGCTCCTCCTCTTGAAATGCGCACAACTTTTACCAGGAGCAGCAATTATCCCTTGTGTCTCCTTAATCCTTCAGAAAAGAATGCACAGCCTTGGAAGGCCAAGGTAAATGTTTTAATGTGTCCATTATCTTAGTGAAGTCAGTAGGTTGCATGGATATTAAAAAAAGGTTGCATGAAAAGACAGTACAAAGACCCACGGGCTTCAAAAGGTTAAACAGCTTCATTAATACAAACACTGCAGTTGGGACAGTCCTGAACAGAGCAGTGAAAGTAGTATGTGCTTTTCCTTCCCAAAACTCCTTTCTTGAGGGCAAATGTTTTTATCTCACAGTAAGCTGAAAACTGGCGAGTAGACTTGTATACTAGTTATTGACTCTTTTATACATAAATCTATTGTTAAAGACAAAAAAGTCAAAGGAAAAAGCCCTACCTCTCAGCTAGTGTTACTTCAGAAGGTTTTTGCGAGTCACAGATGAATTACGGTATTATTTCTCCTTTCAAATTTCCATTTTTTTAGTATTTTCAATACTGACAATAAGATACTATAAACCCAAAATTTTGTGAAAAATAAAGAAAAAAGACCATCATTGGTAGACCACTATTTATAGATGGAAAGAACATGGAAACATATTAAATTTACCTTAAACAAGGGGGTTTATACCATGACAGCAACTTTTAATGTAATTCATTTGTCTTATAAATTACATCCCTGGGGATATCCCTGAAAATTAATTAGGTCAGAGAGGAAAGGAAAACAAATTGAAAACTTCTGAAGACTCCAGGAAACAATACAAGGAGTGTGTGTACACAGACACTACCCTCCAAGAAGGATGCAGCCATCCAGGCCTCTGGCTGTGCAGAGTGTCTGTGCCTGCACTGGTACCAGAGAATGGTACGGGAGGCACCTGTGTACGATGTGACCAGGTCAATGACTTGCTGCACCTAGGGGCAGAACTTCAGGAAGAGGTGGAGAGACTAAGGTGCATTAGGGAGAGTGAAGAGGAAATTGGTGGAGTCAAACCCTTTTGACCCCTAAGGGAGTGCAACAGGAGATGGCGAAGCCCTGTCCCTCATGCCATAAGACAGATGGAACAGACCAAATTAATGGGGGCGAGTGGAAATAGGTCCCTGATTGGAGAGGTAAAAGAACC
>VZRE01000930.1:0-61299 GCA_013396775.1 Cephalopterus ornatus
AAAGGAAAGGAAAGGAAAGGAAAGGGAGATTAACCATCAAAATAAATTATTCAGTGATAATAATAATATCAAAATTTCTTGGCACAACATCTACTTCCACACAGTTATAAAAATGCAGCTTATATTTCAAATTTACTGATTCATAGTAGCTTGGGCACCAGTTTGTCAACTTCAATATTAGTTTTAATTCGGCTATATGAGTTGACCAGTAATTAACTCCAACGAAGTAGGAAATGTAACAGCGTAATTTACCAACATATGGATTTCATCTTCTGAAAAACTTAATCCACTGTGACTGTTTTGCAATAAAGAATAATGTAAATAGGAACTCAAACAATGAATTCATAGATGGACCTAAGATTGTATGAGTAGTATCATATCACCCGTATTTCAAATCACTTTTCCTAAATAGGAAGAAAAATAATAGGCTTGTGTGGAATAAGAACCATATGCTTGATGAGTTATATTTTATGAGATAAAAACTAATTTACTTTCATTCTTACATGAATATATCTGTCTTTCAAGATTTTTTACTTTACCTAGATGATATCAGAGAAATCTTTTTATACAGCATACATTTTCTGAGATACCTGGCCATATAAGTTGGATAGTGTGCATAGTTCAGCCTCTGTCATTTAATCCTAATAGCTAAATCATCAATATCTTGAATTTTTTTGTCATTTCAGCAGATCACTTTAAACAGTAGAGTAGCAGCTGGATAATTGCTCTGCAGAGGGACCTGGACAGACTGGAGAGTTGGGCTGATTCTGATGGGATGAGGTTCAACAAGGCCAAGTGCCGGGCCCTGCACTTCAGCCACAACAACCCCCTGCAGCGCTACAGGCTGGGCACAGAGTGGCTGGAGAGCAGCCAGACAGAAAGGGAACTGGGAGTTTGGATGACAGGAAGCTGAACCTGAGCCAGCAGTGTGCCCAGGTGGCCAAGAAGGCCAATGGCATCCTGGCCTGGATCAGGAACAGTGTGGCCAGCAGGACCAAGGGAGTGATTCTGCCCCTCTACTCAGCACTGGTGAGGCTACACCTGGAGTACTGTGTCCATTTCTGGGCCCCTCAGTTTGGGAAGGACACTGAGGTGCTGGAGAAGGTCAAGAGAAGAGCAGCAAGGCTAGTAAAGGGACTTGAGCACAAATCCCATGAGGAACAGCTGAGGGAGCTGGGGTTGTTTAGCCTGGAGAAGAGGATGCTCAGAGGAGACCTCATCACTCTCTACAGCTCCCGGAAAGGAGGTTGTAGCCAGGTGGGGGTTGGTCTCTTCTCTGAAGTAGCTATCAGTAAGACAAGAGGGCAAGGTCTTAAGCTATGCCAGGGGAGGTTTAGGTTGGATATTAGAAAGAAATTCTTTACAGAGAGAGTAATCAGGCATTGGAATGGGCTGCCCAGGGAAGTGGTGGATTCTCTGTCCCTGGAGGTTTTTAAGATGAGACTGGATGTGGCACTCAGTGCCATGGTCTAGTAACCACGGTGGTAGTGGACCAAGGGTTGGACTTGATGATCTCAGAGGTCCTTTCCAACCCAGCTGATTCTATGATTCTATGACTACCATCAGACCGAAAATGTATAGAATCCCATAGTCTTCTGTCACAGTAAGTAATTTACTTGTGGAACTGAGCAGTCTTTCTAAGCCTGAGAGATAGATCCTAAATCCTGGAAATGTAGAGGAAATTATATGATTTTTTTATCCAGACTCATTACTTTTTCACAAGTGGAAGTTTTTTTTACTCTAATGTCCTTTACTAGCCTTGAGTTTGCCTTCAGAATAGGAAGTAAGTGAGGATGCAGTTGCCTCCTCTATGAAACATTAAAGCATTATTTAGCTTTGTCTAAAATTCTGCCTAGCTTTGGAGCCTCATTTTCAATGGTCTGTAATTAAATAAAAAGTTTTTATTGCAATATATTATATCTGTATGATACCATGGTACATTTACATACCATTGTTTTACATATTATTTATAACATACTCTGGTAATCAGTTTGAATTCTTCATTTTCCTTTGCTCTCCTCTCATTTGTTTTGCATGTTTAAAAATAAGCAGCGTATGTATATCTCAAGACAGCTGCTGAACTTAGGAAGACCGAGGCTACTACAGTTGCCACATGTTTTTATTCCAAGCAGATTCTGTATGCAGAGTGGAAGGAAAACAGAATAGGTTACTGGAATATGTGCAAAATATCTGTTACACACAGCAACTCTACCAGTATAAAAAAAATACCCTCACTTAGATTTGCAGCTGGTAAAAACTGGCATAACTGATAAGGATTCTTCTGTCTTGAACAATTTCTTTGTAGCATGATTCTAGATATTCAGTATGCTTGATTGTTAAAAAAATACCAATTACTGTTCATAGACCTGGGTGATCCCAACGGGACTCGAGCAACATGCCTAAAAGCCAGAAGGGTCCTGGGCAGGGAGATCCTCATCAGTAACTCCCCATTGGGTACCTTGGTCAAGCTGCTTATGTTCAAGTTTACCCAGGTGGAAGACTGAGAACAAGAGAAAGGATAAGGACCCCAATTAACTTCTGTGTTGGAACCGAGCAATCAATCTATATAGCATAAATATTTGATTTTTTTCTGTTTCTTTTGACTCAAACTAGAACTAAATGCAATCTATTGAAGTTGTCTCATTTGTGAATGGGCTTTATTGTCAGTTTGCCATAACATGTGTTTCCTCCTTTCCTCACCATCTTTTTTCAGTCAGAAGAATTTGGAAGAAAACTGCATATACATGGCAATCACAGGAAAAATACTGCTGCTTCAGTTTCTTGGGAGTTGCGATATTCCTTTAAGTCACTGAAACATTCACAAGGCAGAATTTACATGACAAACAGGATTTGATCTTTCAAAGTCAAGATAAAAATATACATTATATAAAAACAGCACCCTAAAATAGGTCTTGTATAAAAGACTGTAATTACTGGCCTAGGACACTATACTTGAAGATGCAATGTGGGCTAAGCTAAGACTTATTAAAGGTTGATATTGGCACTTCATGGTCAGAATTCACATGTCTGAGCCACATTTCAGATATGTAAACTTTGCCCCTTTTGTATCAGTGGGAAATACCAATCAAAGGAGAAAGTAATAACCCACCCCCAGAGATATGATTATCCATCTTCATGCACTGTATTCTTGTATTTTAAGTAGTATTTGCAAAGGTATGATCTCTGTATAATTTCTGTTTAGCATTAACGCTTTAGCACTGCCTTCAAGGCCTAATCCAGAGTAAAAACTGATGTAAAACACTGATAACTATGTGTTGCCATAAGGAAAAGAAAAAAAAAAAAAGCAGGGTGAAAAAAATTCTGAAGCTAAGCATTTTTACTTTTTAAGGCAAAAAAAGACTCAATTAAGTAAGCAGTCTGGTCCGAAAAACTAAACATTCATTACATTTTACTGAGGCTGCATCAGATCAAGACTTTCCTCTGGTTATTCTCAGAAAACACACCATCCTTCCTGTTCACTGTTCATGTTCTCACAAAATGACAGGTCCCTTTCCCACCACTGCATGTCTAGCAGAGCATACTGATGCTGCTTGTATAGAAACAAATCCTAGTACCACAGGGGCTCTGGAAGAGATCTGAACAGAGCTCCTTCAATAGGAAATTGCACTGAGGATCTTAGAGCTACTGATTTTCCTTCCCCGGGAGAATTTCCTCTCTTTCTCAGTTGTAATATTTACTCATTTGTGTCTAGTATTTCCCCCTTTATATGGTCTTCAGTTTTAAATTCTTTCTACTGAGGCCTTCCACTAACATTAAGAAGTCCAATAAAGTACAATTAATGTGTTTTTACACATTTAACACATGTCCTATCACACAAATCCATCCTAGAGGTTTCTTATACTGAAGGTTTTCTTTCATTTTAAAATTCTCGTGACATCTAATAGGAATCTCAAAGAGATATCCTGATACTGCAGCAACAAGAATTTTACAGAAACATTAGAACTGCCACAGTTGCAGTTCAGAGTATATTATTTGTCCTTGCTTTGGTACAGACCAAGTCAATCACATTTTATATGAAACACAAGCTACACTCTCAGTTTCCAGCACATCAACAACTATGTAACCTTACACAGTTGAATGCCATGTAGCTATGTGGCTACACTCAGATTGCCGTTCAAATATTTTTTAAAACATCTGCTTCTTGGTGAAGGAGGAAAAAATTATCATGTGCTTACAGCAAACAGATACAGCATGTTAGACATAAGAAGCCAAGATACACAGCCTGAGTTCAACAGACCTTAGAAACAGCCAGTGAAAGATAAAGAAAGCCATCTTTCTTTCTTGGCAGCAACTGACTACATTACTTACATCTTCAAATACTTACAGATATTCTTACTGAGTGGTGTCACTGGTAACAGTTGATAGAGACAAAGGCCTGAAAAGCAAGTGACAACTTGCATTACATAGTTCACTGTACTCTCTTTTTTCCATCAAAATTTATGTTTTCTACGATAAAATAATCTATTTGCAACACTGGACAACCAAACTGCCATGATTGTCAGTATATCTGCAACCAAAATCTCATTTTAGTCCTTTTACATATATGAAAGATTATGTTTTTGAGGAAAAAATAAAGTAAAAAAAATCAGAATCATAAATTCCAGAGAATTTACTTAGTGTCTCTTTCTACAAGTGAGCTGAAAGAGTTTTCTAAGCCAAAATAAAGTGATTTTTTGAAGCCACCTATCACGTCTTCCATGAGGTACAGGTTGTGCCTGTATATTGCTAAATAACACAGAGTCAGAGAAAGCATTTAAGCGTCCGACCTCTGTTTGTCCATACGGCTTCCTTCTTAATTTTTTTCTGCAGAGTGTTTGTCTATGTACTTGTGTACCAAAGAATTTAAACACTGTCAGTCTGCCTGCATGGTAAGGAACAGCAGATAAAACTCTAAAGCCCGTATTCTTGGTCTGAAAACATTGTGTAAACTTTTCAAGTTTGGCAGTGCAGCCTCCCAAATGCTAGGCCCAAGAAAAACCGCATGAGCTCGCTGGTGTTAAAACAGAGTGTTCCAACCTCATGGGCCTTTATGTGCATGTGACCCCATAGAGATAAACTGTGTGTTGGCTGCTTAAAAGCTGTGGTTAACAATTTGGGGGATTGCAAGGAACAACTGAAAGATCAAATAAATTTATAAATAAAGATAATGCATTTCAGAAAATGTATTTCTGTATATTTATTTACTTTTTTCATATTTATATCACCTTGACCTCAGTATAAGTATGAATGAATATATAGATTCTGAATAATAATCTTAGCTACTGTTAAGAACCCTTAAATCCAAGACAGACTTTTCCCAGTGATTGCGTTGATATATTAACTTAAAAGAAATGTTATCATTGAAGAATATTACATGCTAAGATACTTTTTATATATGAATAAATTGTAATGTCAAGCTGTGTTACAGAAAGAACAGCTGGACATAGAAAAAATGTTTAAAGTACTACGTATTTTAGTATTTGAAACATTTCATATCAGTATTACTTTCCTCTGGTGTTTGACTGCAGTGTAACTTTTCTGCGTAAGAATGAGAATCTAGTAGAATTTTGTAACTCCATTTCTAGTTTACTTTCTGTTCTAGTCCCAAACAATGTCTGAATGCTTTACAGGTTGGAGAAAATGGAGAAAAAAATCTCAACATCTCCTAAACTTGTATCTTGTCTTTCACTCATTGTAAAGGGAAAAGATTTTGATCTTTGGGTATTGAAATGGGCATCAAAATGAGACAAAGTTCAGAGGTAGTCTAGTGGTAGTCCTTGTGGAAGTAAATTTTGTCATGGATCATGTATTTGGCTGCTCTGGCTGCTGCAGATGTGGGTCTTGGGATATCCCCAGATCGGGACCCAGGCTGTCATTAGCATGCTACAGATGGGAAAATTAGCGGTTATGCTTCAATTTAGAAATTGCTAAAGAGCCCTCACCAGACCCGTGTTTTAGAGTGTTTTGTTGTAGACAAGACAAAGAATTCTTCATGAGTTAGAAGTGACTGCCTTGGCAGGTTATAGATAACAAAAAGAAAACACTTCTCACCCCTGTTCCTCCCAGACCCGTAGAGAGTAAAATCCAAGACATCTACTTTTGTCCAATAAAGGATAGATAGAGAGCTTTTCACATGATTACCAGAACTGAGATCTCTTTTTCAGTATGTGCAGTCACAGAGGGAATGAGTGAGCCCTTTATCTGTTCTCTTGTACAGAGCTTTTCATGACACAATCCAATCTTCAAAGAAAGTGATAAGAAAATGTACAGATATAATAAAACCAATTACAAAGAAAAATGCAGGTATGGTTTTAGCATTTATTATTGTTCTCAACTCAGCAACTTTTCATGCAGAAAATATTATCAGTTTTGCAGAAAAAGACTGAGTGAAGAGGATCAAAAATTGGTTTTAAAGGGTTGGAAGAACAAAAGCTCCTGGGTGGCTGGCTCTTTTTTTTTTTTTTAACTTACTGTGAATCACACAAGATCTAAAAATAAGAAAGATCTAGCTAAATGCAAAACACATAGCATGTTCATGAGATGAATCTCAAAATGAAACACAATAAAATTATCAGCTTGTAATGAAATAAAGAAAAGAAATATAGATCTGTGCCTGCTGTTCATAACTTGAGAAATTGAATCATGACTGAGCTAAGTGAAACAAATATATCGAATTCTTTCAGAGGACACTGTGTATAAACAGTTAAAGGAATGACATGTGCAGTGTTCTACTATACATTTTGCTAGATGAAAGTAGCATAGTATACATTTACTGTGATGCTATAATACTGACTGCAATTTGTGAACTAGCTCAGTATTTCTGATTTTGGACACAACTACCATAAACTTTTGGCTTGCAAGTGAAAGATTGAGAAACAGAAGCAGCATTTAACAATTAAAGGCCTTCAAGTGGTTCAAAATTCACTTGAACAGCTCTATTAAAAACACTGAGATTTCATCTTTGATATGACAGGACTGAGTCTAGAACATATTAATGATAATAACACATTTATACCAACACATTGGCAAATTTAAAAAAACACACTTCAGGAGCCAAGGTTCCCCCAGGCTTTTGTTGAACTGCAGAATTTATTTTTGTCAAAGACCTGATGAAGTGCTGAACATCTATAACTGGTACCAAAAGACGGTATTGCTACCTGAGAAAATCCAGGATTGGAATTTTGCCACTCCTTCGCTGAAGGATTATATAGGAAATGTCACAGTTGCAGTTATATGGGGGTTTTATGCCTTTTGTTTATCTCAAGAGCACAGCAAGATAGGTGTAACCTCAGTATCACTGCCTGCAGAAAGGAGCTCCATGCAGCCAGTTCTGTTTCCTGCGCTGTAATGTAACAAAAACATGTGGCAATGACAAATACAACCAATAAACCAAATAACATTTGACTTCAGAGTCTCAAAACCAGTTTCTGTAAAGCAAAAGTGTTGTTTATTATGCCCATCTATGTCTGCAGTGCATAAAGCAAAGTTATTAAAACAGCAATGGGCTTCATACTCAGCCTGAAACCCAATATTTCCTACCCAGTACCTCTAAGCTTTGTCCACCCAGTTACTTGCTTCCTTGCCTTTGTGAATCTAGTTGTAAACTGCTGCAGCCTTTCCCTTGCTCACAGTGTCTGTCAGCAAGTTTAAAACCTGCTTACTCTCACTTATGCTTACCTCATCATCGGTAAGGTTTTAAAATTGGTTTTGATTTTAATTTCAGGGATGATGAGGCTGCAGGCCACTAGCTTGTTTAGACACAGGCCCTTCTGCTTCTGATCCCTACAGTTCTCCAGTGCTACTGAAGGATAAATAGCAGCTCTTCTTTGTTCTTTGAAGGACCTGGTGTTTGCAGTGCTTTTGTTTCCTTTCACTGACAGCTTCATTTAATTTTCCTCTGTGCATTCATGTTGGATAATAGTGCAACAATCTGAAGTCTGCATATTTATAGTAAGTAAAGCAGAGATCTTTATTCTGCAGAATGTATAATAAAGCAAATAGCTAATAAATGCCTAATTGCTTCTTGTGTTTACAACCTTTGATAAGGCTTACTCAGATTTTTATTCAAGGAAGAGGAAAACACTAAATGAAGTTTCATTTTGAAAACAGAGTTCATTCAGTTTGTATGCATCTGTGTTTTTCTGACATGATCGTTTTCTTTGGAAAGCACGTTTTCTATATCACTCACTAAGCAAATAAAATAAAGACTCTTGACCCCACACTCTTCTTCAGATGCAAGAAGGAAATGAAATCACACCTCCTCAGGTTTATAACTTGATTCTTCCCCCGGGAAAAGGACCTAGGTACTCTGATCTCTCCTACTAATGTTACACATGAAAGAATGTTTTCATTACATCCCAGCCAGCATCTGTTGAATTGTGTAGCTTGTTGCCTTTTTAGATTTTTTTTTTTGTATTTTTTTTAGTGATTAAATATCCCATTTTCTCAACAATCCTACTGAGAAGGAACTAGGAAACAAAATAAAATAAAATCATTTACTTATTACTACTGACTAACAAGGAGGGGATCACGGCTTAGATTGATGTAACTATTTTTCTAGGTGAGTAAACAATAGAATCATCAATAAATAGATCAAATGAAAATGTGCTAAAAACGTAACTGAGAAACAGCATCCAAGTTGGAGAGAGCCTTGGCATTAATTGTAACAGAAACAAGTTCAAAGTTGGTAAATTCCTATTGTGCCTTTCTTATAGGCTTCATCTCCAATTGCCTTCATGACTGATCTAACACAAGACACTGAGGAAATGATAAAGACTTTAAAGCGAAGACCAAACCCTAGAATACTGGCATGATTTTCTGTTGTAGTTGTCAAATCTTGGATGCTGTGAGAGATTGCAGAAAAATTACATGTATGGATAAACATCTCCATGTTATTTTGTCTCTTAGAATGTGAAATAAGATATTGAAGGATGAGTTTTCTTGGGTTGTAGGGTTTCTAGTTAGATTACATAGAAATATGTAACAAATTGTAACTGTTAAATAATCATCAAGAAGGCAAGCTGAACAAGGCAAGCATCCCAGGTATGGATTATAAGTCAACCAGCAACAAACCAAGGTTTTCAGTAACAAGGTACAATGTGATGTTCAATCACCCAATTATGGACTCGACTTTTACCCTAGGAAAGTGCTGATCAGGACTTTCCCATTTGTATGGGAAATTTGTATTTCTTGTCTCAATCTCAGACCTATTATTTTACCTTAAACTTTGTCTTCGCAAATGGACTCTTTTCTTTCTTCAGGTTAAGAGTATTATACCAGTATCTCACAAAGACATGGAAACTGTGAACTGAATCGTATGGGGTCCTTGTGGCTTCCTTCCAACTCAGCATATTCTGTGATTCTGTGACTTCCCATATACTTCTGTGTACCCACAGAGACTTTCATTCCCATATCACCTCTCTTTCCCAACATGGCAAGACCTAGCTAGTAAGTTGACAAGGAAGGTAGCAAGAAAGAGAAAACCTGCCATAAAAGTTTTCAGGAAGAGCTTATGAAATTCAGAACTAGCTGTGAAAGGCAGTACCAAATTTTGGATAGATAGATTTATGCTTGCTTTTCTGAGGCTTTAGGGATTAGGCAAGTGGAGTGTTCTGTCCCAGGGTACTCATCTGTCCTCTCCATCTTTTAGAAATGAAAAGAAGCAAAAAGAAAAGGTAGCTTATTTGGGATGGGCTTCTTTAAAAAAAAAAAAAAAAGGAAAAGAAAAGAAAAATAACTTTTAAAGCTCCAAAACTGAGCCCTAGTTTTGAAGATAGTCTGTTTCTTATCACATTATACTACCCATTATATTAATTAATTTGTCATCTCTGATGAGCATAGAGGATATGAACTCAGAAAAGATGCTGAAAAGTAATTGCTTGCAAATACGTTGTCTGTACTGAAGAGCACAGATATTACAGCTGCTTCCCTCACTCTCCTTTTGTGCAATGTCACAATGAGCTGACTACAGGACATGAGGTAAATGTAGGATATAAACTGCAACTCATTTTGGTGAAATACAGGGAACTACAATTTAATAAGAAATATCAGCTGGTAAGGGAGACCAGCTGCTGGTGAAGAATGATCATCCAAGCTCTAACTACCATTTGCCTCACTAAGTGACTCAACAACTACATATATTAAGTACTAGACCTATTATAGTGAATCCCTTTAACAACAGTAGCATTTATATCTAAAAATAAAGCATCAGTTTCCTAGCTTTTCTAAAGTATGTTTTACTATCCACCCAATTCTATACAGGAGGAATCAAATTGCTTGAAATAAGACCACTATCTTGAAATATATGCCAAAAATTTGTTAACGTCCAGTTGATAACAGTCGCTAATAAGCACTGTCCCCATTTTCTAATGTCTACAGTTAGATGAAAAGGGTCTGTTATGAGACAGAAAAGCTGGAAGACTGAGAGCCAAGGTTAACAAAATCCATAGATTCATTGAACTTGACTTTTATTTGTCACGAAGCTCTAAATTGGCACTTCCCAAACACGCTTTGTTGAGGTGCTTTAGAGGGAATGGGGACAGTAGCAGCCCCTCTGAGCTCTGTGACTAGCTGCCTGCATGGGTAGGAGGAGGTGTGCTTTGTGGCTGCTCTCTTCACAGGCTTTATTCTGCATAGCTCTCTAGGATAGCTTTTTCTGTACTGGGTCTCAAAGTTGCTGCACAATGAAGCAGTTTGCAGAACTAAGCTTATTCTTTCTTCTCAATATCTTGATTCCTCTTGAATCCTCTGGGCGTGTTATTGCCTCCACTTACCAGTGCTTGCAGTTCAATATATTGTAATTTCCCATGACACTTGAAAGTCAGTTTTTGCTTTTTTCAAACGATTAGTGGTCCTTTATCACCAGGATAAACTGATGCATTATAATTGACTATAACTGAACTTCCCCAGGTAAAGATGGATGTAGACATGACTTTAAATGCTTTAGGGAATGCCTATGAATGTTTATTTTAAAAATTAAATTAAAAAATTATAACTAATTCAATGTTTAGGAACTGTGACTACAACAGTGGTTATTTTATTGCCAGAGGTTATCTAAATAGACTTTAAAAGGTTGTCCCCCAAATCTTAGTGAACTTCGCAGCATTTTGTTTCATTTCATAATTATTTATGGGGTTTGAGGAAGAGTTTTTCCTGAAAGATATAAAAATATATTTCATCTGTAAAAACGTGATTGCTTGCTCAACTTATCTCTAGAGAAAATTTAAGATCTTCATGGCAAATTCTTCATGAATACAACAGAGCATTTTTGCATTAATTTCCTCTTCCCATTCTCCCTGCTGTCTTACTTGCTTGACACTATTAGATCTTAATAAGAAATTGAGTTTAAATTTCCACAGCTGAAAGTGACAAAGCTATCAAGCTCACTCATACAAATATAATTTATTTAATTATTTTTACCTTACATTAACATTTGTAGCATGCAGTAACTATACAGTATTATTACTGGTGTAGTTTTCAAATTAGTTCTCTAACAGAGGTTGCCAGGTAAGTGTGTTACACCAGTTTGACACATGGAAAGAGTTATAAGAACCAGCTTGGATTAAAGACCAAGTCTGGAAAGGGATAATCTTTACAAGGGTTTGTTTTCATTTTCTCTTGATGTTGGTAGGCAACTTGAGTACATATTGGTCAAAAAATCCTTTCCAACCAGTCTTTCTGCTGATCTTAATATGTACACTTAACCTTTCAGCTATATGACATCAGCAGCTAAGGCCACAGTTAATTAGTGGGAGTTCACTCCTAAAGACTGAGAAACGCCGACAGCTTCCTTGCATGCTTTCAATAAAAACGCCTTCTCACCTGCCAATACTGAGATGCTGTACTACACCTTTTGAGGGATCAGGTGAACAAAACCTGTATAGAGACAAACAATATATTTTATAAGAGAAATTTAGACCTCAGGAGAACCCCTACTCCAGACCTGTGCACTGAAGTAGCATCATATCCTCACAGAGGTTTTAGCACAGTACTTTGTGTCAACTTTGGCAGAAGTCACTGATTCAGTGCAACCAGTAAGTGTCCACACATGCCTTGCTGTCCATGGCATGACTTCCATTAAATCTTTGGAAGACATGGGCTTGAATCCATGTCTGAGAAGGACCTTTTGTGTCTTGCCAGAGACTTGTCCCTTTTTTACCCACAGGGGTTTTATGTTTCCAGCCAAATTAATTCAGCTTTGCTATTGTGGCAAAGTGGATACTTGAGGAACTGCCTGTCAGCAGAGGTTACTGCAGGAAATGGGATCAGCCATCAGCGAGATTGAAAAATTTCAAATAAGTTTATTTTTTGCATGCACAATAAAAGTTATCTTACCCACTTTCTTCATCTGACATCACTCCTCTGCTTTCCAACCCAGTCCTCAAGTTTCACTTGATCAATCATTTCTTTGCAGTTTCCAAGAATGTAGCAATTATTTTGCATGATGGATATAATAGTAGAACGTTGGACTGTGTGATATGGGCTGTCAGCAAGGTACTGCTCTGAAACACTAAAGACAAAAATATCAAGAAAACATATATACTCACACAGTAGATATGATTTAGAAATTAAATGACTACAATTAGCAACTGGAAGCAATAATAAAAATCAATATTACAGCCAACCTGATTTTTTTCAATCAAAGGTTTAAGCTTGCTTTATGAAACTGAAAATTTCTAACATGAAAGTCACAGAATTCTAACTTCAAATATTTGTAGGCTTTAAATTACCAGTGTTTCAACAAGCATGCCTCCCCTAATATTTCAGAAAACAGAAGAAGGGGAAAAAATGGAACAATTTTAATTTTCAAAAATGAAGAAAAAAGAATGTCTGTGATTCCAGTAAGTTCAAGAATGTGTCCTAAGAAAGGAGCATACAGGCAGCACAATATAAAAGAGTGTGCTTGTGCAGCCTGTATCCTCCATGACTCCCCACGGAGTCAGCACAGAGAAATTGCAGACACTGATGCTGATAGAGGGGGTCCTTTGTGTGAGGCTGCACTTGATACAGCTGATATACAAGTTCAGCAACTGGCCACCACCTCCTACCCTGCCCAGCCCGCTGCATCCAGGAACCAGCTCACTTTCCTTTGTGCAGCTCTGCCATAATCAGTTCCAGTGTGCCATTGGGGAGTTAAACAATTTGAAGCCTGTGAGAGTTCAGATTAGGGTGGATACGTAACCCTGACGGAAAAAACATAAAGCAATAAATGGAGGAGAAAAAATAAAATAGCTTCTTACTTTTAGAAAAATCCGACTCTGCCCAGCTTCGACAAACATCTATTTACATTTCTATTGAAATACCTATTTTAACTTGCTGCTCCAAATAAATAACACTACATATGGAAAATTGTCATACAACCGATCCACAAAAAGTTCCTCTCTTTTCCAACTTCATTGCAGTATTTTTCCTCACACATCTCTTTCACCGAAGATATTCCTTTTTCTAAATATCTGAGTTCACTGACTGTAATTTAAATATCTCCAATCCTCATTAATTTGCAGATAGGAAATTAGGCCAGATCTGTATTCCTACTAATGTAAAAAAATTGCCTTCAGGAAAATCAAAAGAATTTTAATGACACGTCTTTACGTAAATAAAACAGTCATGCATTTCTTTTTTCCTGTTCTATTTTCATTGTGCTGGTGAAGGAGTGGGAATATACCCTTATAATCAAGCATGGTTTATATAATATGCTAATTCATAAGTGGTGGCTCATCATCCACAATGTGAACTTTGAGAACTCTGCAAAGAGTGCAGTGAGGATAGGTTTTTCTCATGGGTTTCCAGCACAGTCCACAAAGAACTGTGTTTCACAAGTGTTTGCAGAGACGATGTGCTGTCTCAGACATGCAAGGCTGGCTTTCTTGCCGGTACTGACAGCAGTACGTCTTGTAGTTTTATGGAACTTTTTTAAGTTCACATTTATAGTTCCAAGACCTATGGATATTTGGTCATAATGTTTTCATAATACCTCTTTTTCTGGTACACAAGCAGTAGAAAAAAATTTTTCATTTTTTGAGGAAAAAGAATACTTTAAACCCAAACTGAATATATCAGGAAAGGACAGTTTTGTGCTGAGGACTGAAAAATTTAAGCTCAGTACTGTATAGCCTGATGCCTCCACTCTTCATTTATCCGAAGTGTAGAGGTGTCATTGCATGAGAGTATAAAACAGGAAACAACTTCTGGGCAAATGTATTCTGCCCCTGGTCATGTAGTTCAAAGGAACATGTGGAGCATCTTGCACTAAGCTGCACACCTGATGGCCGGTTGGATTGCTTTCCATGCCCCACCAGTCATAGACTGGCTTTGCGTTGACTGCAATGGGAAGCTGGGCACATGTAGACATCATCTTATAGAAACTTGGACTGCTGTGCATTAATTCTGAGGTTTTCCAAACCTTTTTGATGTGCTAAAGAGAGGCAACCTGGATCCCTCTGTTTTATTTTTTTTGTCTGTGAATGAAGGCAGCAAGGACTACTGTAAATCAGTGTTGCAGTCTAATTCAATTAATATTTGAATTTCTCTCTACAATAAATAATTTGGGTAAAGCTCATGTTCTTCTCTTCAAAACCATTCTTTATGGGAGAAATTCCCTCAGTCTCCTACCGTGTAAATTAGTGTCTTGGTTGACGAGGAAAAGATGAGTTTCCCTTTCTGAGGATTAGGCTTACTGCCTTCCCCACACTGCACACAGCCCTTTATACAAAGATTTTAAACTTAGAGAAACATCTTTTTCTATCCAAATTTTGAGTATTTTTACCACTATAATGAGAATTACTTTTTTTTGTAATGAAATACAGTAATATTTCCACTTCCATTCTCACTTTTGTTTTAAAATGCTTTTGAATTCTTTCCTGTTTAACTGCAGTCATAATAATGAGAAAATTTTCATCTTCACATTGCTTTTCAATAGAAAGAAAAGTTTTATGGTTGTATGCAATATCCTAAAAAGAAATATGACCAAGGAGTTATGATCAAGACAGAAAAACATAATGCTATGTTCTCTGTGTTGGTATCTTGCTAGAAAATTAACATACCACAGTTGAAGTAATTACAGAATCTGTGTGTGATCTACCAAGACACAGTGATTTAAAGGGTTTGTAACTGGAAAATTCACATCTTCTTATTGCTCCTTCAATTTGTTTCCTAGTAGAAAGCTAAATAATTTACACAATTCAAAATTACCTTTTTTTTAGCTTTCATTTCAGTAAAATACCAAGTCAAGAGAAATGATTGATACTCATCCCTCCAGATTAATCAAATTTCAGTGATCTCCAGGATGCTAATATTTCATTTTCTTTGACTGATAGATTCCAACTATCGAGAGATTCATCACTGCAAATTATGCAGTTGCAAATGAAAAAAAACAAAACAGGATGAAACCCATTCATGATTTAAGATATCTGTGTCCCAAACAGATGTTCAAAAAACTAACAGCTCCATTCCCCCACCCCTTTGTAATGCTGCCCACAGCTTTTTTAGCGAGTGTCTGACATGTTGGCTTCCTGTAACATGCTTGTTTAGTGTATACTTGTTCTGGATGAAGCACAGAAGTTTGGCTCCGCTGAGGCAAAATACACAGGTAAACAAAATGCTTCAGCAGACTCTAAAAGCTTATGATGGCCACAAGAAATTTTTCTTGTCTTGCTACAGGTAGGGCATTGTGTCAGAGAGAGTTCAACATTATGGCGTTAAAAAGATGGGATAATCTCTGCTTTTTACATTCTTTAATGAGGGTGCCTAAATGTTTTTGGAGGCCTACAATTCAAATTTTGAGAGCGTGTTTTTCCCCCTTTCTTGCTTCTGTTTACTCTCTGCTCTGAAGCTAAAATCTTAGAAGTTATAACGTTTCTCAAAGCAGCCAATACTTGCAGCCACTTGAAACTGAGCAGAAAAAACCTACAAAATTCTCATGTATCAGTGAGTGCCATATTCTCATTCCCAAGTGTAATGAGAAAAATCTTGCTCTACATGCATACAGTTTTAATAGTCCATCAGCTTAATTTTTGTCACTCACACTCAGCTTTAGATTCCAAGCTGACGCTATGAAGATATCAGTTTATCAAAACTGTTAGTTCAGATATTGCATTACAGTTTTTGATTGATGAAAAATGGACAAATTCTCTTTCTCCATATGGCTCATGCATGTGGACATATACAGACAAGTTTGGGATGTTAAACTTTTAAAACAAATTCCCACCTAAACTAACATAAAATGTTGAAAATTTCTGCCCCTAAGGAATATGATACAGTTATAAGCAAATAGGAGGAAAAGACCTGCATTGCAACAGCAGAAATAGGCATCTCAGCTTTAACCTGCAGCACTCACTATGCTTGTCACTGCAGAGATCTCAAATGGAGTAAAGTAACAGGCAATTATTTCTTAATCTAGGAATTTCAAATGTGTAAGGATTATAGAGTTCTTCTTAGCACATTGTGAAAAGTATCCTTCCTCCTCTAGATCTGTACTGCATTCAATGCTCTTGGGGAGTGTCAGGCAAATTGTAATTCCCAGATGTGTTAGGCATAAGGTAGGTGCTGCAGTGCTCAACTTCAGCAAGATGGCAATGCTTCTAGGCAGAAAGAACAGCAGACTTTTCAGCATTTACGCATACTGATAAATTAAAACTTAGGCACTAGAGCATACCCAAGTGTGTTAGGCAGAAGCTTGAAGTTCTATTAGTTCTGTTAGCATGGACTATTATTCTTGACAGCCCTATGTATCTTAAAATTTGCTTAAACCGCTATTGTTTATCTCTTTAAAACTGACATGGTATGTATTATAAGCACCATGGAAGAATTTGTTAACACAAAATTGCATCTGATACTTAAGGCAAAAATCTGGCAACTGCAGAAGCATAAAAAATTTCCCCATATTCTCCACCCCTTTAAAAACTAATACATTGAAGTCCTTTATCTTTGAAGAAGTCAGACACATATCCATCCTCCATACAGTTTTCCAGAGTACACAAAGCAATGTGTTTAAAAGGCATTATAAGTAAAGCAAACTCAGTGGGATGGTGCCTGTGCATTCTAAATAATACAAGGATGTATGTACTGCACATACCTATGTGTATGTTGAGAGGCATTATCAGGCAGACTTCACCAGCAGCTGAAGAGCTTGTCCAATGCATTTTCTGAAGTTCTTATATTTCCAATTTAGCCTGGTCAGATGAGGAGACTATTCTTTTCCCAGAAGGGGTTTCGAAGTTAAACCAAAACCCATTAAACTACTAAATTAGTTCTGTGAAACACAGGAAGACTGATGATATTACAAGCTACAGGATCTACCCTAGAGGCCAGGAAGAGTTTTCAACCCTGAGCACACCTTAGAATCATGGAATCATTAAATCATGAAGGCTGGAAAAGACCTTTAAGATTGTCAAGTCCAACTATCAACCTAGTGGCATCACCATGTTCACCATTAAACCATCTTCACTTTCATACAAGACCTTCAAGACAAAAAACAGAGGAAATAGGCTCAAAGAACAAAATTCTTTCCTGTCCCCAAACACGTAACTCAGGACCAAAAAAAAATAGATATAGATGATGTAGATACAGATTAGATATAGATACAGATATAGATCTTGAGAGGGCTTCTTCAGTGATTGGACATCAAAGTCAAACTCAGTATATGGAAAAAAATATATTTTGCCTGAGGCAACCCAAGGTGCCATTATGAGCAATTCCCTTTGTGTCAGCTCACTGGAAAGTATCCTGTGAACAAAGTTGCTTACTGAGCTGTAGAATAATATGTGCACTCACTGTTACTACTCACTGTGGAAAATTATGTGTGTTTTCACCCAAAAACTTTTGCAGTAGAAAACCTCTGAAGTGCTTAATGTGCAAGTGTTGGCCAGATGCCTCATTCATCAATAAATGTGAAAAATATAGAAAATTAAGGAATATATTTCCTAGGGGCAAGTTTTTTAGATAAAAAAGAAGACAGAGTGTGGAACCTACAATTACAGGAGGTGCAAACCCAAGTTATTTCATGATAAATCCTAACGTCAATGAAAAGAAATAGCCACATGATGGCAGCAGAATACATGACAAAAGGAAGAGACTGGTGCCCCTTTTCATGACCAAATATAAGAAGTTGAGGAAAGGGCATGGTGCTAGCTTCAACCAGTTCATAGGAGCATTCTCTAGTTACCTAGTCTGAAACAGGAGCCACGCCAAAAAGCTAGCTGTGAAGTCAGGAAACTACATTGTTTGATGTAGTAGTACACCAAGGATGCAGCTGTAGTTCATCAAGGACCAATAGATGTGAAAACTGGAGTGTTTGCAGGCAAGGAGTAGCATCTCCTGAACACTTTGGTATGCATCTGGTTGTAAAGGAGTATTCTAATTAACCAAATGTTGTCCAGTTGTGAAAGACATCAGCACTTCAACTTCATGTTCCCAAATCCTTATTGGTACATCAAATAACAAATTCATATTATGTGCTCTTGCATAACTAAGGTTACATGGGTTAGTAGTACATACATAGACTGCTTAAAAATGGGACCAAAAGAGATAGATTTATCAATTTATCAAATAATAGACCAAAGAGACCCTCAGATTCCTACCCCTTTCTGGATGGACACGTGGGATGAAATATTTCAAATGCTGTCATAAATGGATGCACCTTATTCTATCATTCTTCTCATAGTTTTTTCTTTTTCCTTCTTCTTTTTATCTGTGCTCAATAGCCTTAACTTGTCCTGCTCCCCCTGTCTTTTTGATTCTAGACACTTACTCAATGTGTTTAATTCCTTCAGTCTTTCACTTCTGCAGGCCTATCCTTTTAAGTGATAATGAACTTCAATTGCATCATTCATACATATTATCCTCGTATCAAGAAGTGTCAGACCAACAGACAATTGGACATTACCAAACTGCTGGATTGCAAAAAGTTCAGTGATATGTGAGGTATCTGCTTTTGCCCTCTCTCCTTCTCAGTTTTCTCACTCTGTGCCCTCTGCACCCTCTTCACCTCTACTTCATCTGATCTTTCTGGGGGTCCAGGAGCTTTTCCTTAGTAACTTCAGCTATTGGTGGAAGCTCCTACACAAAGTGGCACTAGGGCTCTCTTATCTTCCCCCACGGTATTACCAAGAGTTGAGCAACTCTGCCATCTAATAATCTTATCTGCTATCACCTGCCACGGTAAATCACAGCACTATTTCACATTATTCACCAGTCTTTTTTGCAGTTGCCCCCCGGTGCTACACAGGTGCTACATTGCCAATTATCATGAATTTGCAAGACAGCTTTGGGAACAACAATTCCGAACAGTCAGAAAGAGAGAATTTATAACACAGTGTGCAAGTAGGTTGTCAAACTCTTCCTCATGGGATGCTTTGGAGGCTAAAATCTTACAATCACTTGAATATGCAAATGGCCAAATTCATGGAATAAATCTATCAGGACTATGAAATGCAAAAGTATCACCTGAGCTACAGGTTTCTGGAGAATAATCATTGTGCAGTTACCCTGGTCCTATAATTTATGAAGTTCTTAATAGCCAGTGTCAGAGAAAAGATGACAGACTAGGTGGACCTTTGGTCTAACTCTGTATTGGCATTTTTATTTTCTTTCAGTTATATAAAATATTTGTTTTTTCTTTCCTTGGAAACCCAGCCTTTGAAATTTCTGGGTTTACTTTTTTTTACTGTAAGTTGTGATGATTGAAAAAAAAACCACTTTAAAAGTACTGAGAAATCTTGAGGTTAAAAAAAAAAAAAAGGGAATTTAGGGGGTTTTGTCCCTCAAGTTCTTGATGAAGTTCATAACTGACACTAATGTTTTGTAACGAGAATCAGTGGTGTTAGGCAATGGCTTAGGTGAGCAAGCATGAACAAAGAATTATAAACAGCCTGTAATTCATTCACTGAAAATGCTTTTTATGTTTAAAAATATTTGAATCAACATACCAACCTAGATCTCTCCTATTTGCAAACATAATATGCACCCCCAATTTTCTCTCATACACATCTTGCTTGCTTGTGCAGGCCGATGTGATTTAAAGGCAGAAGCCTGGCTTACCAGCTTTGACCTCTTCCTTCCTATCAAAAGTCAAGCAAAGGATTATCTTTGAAGAAGGGATTTCAGAAAAAGAATGTAATTTGTGTTTAGGGGAGCAGGGGCCAGTGGTTAAAGAATCAGATATGACAATCTAAAAACCAATGGTTGACAGAATATTTTCTGTACTACTGTAATACTTCTGTAATACTGTATATTACAACATTTCCTGAGAGGGCTGTGTGTTGAGGCAGTTCAGTCCCACCCAGCTGTGCACTCACTCTCCTCCAGTTGGACCTGGGAGACAACTGGAAGGGTGAAAGTGAGGAAACATGGGTTGAGATCAAGACAGTTTAATAGGTCAAGCAAAAGCCACATGCACAGGCAAAGCATAACAAGGAGCTCATTCACTGTTTGCCATTGGCAGGCAGGTGTTCAGCCACCTCCAAGAAAGCAGGGCTCCATCATGAGTAATGGTGACATGGGAAGACAGATGGCATAACTTTGAAATTCCCCCTTCCCTTCCTCCTTCTTCCCCCAGCTTCTATTGCTGAGCACAATGTCATGTAGTATGGGGTATCCCTTGGGTCAGCTGGGGTCAGCTGTCCCAAGCTGTGTTCCGTCCCAACTCCTTGTCCACCCACAGCCTGCTCACTGATGGCACGGATTGAGAAACAGAAAAAACCTTGGCACTGTGCAAGCACTGCTCAGCAATAGCTAAAACAGTGTTCTATGTTATCACCACTGGCTGGGTCACAAATCCAAAACATGGATGAGCATGGATATGAGCTACTATGAAGAAATTTAACCCTATCCCACACAAACTCAGTACAGAATGACACTATTGTTCAATAGTGTTGTTTTGATTTCTAATTTTTATTCTATGGAGACAAGTTTCCAGTAGGTGATTTTTTTTTTTTTCCTGGGCTGGAGCCATAATAGAGCTGGTTTTCGCTCTTTCCTCCCACACAGTAAATACATGGGTGTTTCAGAAGTTTTATTAATGAACTTCAGCAGTTCCAGTGAAGTGAAAGCACCATGAATTCAAATGTTTATTGAGCCTGTTAAATTGCACTGTATGTCTCCCAAAATACTGTATAAAATCTGCAAGTTATAGAGATGACTTATTGATGTAGCATACCTAATCAAATGTCTAAGAAACCATCTAAGGTGAAAAAAAAGACAGGTTAAGATCTATTTTGCTATATATATGAAATGTTATGTAGATGATATAAATCTTGCTGCTAGTTAGAGAAGTCAATTAATTTCTCCACGAAAGACAAGTTGGCAACATCAATATATGCAAGCAACATACACATAGATTTCCATTAGAAAAATAAGTTAGTTATTAAGTTCAACTCTAGGCTCTTTATGAATACAGCGGATATTGTCTCAATACCTAAATATTTTCTTTTAATGAGGGACATTTTAGTTAAGAGGAAGGTTTTGAGTATATCCAATACAGAAGGGTTCAGATTGCTAATGCTTATAATTTTCAAATGGTCTGTTCATATGTCTAAGTAGATAATTAATAAAAGATGAATAGCACAATATCAAAAGACATCTGTGTTAGCTGCAGAAATATAATGAAGGCAATTTAGTAAGTTTCAGAACAAAACCCGCAAATATTTTCTCAGTTCAAAAAACCCAACTGAATCTTCAATAGGAATCTTCTTAAGTCACTGCAGTGGTTTGCACATATGGTACTTTCTACTCACAAACTTCTTAAAATGCTCCTTAGGGACATAGATTGTACTACAGGTGTATTTTTAAATGTCGTCATAAAAAATAGGATAAACAGCTCATCAGTCAGCTAGAACAGTGAACAAAAGGGTCCTCAGTTCATAAAATGATCTAATCTCTAAGTGTTCTATTTGGCAAGGGGTTGTAGGACTCTATCTTTGGTTGTGAAAACACGTGAGTCCTTTATAAAGTCAAGAAAAAATGAGTAGTGACAGAGGTTGCCTGTGGTCATGATACTGCAAAGTAGTAATGACAAGGGGCCCATTGTGATGTCTGTAAAACTTAGTGAAATAAAAATCCTTTGCTTACTCTTACAGTGGTCTGGATCAAGCCTAGTATTTGGCTAGAGATCCATTGATTTTGGATTTTTTATTAATAGCCTCTGATTTTTATCTGGCTTTACAGCACTTTAAAGCCTTGCTGCAACTTGTCTGCACAGAATAACCTACCAGTTATTTTGTAACTTTTGTATCCAAGTCGGTTCAGAAAATGAAAAGGAGAGGGAAAGGTTGAAACAAATTTAATTTAGGTAGTAATCAGCATTTGAGCACTATATTAATTAGCTTAAAATATTTGTGTAAAAGTATACGATACTGTATGTTATAAAGACTGCCTTTTGGGAATTATTGTCCATCCTGAACTATAACACAAAACAGAGAATTACACTATGAAATTGAGAAGTAGCATAATCAAAACCAATAGAGATGAATACTTTTTAAAGACACCAATAGTTGATCTCCATGAGTTATTGCCCAAGGAAGCAATGAAGAAAAAAAAAATAGTGAGAGGTAAAAAGAAATTGCATATTTACACAGAGAGTAAAAATTCCAGAGTTATAAATGTTATTGCTAAAAATACACTCTGGAAGAAATATTAAAACACGCTTCGGGGCTCAAACCAATATCTCACAAATGATACAGAACATGATGAAACTTAATGTATGGGGGCTGATTATTCTTCTGAAATATCTAGAATATTCCTCTGTTATAAAAAATGTAGAATAAAAGGACTTTAAGTTTTACTAAGCAGGACAGTTGTCAAATATTCAAATGTAAGAGCTGTTTGGAAACCAGGTCATTGCTTCATAGTGACAGTTTTCCATAAGTGACATTTTGATATAGATTTCTCCTAGCTGCAAAGAAAGGAAAAAAGAGGGGAATGTATCAATCTGTGGGAAATAGTCCAAGGTTAATCCAACTATAGTGTTACTTATTTATACATTTAGGGATGTGGGTCTTAGGACTGCGTGGGTGCCCTTTATAGAAATAGTCAGAGCTGCTGATTCACTCTGTTGTTATGAGTCACAATATCATTGGCAAGGACTACTAATTAGTTAACTATATAAATTTTACACAAAGGCAATAAAAACATAATAAAATACATTCACAAAAACAACATAAGCATACAAGTAGTACTTTAATGCAAACGTGTTACCCTATATAGTCAAATAACATAAGCTGATTTTAAAACAATTGGGCTTAGGCTGTTGTTCACAGTGAATACAATCTGCTTGTTTGGTCCCAATTTGGACCTACTTAAGTTGGCAAATTTCCTTCTGGATGTCAGAGGTTATTTTTAACAAATATTTCTGAAATAAAAATTGTTTGGTTTGGACATTTTGGACATTTTAAAGTACTTTTTGTTGTTGTTTTGTTGTTTGGTTGGGGGTTTTTTTTGTTCATTTAAAAATTAACCTAAAAATGTAACCATTTTCCCTTATTTTTTGAATAATTAAGAGAACTAGATACAACAGGGAGTCCAGTGTAAGTTTTAATAAGATGTAACACGATAAAGGCATTTTTATTAGCTGGAGGTGAATTTAGAAACTCCTTAAAGAACATACGGTTACTAAAGAGAAAGTATCTGCAGTACCAGCAAATCATTCCTGCATAATCAGAGAAAGTTGGAATCATACTCAACCCACCTACTCTCAGTCTTCAGAACTACTAAAATGGCATCAAAATCCCCAGCTCCCTAAGCTTATAATTTACTTTCTCATAAGTTTGTAGTTCAGTAGTCTTTAAAATTGTGGTTAGAACCTGATATTTAAACAAGATTTATTACATGAATACAAATATATATTATAGACAGAAAGCTGGAACAATCTTAGATTCAGATTCATGTTTTGCTGACTATTAAAAAGTAAATAATATTAATTTAATCTTATTTCATGCTAACTATATTTCAGCCTCATGGAAGTACTATTAAAATCAGATTTGGATTTTAGTAGTCAGTGGAATATCTAAATATCACCAAAAAAATCAACATTAATTGTGCAGCTAGGGCTTGAAAAGTGATTGGGGAGAAACATAGAATGGTGATTGAGGCAATTCTGAAGTAAATGAGAAAATAGCAAAGGTAATACATTTAATTTATTTTCCAATCTAACTATAAAAGGAAGTATTGCCAAACAGAATTTCTTAATTAGACTCGTATTGGCCCTCCAGGCCAAAATACTTGAAACTCAAGGCAAGCTGAAAAGACATCTGACTAGATGGCTTCCGTGACCTCAGGTCAAAATGTTTGGTTTTGATTTATCTATTTATTTAAAAGAAAGAGTTAATCTTACCCCACCTGAGAAGAATCAGAAAAATAAAAAAGCAACATAATAAAAATATTTAAAGCATTTCTTTCTTTCAAAATGCAAACTCTTCTATCATCATCTATGCAATTAAATTCTCAGAATTGCTTTCTTTACTCCATTTCTGCAGTTTTGAGTCTTTTGAGATTTCCTGTGTTTCATATGGCTGCAGGGACATCAAAATATAATCCACAAAAGAGGCCCTTACTGGTTCTAAACTTCAAGTTAGCTGTTTGGGGATTCCAACAGCTAGCTGTTATGGCTGGTCAGATGGCTGCTCCATCCTTTAGACTCTACATTGGGACTTGCCATGAAACAGCATGCTGTGCACGCATCCTGAGGAGTTACGAGCACATAGACAAAATCAACCATCTGGACAAAGGAAGAAGTAGTAAGGCAAGGGAAGGTAAAGGAAATCAGCCAAAATTTGTTTTTTTGGTAAAAATGCATAAAAATTTTTAAAAGTTTGCAGAATATGGATAGTATTTCACCTTGTTTGAGCCAATTAATAAGATTTCAGTATCATGATGTCATTATTTGGATATGAAACGTGCAAACCCAGAGCTCTGTCATGAGTACGTAATTTGTATCATGAATGCACTATGAATATCAGTGTTGTCACTCAATTTGCAGAAGTTCAAACAGGTTTCCTGCACAAGACTGTACTCTGACACTTCCATGTGAGAACACATGCAGGTAAAGTGCTCTATCTTCAGCTTTTTTTCTTTGATATTATTTTCAGTTACCAAAAGACGAAGTAGAAATCATATCATATCCTGGGGTTAATCAACCAGGAAAGAAGAAACTACAGACAAATTAAAATAAATATTTGTAGAGATAATGATGTAGGAATATCCAGTCATGTCTGGTTTTCTGCCTTTCAGACAACAAAGAGAAATCAGCAAATAACTTGTTCATTAAAAGAATTTTCAAGACAATAACCTCAGCAAATTATTGACCATAACTGAAAGTTGATGACCTGAAAAACCTGGAGAAGGGGACCTCAATATTGTTTTTGCAGCATATTAGGTGCATAATACAACCATACTCTGTAAGGGAGGTGATTGGTGTGAGGGAAAAACACCATTATGTGACAAGTTTTTAATAGAGATTGCACATGACAAATGGTGGCTTAGCCAAAGCCCCGATCCAACTTCCAGAGAAATACTGGTCAGATAAATAAATAATTAAGCTGTTTTGCATTCATGTGGCAATTTCTGTCATGAAGAGATTGCCCTCTGTGCTGAGAGGGCTGCGTCAGCGGAGGTGACATTGGATGCTGTTCACGGTGACTTTATCCCACTGTGTTACGGTATCCAGATAGGTGAGGTACAGACTGAAGACATGGAAAACAGAGTGGGTGGAAAGTCAGCTGGTGTTCAGGGCAGTGATCAGTGGCACAAAGCCAGCTGACAACTGATTACTGAGGACATCCCTCAGGGAGCAAATACCCATCAATATTTTTAATTAGTGGCCTTGCTGATGAGATGAACAGCACTTCTAGCAAATTTCAAGATTTCAGCCCAGCTGAAAGCAGTTAGGTCCTTATTCCTGCCTCTGGCCTTGCCTTCTGGATGGGCTTTGGTCTCATGCCACAGGTAACGGGTCTCCTGGAAGAGCCCCTTGGATATGTGCTGCAACCTGCCCTTATCTCCTACCCTTTCTCTGCCACTATTTCCAGCACTGGAGTTTCTGGCTGGGCACAGACCCCCATTCACTTTCTTGCTTGTCTGGGGCTGTCAAAGGACTCTTTATCCCAGCTTTTCTCCTTGTATTTTGGATCTGCAAGTTAGTGCCATGGACAAGGTCACTGCTTGCCCACCTTTTGGCTCACCTGCCTGCTGAGAGCTGCTAGCCCTCCTTGTACCCTGACATGGAAAAATGAAACCACTAGAAAGCAAATTAAAAAAGAGGGTAGCAGCAACTTACACAAAGATCCACCTTTTTTTAGACTGAGCTCTGAATAAATTACGTTTGTTTTATTTTTTTTTTTTTTCAGAAACTCCATGAATCATGGCTCCTCAGTGATGCACTAGCTCCTTGCACAGCTCTGGAAAAGGAGCAAGGTACATTCTGGACCTCCCACTGTTGTATTTCCTACTGCTGGATTCAAATTAATTGCTCACAGTACAGACAACTTTCTCATACAGGTAACCTAATTAGCAGAATGTCACAATATTGCAGCCATTGGTAGCAAGCAGGAGAATGGGAGACAAGCTAGAGTAACTTGGAAAATAAGTATGTGAAAAGCGATGGCTTTTTAACTCTTCTCAAAATTCATGAACTCTGTAACATGTATGACAATATCCTAAACTGTCACATTTATGTTATTCCAGTTATAAGAGAGGAGAAAGGATTGACTAATATTACCTCTAAAGTTAATGATGTTTGAGTCATAAAATTAAAATAGAAATTAGTTTAAAACTAAGGTTAATTTTCTTAATGTAGTTTGTCAAAACATGCGCCTCTGGGAGAACAAAAATTATTTGAAAATCCTGGGGTTGAAATTAGGAAAGTTTGGACTTTTAAAAAAAATCACATTTTTGCGTAAATAGATATTGGTACATGTGGTAAATAAATAAACTAAATATTCATTAAGTATGCTTTCTTTTCAAATATGAATAAGTTTAATAAATAAAGCAGGATCAAAAAACTCCAAATAATAGAATATTTAATTTAAAAATAATGAACTCCCTACTGTGTTCTGTTCAGGGGAGAGGTTGCTGAAAAAAAATCCCACAAATTAGTAGTTGCTGGGTTTTTTGTTTCTGTAGTAAATCAAAAGCAAATTTCATAACTACCTATACAGTACAGAAAAGGTGTTTCAGTGATTAAATACAGTCATCTGTGAAGGCTCTTAAATTACCCTTTTGAGTGTTTGATTAACTCTTCACAGTCCTCAGTCAAATTTATGACACTAATGCAAAATTAAGAAGACTCCTCTCTGTCCCAAAGAAAACTGAAGAAACTAAAGAAATTAAAAGGAACATAACAAATAGTAAGAGAGAAAAAATCGCTTGGTAGTTTGATTGATTATGCTACTTGTGGTTCCAAGTGACCAAAGAATTCTTAAATTGAAATAAGTATTTTGCTGGCCAGAACCCAATGAGTGTTTTATTTTCAGTGTGAAAGGGAAATGTGCCAACAGAACTGAAGGAAAGCAACATGAGTACAGATTACTTTAGGAATGATACGCTCAGATGGCTGCAGGACCTAAATTTGTTACTTTTTCTGACAGAATATAGAAAACAATCCAATCTTCACTTCCAGGCTGTTATAAGGCCAAAAGAAAACACATGTGATTTTCCAGTTTCGGAGACATTCTGCTCTATAGAAAGTGACACAAATTTCCATAACTGAAGACAAAAATCACTTTTACTGGATTTTGCAAAGTACCTTCTTGGAACTGTTTCAAATCTTTTACACCACAGTAAACAAAAATGGGTGTTCATTGTTTGTAAGCTGCAGGACTGATAAAACCGTTAACCTAGGGACCTAGATGCCTCCTCTAGTCCTTGTTTTCTTCCTCCGGTATACTAATACGTGTAATGTGTGCCCCATGTCTTCCACTGGAGTAAGTGTATCAGCTTTAAGTCTCAACAGTGTTCTTGAAATGTCTCTACCTTTTCAAGCTATAGCTGTGTTTTTTTTACAAGCACATTTAATTTTCTCTGTGTCCTAACATTTTTCAGCTGCAGCCTTCTCTGAAACTTTTCCCCTCTCAGCCATGGCTCTCTCAAACCACCCATGCCCTCCTGGGTTTTCTGTCCATACTTGTTCTGCCAGAAGGGCATCAGCAAAGCTTCCTGTGGTGGGGGTTGACTGATTGTCTCATATGAGTTACTGTCTGGCATTAGAGCTTCCTTTTCTCTGCAGCTACGAAGTCAGACAGAAGGGATAAAACTGAGTTACAGTCATCTACTTTCACAGAAGTCAAAGGAATTGAACGGCTTTGAGATATCCAGGCACTGTCAAATATAGCTGAAAATGACCAAAAATTTATTTAAAAGTTACTTGGGAAAGAGGGGGGCTGAATGCCAGTGAAACAATATGTTCACATATACCTGATTTCCTTAAGAAGTCAGGCTAAAAATGGTGAGAAAATGAGAACAGTATCTGCCAACCTGACTTTAGTATATTCAATCGCTAATTCAAAGCTGTGGAAAGAGAGCTGAAGTGTTACTGATCCCAGAGCTACAGATTTGCTGCCTTTAGCAAGCAATTAGAACAGCTACCAGGAAAAGTAAAACTTGCATGCTCAGACATGAAACAGAGATTTGCTGGAAATTGATTAATGTCATATCCTTCTAGTATTAAAGATAGATTACAAGCTTCTGGCTGCACTGCTTAAAATCCTGCCAAAGAAAATGGTTGTTGTCCACAGAGCCACTACGCTTTGTGCAGAATAAAACAAAGGAAAAAACCCCTTCACATCTGACCAACAGGCCAATATGAGAGAGGCCTGCAAAATCATTCATGTGACCTGTTCATGGTATTACAAGAATGTATGTTGTTTTGTCTCTGTCTTGGGGTACAGCAGCGCTGTGATGCAGAGCTTCTTTGCCCTTTTCAGTTGGAGGCAGGAGCACTGTTCACTCACAGAGCTCCGCCCAGCATCTCATTGAGACCCCAACGTGGTATCTTACGTAATTCATAGCGGAAAAAGACAAGTCTGCAAGGGCTGCTAAGTGAATGAGACAGGAAAAAAATAGAACAAAGGCAAGAGAGAAAAAGACAAGTTGAGAGAAAACTCAGTTTATTATTTCCTGTAACATTTAATCCAACGTAAAGTGTCTCAGACCTCAGTAGTTTAGTAATCTACTGTGATAAAGACCTGGTGATAAAAAATAAGGCTATTTCTTAATGCAGTAGTGATTAACAAAGATGAAAGGTCCACATCTTGTCTACAGCTTTTGGCTTGGGAAGCAGATTCTGAAGGTTTTGTCATATTTTATGCAGGGCTATGTCATGGAAGAACACTGCCAGTTATATAAGTACCAGGGCAGTTTTACCCCAACAATAAAACATCATCCATTAATGGTCCTAATTTTAGAATAAACATCTGTTCCTTTATCAAACAGCAACATTTTAGGACCCTTGAAAAACCATATTCTGATGGTAAGGATGATTTTCCAAAGTCCAAAGCATGTGTTCAAGTGTTGGATGCTTAAAATTGTCTCATTTTATGACATATTCAAATTCAAACAAAAGTGAGGTCTTTGTATACCTTAATAAGCAAGATACTTGCTCCCATAGAGAAACAGGCCTAATTTTAACTTAGCCATTGGTTGCCCAAGTTTGTATTCTTATTTAAATATGATTCTTTCTCCAGAAAAGCTGGCTTCCTGTATATGCCTCTGTTTAATGATAGGAGATATACTGTGTATTCAGCTAATAAAATGAAGTATTATGCAAATTAACATCAAGGAAGTCCTCAAGTGAATTAGAGGGTGGACTGCATAATGAGGATCTGAGATCAAGGGCCTGAGCTGTAATGGTTCTCTTCTGAGGGCATATTTATGCTGTATCTGTGCAAAACAGTCGAGAATGTCACGCTAGAATAGATGACTGTGATGTGGAAGAGGATCCTCACTGAGGAATCAGAGTACATTTTACTTATAATACAGGGACCTAAGGTTGCATGAAGTAATGTTCCACCAGGAGATGGAGAAATAAAGCTGGAGATGCATGAGAAAATGAAAGTTGCACATAGAAACTGGGCAGTCAGACTTCTTGGGATGGATCTCATTAGGTAACATTTTTTAAAGGTTTTTAAAGGTGTACAAAGAACAGATATGAAAGAACTCTGCAGACACTGAAACATACATTCCTTTTCTGAAGCATTTGCATTTGTGTATGAAGAACAAGGAAGATTGGTTTTATTTCCTTTCAGAGTGTCAGGATAGAACATGGGCAGATTAAGAACTTGCTTATGTCCCATTCTGAGATTTTGCCACAACTCTCCTCAGATAACAATGCAGTTACCATTTTGAGGCAGGATCAGTGAAGATTTATTTACCTTTACAGGTAGTTCAAGTATTTCATATGCTCTTTTACTAGTGATGTCTTTTCTTTAGTTTTCGTGACCTCAAATCTGAGCACTAACTTAGTTGTCCAGGTGATAGTGCCAATCCAGTTTTGGCATTGAACTCATTATGTAAAATACTTTCCCTTTTCCTTCTGGAAAACAATTCTGATTTTTATTTGGGCTTGTGGGCATAAAAAGTCATACTTAGAGTAGAGCAGCTTGATATTAGAAAAATGAAAAATTTTCTTTGAGCTGAAAAGACATCTTTCAAGAAGTATTCCATTGGCAGTTTATATACATATTTTTAAAGGGTTTTTATAATTTGCAAAGATAATTTGCCAAAACTGTGACAGGTCTCCTTAGTAAGGTCAGCAAAATCCATGCTTCCACTACTTAACCATGCTCTGAAACTTTAACAAGCTATTTCCAAGAAACTATGAAAGAGTGAGAGTCAGCAGGTGAAAACTCACTCCAGGGAGGAAACAAGTCCACCAAGAACAAGCCTGAGCAGAAGGGCAATAGCAGTACTTGTCCATGGGCTGCGGGGGCACAGCAGGCACCAGAGCTGTAACTGGAGGGTACAGAAGAAACATCTGAGGTGACAGGGACCCTGTCCCAGAAGGTGTTACGACATGAGGAAGAGGGAGGACAAAAGGAACAAACCAGTCTCGCAGCAGCAGGCTGAGATTTGCTTAGGCTATGATAGTGCACAAACAAGCTTGCCTCTCTGCTTATAGCTGGTCTTATTACACCCATGAGATCTATATTTACCCACATCCATGTCTATCAGTTCATGGGCATCCTTGTGCTTTCTAATTCATAACAAAAGTGTCACACAATGCTTATGAAATAGGGACTCTCGTTTTTTACAGACCTTGAGTGCAGAGATCCTTGCATGCAGAAACATATTTGTTCCAATCCCCTTGCTCAAAAAGAAACCGGCACTGAATCATTCTCCTCCAAATGTCACTGAACTTCTCCTGATTTAGGCTGCTGGCAATTCAGCTCTCAGAGCATTGTCCAGGGACACACAAGTCTAATAAATTTGATGGAAATAACACTGCCACTTGATTGACGCAATGACAGCATATATCAGAATTATGGTCCGTATGACTGCTTAGTGCAAGCTCAAATCCTCAAAAGCTAAATACTAACAGATTAAAGAAAGAAATCCTGTGCTTTTTACTGCTTTTACTGTTCATTTTGCTTAGGTCTGTATTTTCTTTTTTAAAACAATTTATTGCTGGGACTAAGTAGTATATGCTATCTCCTGCTGACAGATTCTATCTGTCTAACTCCTCTGATATTGTGGAAAAAAACATGGAAGATGTGGGCATTTCAGTCGTAGCTGTAATACACTACCAATTTTATTCTGGGTAATACAACGGAGACTTAAACTTTAGTGAGCAAAAACAAACTGTCACTGGGGCTGCTGGGTACTACACAATACTGTGAGCCCTAGGACTCTATATAAAGATTCCTCTAAGCTGCAAAAAAATTCCTTTGACAATGTGTTAAAAACAAAATCTGCCTTTGGGGAGTCAGAAGTGGCTGTCACATTCTTCGTACAAAGCCCATTAGCAGAAAAAAGCTGAAACATTTTCAATCAACCCAAATCAGCCTGGTTTCATGTAGTGTGTAGCTGGAGAATTTCAGTGCTTTATCAGTTATTCCTGGGTTTTACACTTTTGGGTTTGTCAGTTTGCAAATACATGGTCCTTTATAAGCCATTGAAAGTGACCCCAAAATCCCGACATTAGCCAGGAAGATCATTCACACCTTTCAGTCGATAAAAACACATGTTTAGATGTCAAACACCTGGTTAGTATTTGTGGACAGCATGCACAAAATCTGTCTTTAGTATGGAGCTATCACTAGCTCTTGTTCATTATAATAGCCCTTCCGATTTTGGAGGAGGGCAACTGAAATAATTCCATGGATCAGAAAAACTGATCACAACTGATCAAAACTGAACACATTTTGAATAAAATCTTAGCTGTGCCTGTTCAAGGAGCCGGACTTCTTGCTGCTTATGACAGTTTTTGGACAGGCTTTTCAAGGAATTTTATCAAAGCTAGTAACCAGGATGGACACTTTTGTGACTCTAAGGATTTGCTATCACAGTGATTTCTAGGCAGCCAACCATGAGATTTAGATGGGAGAACTATGAAGTGTTTTGGCAAATTGGGCCAGACTTCAGACCTGTAGCACCAACACTGCAATGTTTGACTTGTTGTGTTGACCCATAATGTTTTGAACGTCTGCTGTTCAAATATTTTTTCCTGAATTTTAAGGTTTTGGGGATAGGATTTTGGTGGGCAGTAGGCAAAGAGGAGCTAACTTATGAATGATAAGAACCCATGGTTCTCCCTCCTTATGCCTGGTAAATCTACATATAGAACTTCTTATTCCGTAACTGACTTTGAATCCTTTATAATTGCTTCAAATAAAGAGGATTTTTCTCATTTGATTTAAGAGAAATCTGTCTATCTGACATTTAATATGTTTTTGTCTATCTAGAGCATGGACATCTACTTCTGTGCTTTTGTCCTGGGATTCTTTGGTTGGAGACGTATATACATTTCTAAGGTATCTTAAGCAGATTTTTGAAACAAGTCAGTTTCCTTGAAAAGATATTTCTTCCCAATGACTATAAAGGGAAAATAAAATTAATACATCAGACATGGATGTCTGGAACATTTTGGCTATCTAATGTTAAGGAAAAAGTCCACTCAGTCTGCCTCAGATTCTTATCTGCAAAATTGCTGCTTCACATATTATGACTTATCTTGAAATGCTTGATCATTTAAGCTTAGTGTTCTGCATTTCTCTTTACTGAATTGCATCCAATTTATTTAAATGATTTCCCTAATTTGTCAAGATCTTTTTAAGTCTGTTCCCATATATGTTTACAGACCCTCACAGCTTGATGTCATTGGAAATTTAATAAGCACACTACACTATTTAATCATTGACTACCTACTCAGTGACTCAAGTCACTAATGAGAACATTGATAAGAACCGGGCACAAGACTGATCTCTGCAGAACACTACTCAATGCGTAATGCTAAACAACAAAAAAACGTTAATAACTACTAAGCATGGTTTCCTAACCATTTGAGTATCCGCCTGATAGTAATTTTGTGAAGATCTTACGTCTCCATTTTTTTATGAAAATGTCACACAAAAAAATTAAAAGACAGTAGTGAGGTCAAGATATACAATATATACTATGCTGCATACTCTCTACTTCCTGTCAACAGAGAAGGAAATTCAGAGGGTATGATACTGAGTATTCTTGACAAATTTATACTTGTTCTCTCTCTATTTTTGGTGTGTTTACAGAAGTATATCCTTTCATATTTCTACTATTGCATAAACTGAAGTTAACTAGTCATTAGTTTCCAATCTCTCCCCTGCCTCTCAAAAAGATAAACTTTATATTTGCCCTCTTTCCCTCAAGAACTTGCTCTAGATTAAGCAGCCTTCTCTGTCTGAGTAGCCTTTATAGGCTCTTTTCTCTGGAAACAGACATTGAGGAGAAATTAGAAAAGAAACTTTTTGTTTATCTCCAAATCTACTCTTGATGCAGAGCCTGAAAATAAAAAAAAAGTAATATCAGTCTTGTGTAAAGATTACTGTATTAGCCCTATCAGTAATGATTGGAAGATAATTTTTATATCTCCAGAAAATTTTAAGAAGTTTAATTTAATTAATTAGTCTCTACCCAGTTCTTTTCTTTCACTCTCTGAGTTCTTGCCCCCTTATGAAAGGTCTCAGTTTTGCTTCACAAAACCACATATGGGTTATGCAAAGAAAGAGTTTTCATTTTTAATGCCTAATAAGGTCCTGGTCATTGATCATGGTACAGAAATATGTTTATATATACAATGAGATTGATTTTAATCCTGGGAAGGTAATGTAAGCTCAGTGAAAATTCACACCAAATTAACTTTATATTATGATATATAAGGCTTATAAAGACTCTTTCTCAATTAAAATATGTTTAGCTCAGTCCATTCTTTTCATAAATGAAACAAGTTTTATCATTTAGGGTATTTATAATACAATTATCTCTTTACTACTCATGGAAGGGTGATATCTTAACAATTACAATGAAAAAATTTCTACTTGATCTCTGAAAAATCCTTCATAGCACAGAATGTTATTCACAATGATTTGGCATGTGATAAATACTTCTAAAGTAATCTGAAATAGCTGTTAATAGAATATTTTCAAAAAGTTTTCAAGAGGCATTCAGATGCCTTGAGGCTATGGGCATGATCAAGCCCTAGAACAAGTTGCCCAGTGAGGCTGTGGATTCTCTGTCCTTGGATAAGTTCAGAATGGGCTTGGAGCTGTTCAGACCGGACGCAGTTGAGCAGAGTCCGGAGGAACTTTCTTCCACCAGACTTGCTTTGAGCTTATCAAAGGAGAAATAAAGAACATTTTTTAAACAGTGAGGTTTACGAGCCGAACTTAGATTTGTTTCCGTCTCTTCATGTCTGAATACTATTGCAAAGGTATGATTTTCTCAACAAATGACTGATCTGAACAAACAAAAACGAATAATATTCTAGGGATTACATTGTACTTAACATCAAGATGAGCTCTTGGTATATTTCACAGAAAATTATTTTTCATTATTCTCAGTTTGCTGCTGAAGCAGACATAGCACTGTATTCTGAAAGAATTGGATTATACTTTTGATCTCGTGTTTTGTCTAATCAGTTGAAAGTATTTTTCATTTACATTTGTGTTGATTTTTCCAAGTGAATTGCTACTTATAGATATTAATGTTGAACATTATAATTTCTAGAAGTATATAGTTACTTCTATTTACAAGAAACATTGCAGAAATGTTGAATCATATTTCCTGAACATAATGAAAAAACAAGCTCTCATTTAAGTAATATTACATTTGAAGGAGAGAGGAAATAATACAGGAATAACAGGAAATTCTGCACTGCTGTTTCTAAAATGCAAAATAATTTCCCATACCAGTTGAAATCTACCTTTTAATAAATGAAGTCACTTTTTATTACTCATCATGAAAAATTCTGTAGAGCTACTTCTTTTGTTGTTTTGTTTTGGGGTTTTTGGGTTTTTTCTTCTTTTCTTTTTTCTTTTTGGTATCACCGTTTGTACTCCTGCGAATAATAATTTGACATTCATTTCAAAAACTGAAAACGGAACAATCTGACAGACTTTCTGGGAAGATCAGAGAAGATTCATTACATGAAGAAAACAGACGAAACAAAAAGCAGAGTTACCGAGTGAAGGGAAAGAAAATACAGGTGCTAATTACTCTGCAATTGCTTATACTACATGACATTTCGTATCTGAAAAGTCAAGCTATGTACTGATCCATCCAATTTGTTGTTTTGAGATAAGATTACTTTAATAAATATGTAATTTTGATCACATCTCCATCTATCTAACAAAGGGCAAGAAGATGATTAATTATCTACTGGTCTAGAGCAGAAATCATGTGAAGTAAAAAATTCTGTGATTTTTTACCTTTCAGGTAGGAGATACATATGAAGGATGATTTGCCTGTTCAGATCAGCTCATAGGAATCTCCTTAACTAATTGCTGTTTCAACCTTGTTGGGTGACTAATTTCCTTCTTTTTCATGTGCTTGCGCCCATTAAATTTTGAAAGCAGCTGTTGCCTCTCCTTGTACAAGCAGTGTCTTAATCACAGAAAATAGTTCCAAAAAGTCTGAGGAAATCAATTGTTATTTTTAGTGAGTCACAAAGCTGCATAGGAAGCAAGTGGGGTTTTGTGCTAATTTATTTACATTGCAGACTTTATAATAGTTTATGACATCCCGTTCAGCCTATGCGATATCGTGACAAGACTTAAAAGCTGAAGACAGGATACCTGGAAACCATAAAAATAAGTGTCAGAATGGGTGCTGAAGACATTCAGTAGCTGGAAAACCTGGTGAAATGAATTGTTCAAAAAGGCCATTTTTGTTCCTGGATTTTGAGAGGCAGACAGACCCCATATAGGAGAGTTTCCAAGAGAACAGCATAGAGGTACTTGCATAGCAGATGTGACTCAACGTGTCTGTTGCCAGAGAGGTGCCATTTAGCTCTGATTATGAAATCAATTCCTTATATTAGCAGCCTTACCAGAAAGCTGGCTGCACTCTCTTGAAGATAAATGCTCTCATCAGCTCAGCAGTCCCTGTAAGCAGCATGGAAAGACCATGTACATGGGGTTTTCAAAGAAAACATAAGCAACATTGTACTGTCCAGTTTCAGTGTGATCAGTGTTGGCTTGGTTATGGCCAAATAAACACAAGGAAAGAGACAGCTGGGTGTAATCTGTCTGTCTTGCCAGAGATAGTTCCCAAATGCACATTTGCAAACAAAGATTTATGTAACTTTTACCAGCTTTTTCCAAAACACTGCTAACCAAGATGAATGTCTGTAAAGCGGAAAATATCTATTGCTTTTAATTTTTTCCTCTTTATCTGCAACTTTTCGTAACTTCTTTACCTTAGTGAAAGTTAGAAAGGAAAAAGGACCTTTAGTACCATCTCTAATTTTCATCAAATCACGCCAAAGACACTCTGCATATCTATGAAGAGACATTCATCAAAACAAAGAATTCATAATTAAAAAGAAACGACAACAAAACACAAAGAAGAACTATGCAAGGTGAACGTCTTAGTTCAGAGTATAAATATCTAACTAAAATAAGTCAGTCTTATTCATCACAGCATAATAAAATCAGTCATTCTCAAATGAAGCATTACTCATACGATACAATGTATGATAAATTTTAAGATACATAGTTCCTTTACCACTTTATAACTAAATGTTAGCAATTAAAGAACTCAACAGATAACTTACTTCACAGCTATCAGTGTGAGCAAAACAAACCTTCTGAGACAAGTTTATTAGAAACATTAACACTAACTTCTGTAACCAGTCCAAAGGTTGGTTGGTTAACTTGTGGAGAGCTAGGTTATGCTATTTCACATATTCTGGAGAAAGATTTTAGAGCTTTTAATTTCCTAAATCAGGCAAACTTAGATTTTGAGAAATAAACTATTATTTGAGGTAGTTCTTGGATTTCTCTAAAGGTTAATAATAAAAACCTGAAGTCTGTCCTTCAGCTGCATGAAAAATAGCAGAGAGATTAAGAATATGAGGCCCTACAAAGCAGGGAAAAGAAAAAGTGTCCCAAAAATGAGAGAGAGGGGGAAGAATTTAAATTGTAAAATAGTCAGGGAAATCATCCAACATTCCAGATGATGGGCAGAACCTTAGAGTGGGCTTCTTTTCCCTAATTTTAGACACATAAAATTTAAGTACTAAGGCAAGTCATTCTGACTACTTCTATTCTCAGTGAAGAGACAATGCATATTGCAAAGAAGATTTATCCTACTTGACTTTGATTCTATTATGGGGTGAATTTGGTCCTTAAGCAATCCAACTTTCTTTTTTGTTAAAGAGGGTTGGCTAGGTGTATAGCTTAAACTTTAACAAAATGAACAGATCAAATGAGCAATCCAACTTTCAAATAAAGTCCGTTGAAAGATGCCCTCCTCACAGCTGAAACAATAAAACAAAATAAAGTGAGATGGTTTTCCTAAGCAAATAATTAAAAAATCAAAATAAGCAAACAACCAAAACCAAAATACTGCACTGTCCTCATCACTTTGTCCTGATCAGTAACATGTGTTAACAAGCATATATTCCTCTTAATATATATATATATATATATGAAAGGAATGTAAATATCTGGTCTTTGTAAATATAATACTGTCTTTCAAAATTGGGCATTAACAGAAATATTAACTGAATAATCAAGCTCACTAACATATTTAGGGTTTTTTTTTATCATATAGATGCCTTTGTAGTAAAAAGATTAAACATATAATGAAATTAATACAATTAAATTAAATTTGCAGATTTGTCTCAGAGAATGGGTTCTGAAAAAATAGAACAGGCATTTAGTATTTAGTTCCTTCAGATAGACCACACAGAGAAAATACTTTTATCATACTACATTATATGTCATTGCTTGCTGAATATTCAGTCTCTAAGATTGACCCCGAACAGACAATTGATACATTTCTCCATTCAAATTAAGTGTTGCAGGTTCATGACAGGGCCGTTTGGGATCTGTGTATGGAAATAAGAATCAATTGAACAAATCTGCACGAGGGTACTTGTACAAGTCTGTTTTGTTCCGTTTTGCAATACAACCTGTTACAGAGTCCTATAATGCTGAGCAACGAACATTTTATGTAGATTTATAGCCTGGACTTGGAATCATAGAATCATAGAATATTCAGAGTTGGAAGGGACCCATGAGGATCATTGAGTTCAACTCCTGGCCCTGCACAGCACACCGCAAGAATCACTCCATGTGCCTGGAAATGTTGTCCAACATCTTGGTGCTGTGACCAAGCTGTGATGCTTGGTGCTCCCTGGGGAGCCTGTTCCAGTGCTCATCCACCCTTTGGGTGAAAAACCCTTTCCTGATATCTAACCTAAACCTCCCCTGACTCAGCTTCGTGCCGTTTCCTCAAGTCCTGTCACCTGTCACCACAAAGAAGAGATCAGTGCCTGCCCTTTCTCTTCCCCTCACGAGGAAATTGTAGACTGCAGTGAGGTCTCTCCTTCTCCAGGTTGAACAAATCAAGTGACCTCAGCTGCTCGTCATATGGCTTCCCTTCCAGACCCCTCACTATCTTTGTGGCCCTCCTTTGGATACTCTTTAATACATTGTGGTGCCCCAAACCGCACACAATATTCAAGGTGAGGCTGCCCCAGTGCAGAGCAGAGCGGGACAATCACCCCCTCGACCGGCTGGCGATGCTTTGCCTGATGCCCCCCAGGACACGGTTGACTCTCCTGGCTGCCAGAGCACTGCTGAGTCATATTCAAGTTGCTGTCAACCAGGATCCCCAGTGCCCTTCCATGGCACTGCTTTACAGCATCTCATTCCCCAGTCTGTACATCCAGGGTTGCCCCGTTCCACGTGCAGAATCTGGCATATAATTGCCTATCCCTCCAATTTTTCAAGGTCTCTCTGCAGAGCCTCTCTGCCCTCAAGGGAGTCAACAGCTCCTCTCAATTTAGTGTCGTCAGCAAACTTATTATTCCTTCAAGTCCTGTGTCAAAGTCATTAACGACTTGTCCAGGTTCTGTTCTAAATAGGACCTTACATCTAATAGGACCTTACAATTATGATGTAAGACTCAACACTGTCTAAATGTCTCACACACTTTTTAATTCACATTTGCAGCATTCAGGTGGTATTAACAATTGCTTCTTTTCATATGGAATTTTTTCATCAGTAATATGATTATATTTCATATTTACCTCAACTTTTCTGTCATACATTTGGAAAAGCTTGGTAATGCTAATAAAAGAACTGTGTTATGGAGATCAAATATGATGACAGGCATTAAACATAAAATGTTAAAGAATTTAAGGCTCATGTTCAGCACCAGGCTCTGAAATTGAGGTTTATAGAGACACACAAGCAAATTATTGACTATGGAAAACAGAGCAGAAATGACTGTTGAGAGATTTCCTTCTCTGTTAGCTGTTTCAGGACAGGATAAACAAGGACTAAAATAGGTATTTATTTCCTGTAGTACCCCAAGAGAAAGAAAAAAGGAAACAACTACAACGACAGCCAAAAAAACTTTGCCCTAACTAAACGTTGTAATTAGTAAAAATTTAAATAAAATAATAAATAAATAATAATGAATAATAATAAAGCCTGATTTAAAACATACAATTTCCCACCATTAAAGCATGGTTCTGCTGGTGGCATGCAGATTGGATCCAGTCTGTGAAATTTTTTTCAGCAAACTCAGGTAACCTTACCTGTGCTTTTGAACAATATAAGACACTCTTGCCACCACTTCCTTTTAGAAAGCAGAAAACGAACCTGCAAATAACACAGTGTTAGCACAGCAATGGCCAACATGGAGTACAATCTGTCAACAAAACATGATCAAACTCTGGGGGTTACACAAGTTGAATTATTTGGAGATAAAAGACTACTGTGTGAGGCACTGTTCAGAAAGATGGATCAGATAAGGGCTTTATTTTTTATTTCAACAGTCAGCAGTAAAATTGATGTGAAATCAACAGCTGTGTTTGGTGAAATCCTTCTCTAAGTTTTTAGATATAAAATATGAAAGAGGAGTATCCATAAGTACTAATTGTTGCACTTTCTGATTCTTAACCTACCATCTTTGATATCGGTGAAAGAGTGCTACACTTGCCCAGGGCATATAATATCTGTAAAGTTTTTAGCAGCAACGTCTATACTTGCTTAGTACAGGAGTATGCATCCATATACACTTGCAATCTTGTGTTAATGTCCAAGATCTCTGCTTTACTAGTGCTGACTTAATCACAGCTACACATGGAATAAATGCCCGAGAATGTGAAGTTCTCCACAGGCATTATTGGAAAGTGGGGGCTGTGGAATCAGTTGACAGTCTGCTACACACTTTCCCTTGTGAAAAAAACACCAGGGCAAACGCAGTCATTTTTCACCTGACAAGTTTTAAATCCAATTGTACTTTAAACTCTTAAATAGTCAAGAATCTTCGAGTGTATCCCTACAAACCTCAGTTTCAGAGCCTGGTGCTGTACATGAATCTTAAATTCTTTAACATTTTAAGTTTAATGTCTGTCTTCGTATTTGATTCCTATAACACTGAAAAGCCTAAAGGACTTAAAAAATTACAGAGACAATGTTAAAACACAAACCAGAAACAGATCATGGTAACAGGGCATCACAATTAACCTTAGCCAGAGAGAATTCCAGTGAACTTTCAGGACATGTTAATTCCAAACATAATTCCGTGAGAACTTCTATGGCTTGTGATTTGAATCTTCTTTCAACGTCAGTATTGAACCTGTCAAAAGAAGGAAGGTAAAAGCATTGAGTCTAGTCAATTACGATTAAAAAACCCCCAACAAACCATAACAAGGCATACAGAAACATTTCTGAGAAACACCTAACTGAGGAAATAAAAATTAATAATTAGACTAGGTAGGAACATGAGAAGCAGTGTGCTAATCAGAGTCAGTAATCAAAATGCAAAAGACAACCTCAAGAGGGATAACAGAAGGAAAGCCACAAAGACCTTTGCAAAGATGCTCCTTATAGAGAAGAAATGATTTCTACATCATAACAGTTCCGTTCAGAATTGTCCCAATTTCTGTGTGAATACAAAAGGTTTCAAAACAAAGTAATTTTTAAAATGTTTCTATGAACTGGAAAAATCTGCTTTTTCAAGATTTGAAACATTTCTAGAAACAATTCTTCACCTTTGAGTATTTTGAGTGGGGTCAGAAACAACTGCTTGGTTCTTCATTTGTTATTTTTCACTGAATTCAATTGGGCAATATATGAGTGATTTTTATTACTACATATACACTTGCACAAATAAAAATATTGCAATTATGCAAAGGAAAATAACTGTAAGAACAAGTCATGGTTCATGCCCTAATAGGAGGAAGTGTCTTTGCTTTAATAGTTAATGGAATAAATATACACTTGATGGAAAAATTAGAAAATAGAGGAGTGACTCAAAGCCTGGTAAAAATTAGAGAGCAAGTAATCTTAGAGGCCAAGGCTTCTAATCTCCTAGTCTAATTCCCAGTCACTCTTCCATCAAAAGTCACTGTTCTCATTTCAGAGAGATTTAAGTAAGTGTCTGTCTGCCCCCAGGATCAGAAAAAAACCTTATATACACAATGGAAGTAAATTTGAAGAGGAAAAAGAAGATTGTATAATTTGAGAGTTAACTCCAGAACAAAAATAAAACAAAACAAACCAAAAAGCCATATTAATGGTCTATCTCAGAATAATATCTGCTGTTCTTGAAAGTATGGTGCAGGAAGGTTATAGAGAATTCAAAGGAAGTGATTGATTGATCACATCTACAAACTGAGAGAACTAAGCGTTTTCTTTTCATGCATAAGCTATAACTGCTGTCTACTACAATTCCTGTTTTTCCTCGAGTTGCTATTGGTGTATACAAAAATTTACCAGCCCAGTCCCATATTATGACTACAGAAACATTCCCATAATGTTTAGCTTCTAATCAGCAAAGTTTTATTACTCAAAATCCCCCCTAACCCTGAAGAATGCATTCTTTGTTTCTTCAGTGGACAACTTGCGAACTGAAGCTTCCCTAGTCCCAAGACTGCCCATTGCTTTGTTACCTACTCTACTAGCAAATTACTTGCAAGCAATCTGTGAAACCCAGGCTACAACTGGGGTTTTAACTCGGTGGCAGATGTGATCACAGAGTTATGTTATTATTATTTTAGGACATCATGGTATTTTGAATAGGTATACTGAGAAAGGAGTGCGTGATAATACACATATGTATCAGATCTCATAATTACTCAGAAGTAGCCAAAATTCAGTCTCTGATTTAATCCACTGTTAAGCATGCTCACTACATTTCTTCTTACTCAGTAATTCAGCTTCTCCAAAGCCTGAAGAAAAGTAGTGCTATAGCCAGAACAAAATAAATCAGAACATTCGTAGCTTCTGATCCTTTCTTCATTAGAGAACTTGCCTTTAACCTGCTTACATTTTAAGTGGTATTTCTTCACCATTTGACCAGTTACAATAATTGGAAAAACTGTATTTTTTGCAAATAAATGGAATACAAGCATATTTTTTTATCTAACTGTGTCTCTGATAGATCACAGGCACGCTGTCTTATTTGTTTAAACTTTTCTAGGAAAATCTGTCCTAGTGACAGATAGAAGTGTTACGATTTCAGTCTTTCTCCATGAAGGTATAAAAAGCACCTATTAAATACCCTTGAAGAAAGACTTAGCAGAGGCTGCTGGTGTGGTTTTCTATTTCCCTTTACAGATCACTGCTCTCCAATGGCACCAAGATCACTAGAGAGCTGGCGTGTGTCCCAGGAGCTCTTCATCGCATGCTGGGGGAGTAAACAGAGGGCTGCAATGAGTGCAGACCTGCTCCTCCCTGCTGAGTCACATCCCAGTACAACCACTGTTGTACTAGAATTCCTCTGAATTCACACACGGCACCTCTGGTCTGCTCCAGCACTTCCCGAAGCAGAAGGGATAGGTCTCACTTTTAAAAAGAGTGGAGGAAAAATGAGACTACTTCCACCCCTCTCTGTGATATCCAGAGAGGTTGTGGAGTCTCCATCACTAGAAATACTTGAACCCTGATTGTACATAGCCCTTAATGATCTGGTGAGGGTGAGCCTGCTTGAGCTGGGGATTGTACTGGACAATTTCCAGAGGTCCCTTCCCACCTGAGCCATTCTTTGATTCTTTATGAAAGACACTTCAAAAGTATAGCCCATTAGAAAGAAAATTATTGTCAAAAATTATTTTGATCTCTGGTGATCTAACCATTTACTTTAATGAGACAACAGTAATGTTTTGTCAAATTGTCAGAGGAAAGATGAAAGGTTAGTGTGTAGAAGTCACAAGGCTCAGTTTATAGCTAAAATCCCTGGTTTCAGCCAGGCTTTAGTACCCTAGAGAGCAAATTCATACATGTGTACAAAAATCATATAACCGTAAACCATACTGTGTTTAACACTTAGATGGTGCAGGATCCAACCTGTCAGGTTGTTCGGAGGCAAGGAGAAAGGAAAAGTTAGGGTATCTGACATCTCATTTGCTCAAAAATCCAGTTCAAACAATGGGCTGCTTCTTCTGCTTCTTCATGTGAGTGTGTTATTAAGACACTACCTCGTGGTTTTGCTTCTGGCATGTGATGGTGACTTTTTGGCATATTCTTCAGCAAAGGCAACACTACCACATGACAGGATCTAGAGTTCAAAAAAAAAAAAAAAAAGAATCCATCAAGAGGCAATCTCTGCAGCAAAATCTGGAACCATTTTCCCTCCTTCCTCATGTCTGGTAATTCTGCAAAGACCCTCTTTAGAGACACTTAAAACATTGAGGTGTTGAAGACCAGTGATTATCTGATAGCAATCAAGACTCAGTAGAAATTCGGCTCCACGATCACCAAATACACCATGTTCTCCATTTTAGAAACCCAGATCTTCCAATCTGCTCCTTGTCTGAAGAACTACCATTTGCTGATGGCAGTAATTGATGTGTCTGTGTGGGTTGGGGAAACTTCTTCCTGTCAAGAAGTTAATAGTAGGTGGAAGACGAAACTAGAAACAAGCTACATCTATTCATGACTCTTAATACAGAAACTTAAAAAATAGCCTTCTATATTTACCAACTTGATCTTTTACGTAGAGTTTTCCTTTTTAGAAAAGAAATACACTTGTTTTAACACTTTAATCTTTGCCTGAGATCTTGAAATCTTCCATCGTCCTTTCTCCTATGTATTGTCACTATTAGAATAGTCATTACCACTGGCCAAATGTTAACAGCTCTGCAGTCCAGAAGTAGCATTTACATTGATTGTGTTGTATCACAAATATACCTGTTGCTTATTTTCTTCACTTGGGTGGATAAATTGTCATTTAATTACATTGGAATTCAAATAAAACACAGGCTGGAACTGACTTCCATGCTTGTTCATTTGATGTGCTGCCTCTGAAGATTATAGGGGTGTGAAGAGCAGTTAAATTGATTCCATTCACTGAGGATAGCAGGTATGATGTAACTATGTTAGCAAGATGATGACTGAAAAAAAAATAGTACAGCAGCATTTAGTTCTTATGCAGCTATTCTTCCCAGCAGATCTCAAACAGTTTGAAATGACTGACTTTTGAAATGACTGCCCACCATGGCAGGGGGTTTGAAATAAGATGATCTTTAAGATCCCTTCCAACTCAAACCATTCTATGATTCCATGATTTCCTTTTTACAGAAACTAAATTGAAGCATGTAGAAAGACAATGGCTTGATTAAGGATACCGAAAAGTAGGTGGTAAGGGAGGCATAAGAATCCAAGTATTACGCATCCCAGATTGCTGTTGTTTCCAAAAATAAACATTTTTTAAGTTCATAGGTACAAATATAACTATACAAATCCAACAGAATAAAGTAACAGAGCTATTGCTTACTAGATTCACCTTCAACTTGATAAAAAGTATGCTTTAGTCTTTCCACAATTAATATGTACCTTTCCTGATTAGCAAATCCTATGTATTCTTAGCATAATGTTCTGTCTTTCTGTGTCTGCAATAGAACTTCTCAACAGAAGGGAAGCTGACTAAAGACTTTGTGCATACAACATAAGCAATGTACCATGAATTATCATAACGTTGAATGCTATTATAATGGATTGATTTCATGTAGAATGACAGAACGCAGAAAAATGATGAAATGCAGGAATCAAGATTTGATTTTTATATTACGGAGAGAATTAGGCATCACTGGCCAAACAAAAACTAGTGCTCTTGTCTGGATAATAAGCTGGGATTTGAGGAGACATGGGGAGTAATTTGCAAACCTGTAGTTACACACAATAGAGGTCAACTGAGAAAAAAAAGAAAATGAAAGTAAGTCAGTATTTCCTGAAATTTCGGCAATGTAGGGAACAGAAAGAAATGCTGAGGGATGAAGTTCTTGGGGGAGGATTCCCATGACAAAAAAGGGACACAAAGACAGTGAGAGGACAGTGGGGACAAATGGGTGTCTAGCAACACAACTGAGAACAAATGTGTAAAGCTTGTCTTGGAGGGGTTTCATATAACTCCCATTGCCTTTCTGGCAACTACAGTAGCATCTGGCTTGAACCCAAGGCGAGCCAGCTGTCAGTGGGCACATTCCACAGAAACTTTGAGGTTGACAAGAAGCCTGAGTCGATGAATTCTGATACCACAAAGAAAGAAAAACACAGAGGATGGATACTAGGCAAAGCTGTAAGAGCAATACACAGTGACTGGTGACAAAGTTTATGTAGAGGATTGCAGCTTCTCAGCTCTTTGGAGCTGGAGCTTTAGAGATGAGAAGAAACAGAGGGAATGAGACCAAGACAAAGTGTATTGGAATTACTTTAACATAAATGGAAGATTAAAAGAGAAGAAGAATTAAACAAATAAGAAAAAACACCATCATTTTAATGTAACAAATTCTTTATGTGAAACAAGAGACAAAATATTAATTATTCATAAGAACCATGTCCATTAGTTTACTAATAGTAATATTAAATTAAATACTAACGAATATGACTTTTACACATTTAAAATGTTTATTTATTGAAAATGAAGCATGTGATGCATTAAGGAATGGTTATTTAAAAATAGCGGCACTTTACGATGCAGTAAAAAGGCAGAATCTTAATAGTTGCTTTCATTTATATTTTATGTGCTAAACCTCAGCATAAAAATATTATAAGAGCCTGACTGTAACTTGAAGTTATTCAAAGTGACGATGGTTTCTTATTTTTTAAAAATTTACTCTCTTTTGCTAAGAAAGTAATAGCTACAGGTGAGATCACTACACTGCAAATTTAAACATGGCTGATCTGTCGCTTTATCACAGATTCAGTCCTCGGCGTAATGAGAGACTATATGGCAACTCCACCTTAGCTTCTGTTGACTATTAGCAGAACCATGTGAGTTGATGTCCTGTGAAAACACAAACTTCTAACCTGGTATTTGTCTAAATACAGGGCTTCTACTCTCCCTGTGACTCACAGATGGACACAGGCTCAGGGTTTTACAGTTTAACCTTTGACAGTGCCTGAGAGGGAGCTAGGCAGAGAACACTCAGGTGAGTCAAGGCATTGCCATGCCTGTGTCTTGCCTTAGCAAGGGCTTTCTAAAAAACAAAAAGTATGAAGAAGGTTGGTCTGTAACTTCTCCAACCAGATCGGGCAGCATTACTGAAACTCTTTCCACTCTCAGTGTTCCACCCAGAGAAAACTGCTCTACTGCATGAAAAGGTTCCTATTCTGATACCAAGTTAAATAATAATTATAAGAGAAGGTCAGAAAATGAGCCCTCTCCCCTAGTTTTGCCCATCTCTAATGCCATTAATTATTCTCTATATATTTTTTTTATGCAATACATTCGTTGGTAATTAAGTTCCAGTGAAAGAGATGAAGAAGGAAATGTCACTATACCGTGCCTGTTCATGCATTTAGATGCAATGTCTTGGTGATGCAGGGATTATCTTCTTTGTGTGGCACTTTGTAAGTTACTATGGACACTTGCAGGGTTTACAACAGAATAATGAACTGCTCTACTTTCACTGTTAGGTGATGACATTTTTCTAAATTAACTAATACTCACAAAAATATCTTCTCCCTATTTTGAGTGAAATGTTTAAATGAAGAGATATAGCATAGAAGGTCAGACATACAGCCTGCAAATTGAAAAGTCACAGGTGTCGCCCCACACACACACCATATGCAACACAACAAAATACACAAGCTTTTCTATTTGTTGGTGCTTATGACAAAGAAGAGCTGAACCTATTTCCTGTGTGCTCAGTGGGCTGCATTATCTATGGATCACATTTAAACTGGAACTAATATTTTTAAAGTAACTGTCATAACGGTGTGCATGTCAAATCCAGTGACATGCACCCAGAGGTGTGATTCGCAAGAAGCATCAAAGACACCAATAGTTCATGGTTCAAAAATAGCTGGTCTTAGACCTTCAGTGGCTAAAAAACCTGATGCCACTGATTGAAATAGAAACAAGGTAAGAAAACAGCTACATATAGAACTAACATTTATGCTTGACTAGAGTCAGTGGGGACATAATATAACTGGTTAGTTGATGAGAGACCCTACAGGAGTTTTTCACAAAAACAGGCAAACCGCATTAAACTGACATTTACTCAGCAAGCCACCAACCAGAAGTGCTTGGGGGACCCCCTACACTGAAGCAAAATGCCAGAGCTGTATAATGATTAGACTTTGATAGATCCTACTGACGTCCCAAAGGCTGTTCTGTTTCTATTTTTTATTTCTTTCATCTGATCTTCATCCATAATTTGACAAACTATTTTTAAGTGTCTATTTTCCTTGTAATTTATATATTCCAGGCTCACCAAATTAATTCAATATTTCATCTGATCATTGACTTCACTTATCTCTTGTTTAGCTGTTAAAGTGACACTGTATTCTGAAACTCATTCTGTCAGAAGAAATGACAAAATCTGATCACTTTAAAAGTAGTGACAAACATATCCCTGTAGCCAGGATCCCCCCAGTTTGTGTGCTCCTAAGGTCACATTCTACCACTCTCATCTTCTACTCTCTGCATTAAGCTCCAGTGACTGAAACAGGAAGAAACATTGGGGGGAAAAAAAAAAAAAAGTAACTCTGAAAGGTTTGTGTAGAATTCTTCAAAATGGTTTGCTGGGTTCTGGCTGTGGAACAACAGGCAGTTGGCTGGTCTAAATGGTGTATGTCCCCTCAGCCAGGGAAGCTGAGAGAGTGACTCAGACTCTGTCTAGATAATGCTATTGTAAACTACTGAGACGCATACAGGCCAAAGCTCTTGAGTCTGCCTCCAGAGAACAAGTAAAAGAATTTTCTGACAAAATGCATCAGTATTTGACTTACAAGCTCCTCTGCTGCCTTGCATTCCTGTGGATGGTACACTGGTAGTTCTTCGTTTAATTGGAAGGGTATTTTTATTCAATTTCTAATTTATTTATTGTCCAAGAGCATTATAGGCAAGTTACCAAGAGTATAGGCAAGTTTAGTCAACTTCTGTGTACACTGAAGAGAGTCAATTTAAACCTAAAATTGTTGGTGACCTACTTAGCATTTAGAAAGGTCTTGGTGCTTCAGTCTGCTGTGCCCTCACTGCACTACGACTTAGAGCACCTCCAGAACTAACAGTTTCAAACAAAATATCATCTAGTCCTAGTTAAATCATTGGCAAGGCATAAATTTGAAAACTCAGGCTGCACCATTACTACCTGAGGAAAAAGATGGCCTCCCAGACAACCCAGGCCCAGATTACTAGAAATTATTGCTGTGAAAAGTTTGAAGGTATCTCAGAATTTAATGTCAGTGAATGTTCCTCAAAAGCAGAGGCAGAGAAAGAGCATGTTCCTCAAATGTAGATGATCTCTGATTCAGTCCTCACCAATACCATCATAAAGGTCTTTCTTTAGTGGGATAGGACACCAGGGGAGAAAAGCTTTTGTGCCGTGTATGTGCTGCATTGAAAGATGTGACCAGCTGAAAAGAATCAAACATCTGGAAGATGCCATTTATGAGGAAAGATTTTTGAGTATTTACACCATTAGTTCAAAGAAGAAATGAATAAATGTTTTGGGCATTTTATTTTTCTTTAATCTTTATTTTCTCTGAATAGCATAAGTAATGGTTTAAATCGTAGCAGGAGAGAATTAGCTTTTTAATAGAACAGATGTTCTGTCGGAACTGCAGCATCTCCATCATTTAAAGGATTAGAACAAATGTCCATTAGGAGCAGTTTAAGTGCAGGTGAGTCTGCTTAGGGGACATGGAAACAAACTAGCTGAATTTCTGTTGCTGTTAGTTTTTAATTCCATACTGCAAAAAGTAATTTTCAGAAATCCTCTGAATGCTCAGAAACAAAATTAGTTTATGAGAATCCTAAGTTAACACTGAGGTATAATCAGTGGGATACACATTTTTTTCTTCCATTAAAGAACAGTTTGAATTAATGAGTAGATTTTATTTGTCTGCATGTGCAGTTGAAGCAGGATCCTGCCTCAGGATTACTATTCAGGCATAGTAATTTAGTGCCTTTTCAACTACTCCATGATACTTCACGCGCTGTCAAGCTGCTGCTACAGGATGGCACATATTTCCCATGGATCTGTCAACTCCAGGCACACCTGGAGTACTGATGATGTCTTAGAGAGAACCCCCTGCAGAAAGAAAGCCAAGAGTCAGCACAACTTCATGCAGTTACCCCCAGAGAGGCACTAGTACCCTTTGACATGACCTTGTACATCCCCACATCCCTTCAACTGCTGCAGGAGGAGGACATGAGTCTCCTCAAGGCCCTGAGTGAGATATCCTAGAATCTCACAAGTGGAACTAACACTTGTGTCCAGGCAAATGAATTGAGTTCCTAAAGTTTAATGCAAGTCTGGAGCTATAAAATGCTGCCTTATACCTCTTGCTATATGTATGATGTATCTTGAGATCATGCTATTGTGACCTCCTCTGAAAACTATGCAATAAGTTCTACTTCAAACAGTGACCAGCTCTGCTTTATAACAATTTGGATATAATTTTCCCAATTTCTGTGCCACTGACATCATAGATTTTGATGGCTTTAATTTCCTTTCTGATAGACTCCTGTCTGCACAATAGACCACTAGGAAATACTTGGTTGTTAAACAAGATTTAAGATTATACAATAAGTGGTAAATTTTTAAAGCTTAATAGAGGTATGCTGAAGCAAACATACAGCATGCAAAGAAAATAAGGAAAAAAAAATGATATTTGTAGGAAATTTCTGGAGGAAAACATATACTTTATGGGTTGCTATACCTATCAGTATTCAGAATCCTATTTTGTCTGCTAGCCAGGGGAGAGATGAGGAAACATGAGAGGGGCATAGTACAAGACAAATACTGAAAAATTTTCTTTACTTTTTGTTATAATCACATTTGAACTTACAGGTCACTCTCACTAAGGTTAACACAGATTTAACCCACTAAGATTAAATAATAATTTTTATCTTTCTCTTGCATTTTAAATAAAAATGTAAAAAATATTTGTTTCCAGAAGCCAGTCAGAAAGTTTATAAGTAATTTTTTTTATAAAATAATTTTTATTAACAGGAAAACCTTGAACATAATAGCTTTTGTATTCCTGTAACTTTCAGAATAACAGCAGCAATAGTTCTCACTTAGCTCTCATTGGCTTCTTTTCAAACTGTTTTTGATACTACTGATTAACCACAGGACAAGCAAAACTATGTCAGTGTGTTGTTCTTTTTTCATAATTACCAGATCCTGGCTGAACTCCCCCCAACATTTAACAAATAAAAGATCAAATATTCCACAAGTGAATATCTGAAAAGGTCTGAAAAATCTGAAGGTCTGTATACCTACATATTTGTATTTTTTTTATCAGTCAGAATAAAGATCTTCTAAATCTGAAATGATAGTTTGAAAATATTAAGTAAAAAAAGAAATTGCAGGTCGTAGATCTTATTTTTCATATCTCTCTTTTCAAATGTTTTCCACTATTTTCTGAAAGTCTCAGGAATTTAAAATTTAACAATGAGCTGATCCTGAGATTATATAATCAAAACTATTCCCATAGTATAACAGAAATTTATTATATCTCTTGAAATACAAAGAAATCTCCTACAGCAAGGGTATGCAGGCTAGCCACAGAATCATGTAGGTTGGAAGGGAGCTCAGTTACTCCAATTTCTTACCCCAGGCAGGTCAGTGAAAGCAGGTTTAATCCTACACGTCTGCATAAAAGGCAGCTATTTGAAAATGTTCAGACCTTGCAGTCATTCTACAAAAATACACCTCTTTAAAATAAAGTGTTTATGAACAGCAAAGCAAGAACATATTTTAACTAGAAAGTAAAAGGTGATTTATCTTGTTCTAGAGGTTAATTTCATGCAGGAATGATCCAATGTACTATGCAGAAGGAACATGAAGGCAACAAGCACAGGAAGTAATAACTGAAGATTACAGCTTTTGTTACATTGGGCAGGTTAGAATGCACTTGTGCAGGTTCCAGTAATATAATTATAATTACACTACACAAAGGTGTGAGAGCTGAAGTACTATTATGTAGTACTCTTTTGATATGATGGATAATAGGCAATTAGCCTGTTTTAGCATCCTGTTTGAAGATTAAAGCTTGGATAATTGGAAATAACTCTTGTTTTCTCCCTATCATACACTGGTGAAACACAATAAAGAGAAATGTTCAGAAACCATGCTGATGAGCATGGTACAAAATGACTAATAAACTAGACAATCTGGTAAATTTTAGCTTCCAAACCTCAGCAAAACTGTGGACACAAAGGGACAAAGAGGAATTTTCTAAAAGAAGTTCACATTATCACAACTTACCTACTAGTTTGGGAATAACTTCAAGGTTCTGTTAAGGAAGCCATGGATCCATCAGAGAACTGAATTTCCTTCCCGCTAGACCAGGTTGATCAATGCTCCATTCAACCTGGCCTTGAATGCTGCCAGGAGTGAGGCATCCAGAACTTCTCTGGGCAACCTATTCAGGTGCCTCACCACACTCTCAATAAGGAATTTCTTCTGTATATCTTACCTTAATTTCCCCTCTTTCAGTTTGAACTCGTTGCTCCTTGTCCTATCACTACAGTTCATGACGAAGAGTCCCTCTCCACCTTCCCTGTAGGCCCACTTCGGATACCAGAAGGCTGCCATGAGGTCTCCACGCAACCTTCTCTTCTTCAAGAGAGTCAGTGATGACTTCTACAACAGGAAAAGATGATCACGTGGTTTTATCCTGCCCATTTTGTGAGACTCCATTTCTTAGATGTGATTGTAGACGATGCTCAGATTTGGGATACACATATTCCAATGTAGCAGTCTGCTATTACCCAGGAAGTGCTGTCATATCATTTTAAAGAACAAAAAATTATCTCCACTGAGAACTGCACTATTCACGGCCAGGAGCTGAACTCAATCCTGACAGGTTCTTTCCAACCCAACATACATATGATTAGCTGATTCTAATATTAAATCCTTTTTTTCTTTGAATATATTGACTGCCCCATAGATTTTATTTTGAGGAAGATAACAGAAAGAGAAAAGTTTGCTTCACTAGTTGAAGGATACAAGACCAGCTCACTGAAACTGTATTTCTGCTTCTCCAAGCACCATAATAGGCTTTTGCTCCCTATAGAAAGTTAAAAAAAAAAAACAAACAAAAGCCACAAAACCAAAACCAAACAAAAAACAAACAAAAAAACCAAACAAAAAACCAAAATAAAACACCACAAAACAAACAAACAAACAAAACCCCCAAAAAACTCAAAAACAAAAAACCATGGTTCTCATTAGAAAATCCTTTGAGCAAATTAGCTCTACACAGACTCTGCAATCAGGGGGAGGTTTTCTTCCCAGTAACATAGGTGTGTTTTATAAACACCCTGGAATTTAGCACAGACTGAAGACTTATTGAGGCAACAGGGCAAGGGCAAGGTCGTTCCCCTGGGAAGGAAGACTGCCCCGCAATGGTGCCAGCGGGGCTTGATGAGGAGAGCAGCTTTGTTGGAAAGATGATGGGGCATCTTTTGGCAAACAGGAAGTGAACCTGAACCAGCAATGTGCCCTGGACTTTGAGGAACAACATCCTGGGCTGTGTGACTAGAAGAGATGGAGCAAAGTAATCAACTCCCTTTACACAGCATTCCTTAGACTGTTTCTACATTATTGCATTCAATTTTGTGCTTCCCAATGCAGGAAAGACATCAATAGAGTGGATTTAGTGGAGGACCACCATGATAGCCAGGGACTGGAGCACTCACCTCATGAGGGTAAACTGAGAAACCAAGGCTGGTTCAGCCTGTAGCAGAGATGGTTTTTTGGGCACCTTTCAGAAGCTCCCCAACACCTCTGGGAAGTGAGAAGATGGACTCGTGCTCTGCACAGTAGGGCACACCAGGAAGATGAGATATAATGGCCGGAGATAAGCCTGAGCAACCTGGTTTGAGCATGCAGATGACCTTGCCTTGAGCAGGAGGTTGTACTAGACACCTACACCTCAATGTGCCTTCCTGCCTGATTCATCTTGTGATCCTGTATTTTCCCAGAAAAGCTGAAGAGTAGAAAAGATCACAGCTAACATGTTACCAATGTTTTGCTGTTACCAAAGCAGCAAAATCAACCTGGTATGAATAAAGCGGAGCAGACTTGAAAGACTCTTATAAAAAAAGTAGTCTGCTCCTTGCTTCAGTCATGAGTAGGAATAACCTTAAATTGTAGCAAGAGATTCAATTGCCGTGTGTTGCTCCTTTCCAATGATACTGCTTAGCCATTCACTCTTCTGGAGTATATATGAAGCCTCATTTATAGCCTTCTGTTTCTATTTGTGTTATCTTTCTAGCATTTTCTGTCCTGCCTGCTGCTCCATACATTTGAGATAATAGTAATAAAGGTTTTTATTTTACTCTGAAACATTGGAGATGTGATAAAGAGTAGGTGAAGAAAAAATGGGAGTCTGAAAGACAGAATTCAAGCTTTGATCTTACTTGCAAGGAAAACTGTGGAGCAATTGTACCTTGGTACTGACAGAATATGCTTTAAATAATTTCAAAATTGCCTATAAAATTAGTTACATCAAGATAGACACTTTGGTTATATTTAACATAATAACAAAAAATGAGGAGGAAGAAAATTAGCAGTGGATCATCAGAAGAACTGTTCTTTCTTACAAAATCAAGTGTAAGCATTGCAGCTCCTAGGTTCAGGATCACGGTCACTGAATAAAGTCATGCCCATCAACAGGTTTACTCTCAGAAATGCTGATTTTTATCACTTGCATCTGAAGTCAATCTTTACTGGATTCTACCAGGCCAGAGACATTTAATAGGTTCTATGACTATTCTAGTCAACTATCAAGATCATTCTCAGGCCAAATTTGTATTTCTGGAAAACAGAAGAACTAGCCATAATGCCTGTAGAGTAAAACCTACTCTTAATAAATGGTCACTTTATGGAAATGAGGGAGATTTTTACTTATGATCTAATCTTACTTATGCTTTACTTCACATAAAATCTTGGTGAACACCACTTTCAGACATATTTGTTCTTGACAAAGTTCTTAAAATGTTTATCAACTGCCTTGCAACCTTTAGTTAAAGCTAGAAGGTGCATGAAGCCCAAAATTTAAATTGGCCACTGTCTTTTTTTCAGTGATCTGAAAGAAAAAATAAAAATCTGCTCTTTGGGGATTTTTCTTTCTCCATCCAGATCTGTCAATTCCCACCACACTGTCTGCACCAGGAAGGGGATGTGACTCTGCTCAGGATTGAAGAAAACTGTTTCCAGTCACTTTCTGACTTCTTTGAATTTCCCAAACTTTACCAGTCAATAACACAGCCCTGAAAGCCAGACCACCTGCTGTCCTAAAGAAAATCTGAGGGCAGAGCTGGTGCACGAAGGAAAGGTGCCTCTGAGGTCCCAGCTAGCTGTACTACTGAGTCAAAGCTGGAAAAAGAAACCTCTGTTCCACCACTGAAATTCTAGAGGAAGGGAACTTTCTCCTGCAGAGAGGCAGATGTCATGCTGCAGGGGAAGCTCTCCTGCTGAAGGGAGAGTCAGAGTCTCTGCATTGCTCTTCTCTATTTTCTACTAGATACTTAAGCAACAGTTATGCATCATCTGGCAAATGCTCACACAGGTAGCTTTAACAGTTAATTTCTGTGCATTTCTGACTTTAGAACTTGAACTGCAATCACTTCTGCATAGAAAATACCATTGTTTGCATATTTGCTGCTGTCAGCATGAAGAAAGCAAAGATCCTTGCCAGTTTTATGTATCTATATTACTGTAGATAAATTTGAAACTATAAAAAAGGTTTGGTTTTGCTCCTTAACACTGGGCTTTTGTTGAATTTCTGTCTAATATTCAGCCAGACAAATCAGTGTATATAATTTAAAAGTGCTAAAGAAGTGCTAAAGAAGAATGTCACCATACATACCATGAACCCTTATTTTAAAAAAACCAGTTATGATGAAAACAACTACAAAAAAAGACATAGTGTTGCTTTACAATATATGTCCTAAATTCCCATTCACTTCTTCTTAAGGAATGAGAGAAAAACAGGATTTCTGATATTTTTTTGAATTGACCTAAGTTGCGGTATATAAAAATTGCACAACTACATGTTTTCTGTAATTCTAATTTGCAATTTATGCTTCCTACATTGTCATCTGTCTCAACAACATTAAATTCCAATTTGCTGACATCTGGTCCAGTCCAAATCAAATCAAAGATACTTGACATTGCAGAGCTGTGTTCAGCAAGCTTTCAGACAAACAGCAGAGGTCGGACAGAATTTTTCAAACACTACAGCAGATCTGCTTCATCCTCAGTATACACTGAAAACCAGTGTGAGAATCAAATATCGGAAAAGAAAGAATGAAGAATTAGAAAGGGATGTCTTGTTCTTTCCACTTTTAGGTAACTGTAAACTAGAATAATTTCACTAAAGTCAGCAGAATTTTACCCTGAAAAAAACCAGAGTAATTACGTTTTATCACTTTCGACAAAAGCTGGTTGATTTTAAATAGTTGTATGAATATTCTGTAATATTCACAAATACAACATTCTAGTCCTTTGTAATAATATTCATCTCCTTCCACACAAATCCTGTCTACCTGAAATTTTGGCTTAAGTAATGAATAAAACTTTTCTCAGGAAATCTGAAGCAATGTCAGTAAAACAACCCATAAAGTAGGAAATTATCTCATCTCTTGCAGATTTCCTTGGTTTCTTCTTTCTTACTAAAATAGGTTGACTGAGTAATTTTTAAGCCTGTAAGTCATTAAAATGATCGAAACTTTTGCTAGAGTTAGCAGGCATAGAGATTAACTGTTTTCCACAATTAGAAGTTATTTTGTTAATTGTGTCTTGATTCAAGCTTTGTACATAAACCTTTGGTGCCTTGATGACAGTGTTTTAGTCTCTAGCAAGGAGCAATTAAAATAAAGGGAATGCAGCTGTATAATGAATGACCAAGATGAGGGTAGGAGTCAAACATTCCTGCATTATAATCCTGTCTCTGAAAACAGTTAAAAGTGAGCTGTTGGCTAGTTATAAATTCTTGACTCCGACTCTTCATTTGTGAAATGCAAATAGATTATAAGTCTGTGAGAGTTAATATTATTATAGAGTTCTTTAAAACTCCTGAACTTAATATAAATTCAGTACATATCCATCAAAGAAATGTAGCAAGAAAGATAATTGTACATGCAAGGCCAAGGAAGTGAAGGATTTAGTTGGCATCAATTATTTCATTTCTTCCAGTGCAGAGCTCATGAGGTAAAACATTTGTTGTTATTTCAGTAATGTAACTGTTCCCTCTTGACTCTGCAGCCCCTCCTAGGCTGTCCATGCCCATGTCAACCCCAGCACCATCTAGAATGATGCTGGTCCATTCTGGTCCCTTGCTATATCGCCTTGGTTAGGTCTTGCAAGGGAATCAACCACTGAAAGCTTTCCCAAGACAATTACAGAGGTTTAATAGGCAGCATCCTAGGGCTGCAGCAAGAGACGTTTTCTTGTATTATTGCTACAGAATTTCGCGTGTAGTTTGAGCTCATTTGCCATCATACTCAAACTAGTGACTGCAGCACTTCGCTCTGAAAGATCCTTTTTGGTATATGAGTTTACATTAGTACACAATACAAAAAATGTTTTGTTTGGGGTTGTTTAGGATTTTATTCATTCAAGATTTCTATGTTAAATAATTAGCTTAGTAAATGTAAAGACTTCCCTGAAATGAAATGATGATGAAAATTTCAGCCTAGTGCTAAATACTGTCAATCGAAAAACTTGTGTCCTCACAAAGGCCAGCACTATTTATCAATGTGCTGTGACTAAGTATGAGTACACCCTCTTCAGTTAGATATGGCTTAGTAATTGAAACTGAACTGCCTCTCCTTTAAGAAATGCATCAGTTTTACCATCAAAAACAACTCCCAGGGGGATGTTAGTGTTTTCCCCCAGCATCCCAAAGTATGCTGAGTACTTCATAAAGAGAAAATGAACAGCACCTGCAGCAGCAGCAGCAGAAGCAGCAGCAGCAAAGCACGGGGTCTACTAGGGAGGAAGGATGAAGATGGAAATGAGATGATGGGCACTTGCAGCTGCCAGTTAGCAATGTTAGGTATAATGTTAAGGTGGCATATAATTATTTCTACAAAAATTAAATATGAAGGATAGAAAATGAGACCATATCAAAAAGGTTTGTGAAGAAGAGTGGGAAAGAGCGCTGCTCTAGAGACTCTGCGATTCAGAGGTGCCACACACTGAAGCCTTGTGTACTCCAGGTCTGTTAAAGTGCAAGTGCTATTCACTGGCCTCAGTTTCTAAACCTGAAATAAATAAAAAAACATAACACAATAATACCTAGCAGAAAGTGCTTCACAAGAGTGTCCTAATGGAAGGAAACCATGTGAGATGGTTTCATGGGCTCTGAACAGCCACAGGCTGAAGGCCTGTGTCAAGAGAAGAGCCTCTCCTCAGTCTGTTTTTCATTACAAAGAAGTGTAGAAATGATTCAGTGTCATACATCTCCCCACTCCCTCTCTCTACCTGTTGAAGAAAGTAGCTCATTCTATACTCCTCCACTTTCCTCTCCACCTCCAGCTGTTTTGAAAGAGCTGCCTGTCATATTTTGAAGCAGACCCCACCTATGGTGAATAACTGCATTTATTAGAATTCTGGAGCACCAAATCTTACAGCTTGCCCTGAACCCCTGAGGCTACTGACACGTCCTCAGCTTGCCTGTGGTGGAAGGGTGAGCGACCTGGCCAAGCCAGCAGCTGCTAAATCACAGGTAAGGGACGGGTGGCTACAGGTGAGCTTCAGGTGAGACCCTGATATCAAAGGTGGCCTGCTGTGGGAATGTCACAGGTGCCTTTGGTCCTTCAGTCGCGGGAGGGAGTTACTGCCATGAGGAGAAAAGAGGAATACAATAAGGAGGCAGTCCTGACAGCCTGCTTTTCTTCCCCAGGCTCCATGCTCCTAGTTAGGGCAGAACAGGCAAACCCGCTGCTTTTCCAGTTGCACAGCTCCCCAAAGCAGTGGGGAAAAGGACAGCTGGAAGCACAGCAGACTGCTGCAGCCTTCTGGAGTCAGCTCTGAGTCATCACACCATCACAGTGCATCATTATCACCGCCTAGCATGCGCGATGACCAATGCCTTCCACAAGTGGCTAATAAATGTCTATTACTTCTATTTTCGCCTTCCCTCTTCTTTTTATTTGGTGTGATTTTTCATGCCAGCACTTCACAAGCATCTTGGAAAGCAACGCTCAAAGTGACTTCTCACAGGCTCTTAGTTATACATATTAAAGATAATTACATTTCAGACAGTAGCCCAAAACCCATCAGTACCAGGGCCATACCCTAGACAAGAGAGGTGTCTCTGGGCTGGCTTGTTCCATAAGCAAGTCTGATTGTGGAGCACATGGTGGTGCAATACAGCACCTGCCCCACTCTCCACCTGCTCTCCCACAGTGACGCAGTGACAAACTTGCCCTCTTGCCTTGCTGTGCTGGGGGTCTTCTGGGTATATCCCTAGGACTACCCACTCTACTTGAATAACCACTCCTTTGAAGAGACAATGGAGACTCAGGCAGGAGTATCCTGGAGTCTAGATCCGTTTTACATGGATTTAGCTGTAAATATTAGTATGGACTGTGCTACTCTAGAAAATTTTTTCTCCTTGTACAGACAGAAAGACTAGCTGTTAACAGTACAACAGTTGCAAAAAGTCCTCTGCAGGGGAACATCATTTCCTAACACTGTTAATAAGGAAACATATCATAAAAATCTTTCACAGATCTGATGACAACTCTTTGCTAAGTTTTTCAAAACTATAACCTGTCAGCATATTTTCAAAAGTATAACATGTTTTTACTTGCTTTTCTTTTCTGCTAAAACACGATTTGTTGCTTTCAATATTCTCAATATTTTAACATCATCAATTAAATTGAATAATGAGTGTTTTCTCTGGAAGAGTACTAAAAAGAAAGAATCAACTAAATTTATTGTGATTTAGCCACAAATTTATTGTATATTTAACACTATGATCTGCTCAATTTAACATGATTATCTTGGCCGTAAATATATGCCTGCTGAGTTTTAAACTTGACAATGATAGCAAGAAATGAAACATGATAGCATTTATGTCTTTGCAATACATATATTGGAGCTCATTCACTTCTCATTCAATGAAAAAAACACTTTTACGTTCACTGCAGTTATTCCAAAATTTTGCTCACAGAATTTTCTAAAAAAACAGGGCCCAGAATCCTTCTGGTATAGCAGAAATTATCTATACACAATTTGGACTAGAACCTCATATGCTGTGAATCATGTAGGTGTTTTGATTTACAACAGCTGAAAAATCTGTCTCACCAAACATAAATTACAGGCTTCATCTGAGGGGCAAATCCCTGGGAAGCTTCAGCTGACATGAAATCTATGTGCTGTTTTCGCATGCAGAGTCTGTGTATTATCGAACAAAATCTTTACTTGCTGAATATTGCAAGTCATACTCAGGCATAGGTAGTACAAGAAGTTCAGTAAGTCGAGCCATACTTTTAGCTCTCAGCCATCTCTTCCTCTTCCTAAACTCTAGCAGGGATTTCAGAAAAGGGGCAAAGGGGCTTTCTTTCCACTTTCTTGATGTTACTCAGGACTGGACGCCTTTTCCCCCTGCCTTCCCACTATGGTATGGAACCGTCCTTATCTCTCTGTTTCCACCTTCCAGGACAGGATGAAGTTAGAATCATAGAATCATGGAATCATAGAATCGATTGGGTTGGAAAAGACCTCAGAGATCATCAAGTCCAACCCTTGGTCCAACTCCAGTCCATTTACTAGATCATATCCAATCTCAGTTTAAAAACCTCCAGGGACGGTGAATCCACCACCTCCCTGGGCAGGCCATTCCAATGCCTGACCACTCTCTCTGTAAAGAATTTCTTTCTAATATCCAGCCTAAATTTCCCCTGGCAGAGCTTAAGCCCGTGCCCCCTTGTCCTATTGCTAACTGCCTGGGAGAAGAGACCAATCCCCACCTGGCTACAACTTCCCTTCAGGTAGTTATAGAGAGTGATGAGATCACCTCTAAGCCTCTTCTTCTCCAGACTAAACAACCCCAGCTCCCTCAGCCTCTCCCCACAGGTCTTGTGTTCCAGTCCCTTCACCAGTCTTGTTGCTCTTCTCTGGACCCGCTCCAGCACCTCAATATCTTTCCTGAACTGAGGGGCCCAGAACTGAACACAATACTCCAGGTG